>JARYZH020000035.1:1737660-2210062 GCA_030021035.2 Notholithocarpus densiflorus | reverse complement strand
ACATCTTTACAAGTGCTTGAACAGAACCTTAGTACATGCTGGCTCCTCGGACCACATGCTTTGGGGAAATCAATACTGTGACATCTTTACAAGTGTTTGAACAGAACCTTAGTACATGCTGGCTCCTCGGACCACATGCTTTGGGGAAATCAACACTGTGACATCTTTACAAGTGCTTGAACAGCACCTTAGTACATGCTGGCTCCTCGGACCACATGCTTTAGGGAAATCAACACTGTGACATCTCTACAAGTGCTTAAACAGAACCCAAGCCTTGCCTAAGTACTCGGACCACATACTTGGGGGTAAACTTACACTTCCTATCATTTTACCATATATCAAACAGTCTTAGTCATTTTAGGCTTCTTGGACTACCTACCTAAAATAAATTAGTACTTCATATTGATTCTTTAGATGTCAAATAGAATCAGCTACTATACAGGGCAAAGATCTTCATCGTGGTAACATGTTAAAAAAACATATATGCTCATGAGCATCAGTTAAAGCATTTGCAGGAATATCTACATCAATGCGCAATTAGAAAGTGAAATATGACAATCACGGAGTAAGTGTGGTGATATTGAAATCCTCCTTTCTTCCTGAGGAGTTAGAAAGAAGAATTCAAAACCCCACTTTTCTCCTCGGATGAGAGGAAAAAAACCGGAGTTTTGAGGGGCTGTTGTGGGGTCATGGGCCCAAATCATACAATTAGGTTTTGGGCTTTGGCCGAGAGCGTGAGAGGTTCGAATCTGAGGAGGAATATCTACTCGGATAAGCTAAACGCAGGTCGGGTATAGATCCTAATGACCAAAGTGACCTTCCAAGAAACTCTAGTGATAGGGACGTGCACCATAAACGTACAAGAAAGATGGGAATCCAAAAATATCTAAGGGAAAACTGCTACCATAGCATTGAATGCTCTGTAGTTAATTTCCTGGCCGCATTAATGAGGAAGTGACCTATGAACAATACTTTTCCAGCCTTATAACCATCCTCCAAAGACTTCTAGAGGAGGCTGATGGGATAAGTATTAGCCTAAGCCATCAACTATTCACGTGTAGGGTAAAGATGAAGGAAAAGATGTAATATAAATGAGAATAGAAACCCTAGAGGAAGGGGATAGGAAAACGGAGAAAGAACACTGTAGCAATCACAATTGCACTTGTACTCTGTTTACTTGATTTATATGAACACTTGCCTCCTCGGACAAGGAGTTCATCCATATTAGCCGTTGCCCAATTCACTAAAGCCTAGTTCTTTGACCCACTCTCTACAAATTTATTGTACTGGGCTCACTGACCAAGATCCCATACATTTTGGGCTTGGGCTGCAAATCGTGACCCTACAATATATATATATATATATCTATATATATATATATATGACTTATAAACTTGAATTGTTTTTAGTTCTACAAAGAAAAAGGCTCATAAATATAAAATCATTCAAAAATTATGTTTTTTATGGTTTACTTATATTAAATTCTTCGTTTTTTACACTAAATTAACTCATTCGGTACAAAAATTAAAAAACTTAGATTAGATGGGACACATGTCGCAAAATTAAACTCTAATTGAAATCTAAATTTTATATTGAATTAACTCATTTGGCACAAAAATTTAAAAACTTAGATTAGATGAGACACATGACGCAAAATTAGACTCTAATTAAATTCCAATTTGAAATTTAATTGGATTTTTTCTCAGCTTTACCTATTATTATATATATATATATATATATATATATATATATAGATTTTGATTTTGATTTTGATTGATTGATATTCTTCCTTTGGGCACATATTACAAACTTGAAGTGTCCTCTTTTTTTTTTTTTTTTCTTTTTGTCTTGGCTGAATAAAGAATGAAAAATGAGAGAAAATCAGGTCGTACTCTTTTTTTGGGTCTGAATATGAGATCTTTTTATTGAAGAAAGAAAGGGGATGAACCCTTCCCCATCTACCATATAGGCTTGCAAAAGAAATAATAAGAGAAGATGAAAATGGTTCCCTCAGTTTAGAAAATGTCACATCCAGATAGGCAGTGGAAAGCTTTGTTATTTGAAGTGGTATTTTATGTCATTACTAATTATTAGCTTAAATTTATGAGGGGATAAAAATTTTTAGTTGAGATGTTTACTTTGTGTGCATTTGAGATTAGATTTTAGTTTCTTTTTTTCCCCTTTTGTTTGTGGGTCCAATATAGGTCCCCAATAAAAGTGTTTTTTATTGGTTGTTTTGGTAGCTTATTTTATGTAGGTCCACTATAATGTTTTTGGTTAAAAAGTCAATACAATTAAGTAAATACGAGCCTCATACTATAGTTTTTTTTTCAAAATTTCAAGTACTTTTTGCCTATTACGGTTTTCATTCTTTTTTTTTTCTTTTTTTTTTTTAACTTTTCAGTAGAAAGCTAATTTAACTCTTCTCAAATAAATATTATACATTGGAAAAGAATAAGTTAATCAACTACCTTGTGAACAAGTTCGAGCTTGTTCGACAATGAAATAAATCAAATTTAAACATATAATCTGGTTAATTTGTTAATAAATTCGAGTTAAATTTGTATTCGAAGTAAAATTATATGAAAGTTCTTGATCTTTTAAAACTTAACTTGGTTCGAATTATTTACAACCTTAGAAATGGGCGGTATATGTCTTAACTTAACACCACCTATTTGTTAAGCAGTGTCACGTGGATCTTGTTAAGGTTGAGGGTTTGAATTGGTTCATATGTTCAAATTTACTTATCTGGACGCTAGGAAAGACCAATACCTCCATTGTTCAGTCCAAAGAGGATGGGCTAACTTCGTCAGTTTTGTATATCAATTTTGAATGCCCATTTTTGGAAACGACCCAACAACTTCAGTGGGCTTGGTTCTTGTGTGTAAACTTGAAGAAAATTGACATCTTAGAAACGACCTACCTATAATTGTTTTTGTTTTGCTTTGGGATCTGCAATAGCTAAATTGCCCACATAAACAGCCGGGTTGACTGTCGAAAGGTGAGGGTTGTCACGTTGTGCCAACATGGTAATGTTCATGTTAATCCTGTTGCTAACTATAGTTCTCATCTACAATGTGAACCTCTTATTTTAAGGCTTCCGTATAGAAAATTCCATTTTATAATACTAGGGAAAAGTCAATCTAGTAAAACACACTAATTTGCTTTGTCATTCATTATGCAACTGTCTTGTAAACTGATTCATAATGAATAACCTTTTTTTATTTTTGATTGGAAAGTCTGCTTTCATTCAACTGAAAATGGAAGACAACAAGGTCCAAAAATCTGGTACAGCGCTGATACACGGTCCGAATACAAAGCTGATACACTAGAGCATTAAGTCTTATCAAGTTGGATAAGGTGTTGCACCATAGGGGGTGGAACTCCTTTCCAGACCTGATTAGTACCATTGCATTTAGCAAACTGTGCTAGCTCATGAGCAACCCTGTTGCAGTCCCTTTTTTAGGTGGTTAATCTGCCAAGCATTGAAAGAGCTTAAGTTGTCACTGATCCCTTGGAGAAGATGGCCTAAGCAGCCATCCTTGTCACATGCTGCCAAACTTTGAACCACAGTGAGTGGCTAAATCACAAAAGATTAGAGAGAGTATTATGGTTTCAACCCCCTGATCACAGATGGGGCATAAGACACTTTGTATTAATTCCTCTCTTATACAATTTCGGTACAAGCTTTCCAGGAAAATATCCGAATCTTTGCTGGGATTTTTAGCTGCCACATTTTTCTGCACAATAGGGTTCTGGGGTCCCCATTAGAGCTCTATCCAGCCTCATCAGAAATCACTTTGAGAGCAACGTAATAGGCACTCTTCATAGTGTACTCACCCCTTCTATTGCCTATCCAAATAGGCACTCTTCAGGCAGATGGTAACTCAAAGAAATATTCAGAACTGTATTAGCCTCGAAGGGGAGAAACAGAGACCTGACTAAATCAGCTTTCTATCTTTTGCTCTCAGTATCTATACGCGTGCAAGACCTTAGATCCTGAACTGGTGCAAAGAGACGTATAAATCTTTTTGGAGGAAAAAAAGATGTCCAGTATAAGCCACTAATAAGAGAGGACCTGCTTAACTTTAAGGTTAAAGTTGAAATATGAAGTTTTCAAGAAAAAGCTCTACCATGTTTTGTCCATTATTTTTAAATCCAAAAATTTAAAACACTATCCAATACAATCTGCCATACATTCAAAACACCAAAAAGCTTTTATGTATAAACACTATATCACAAAAGCTCTACCGTTATATATATATACACATATATATATATATATATATATTTATATCAGTCTTTCTTACAGTAATACTTGGACACTATTTGTGAACCTTTCATGTAGACATATGTATCAATTTGAATGAGTTTTAGGGAAACTTATAAAAATACATTTTTCATGACCATTTATCTCACTGGCATGCTTATATTTTTCGGCTCAAACAACTATTTCCCTGTATAAACAATAATGAGGACCTTATTATATGAAAGAATGCTTACTATATTGCTATATTGTTCCTAACTAATTAGCCGCAACCCTTTATAAAGAACTCAACCCTGCTTCCTTTCTAAGAACTGCCATTAAAATTTCACTCCATGTATCAACCGGGCCTGGCATGCACCAATGAACACAATCCTTGGCACCGCCTTGCCATTTTTCGCCATAATGCTCTCCAGGGTGCCCATCAGGTCTCATCAGCATGGCCCTTGTAACATCTAAAACGCCAAATCTCTTCCCTTGGTTTTTCCCTGCTATTTTTCTTGCTCTTTCAATCTCTTCTATCTGAGCACTCCTCACTTTCCATTCAGAACTCTCTAAGTCTATCACATGAGTCTCATTGAAAGGTCCTGTTCTATTGCAGTAGCCTCCGGTACTCCAACCCCCATTCTCAAAGTGGGCTGGTGCAAATGTCCTTAACAAAGTTACTAGACCACTGCAATTCTTGCAGTCATTGATGTAGTTAAACGTAGCTCGAAACGACATTTGAACAGCAAACTCAACGTTGTGACCAGTAACATTTGGTTCATTGCAATAAAAACATTCTACTGCATTGTCACCTTCGTGTAGGTACAATACTCGGAAAAACCAATGGCCGGCTGAAACAATAGCATAGTCCAAACCTGGAAGGTGTTTAGCCCATCCATCATCAACCTTGTCTAATTGCAAGTCATAAATACCTGAAGCTGTACCATTGATCATTCTTTCCTCATCCTCTATGAGGAATTTGGTCCAAAGCACCTTAAGGGTGAAGTTACTATGAGGAAAATACCATGTCCGGAATCTGTCTTCTGAATCCTTGTAAATGTCTTCTGGAATTTCCTCCTGCAATATTAGTAGAATTACAAGCTTCAATCCAATAGATGTCTTCACACACAGACTAATGAATTTTCAATAAAATTCCTCATTCAAAACGTTTTGTTTGGGTTTGACCGGTGATCACGAAAGATGGCATGGCCCATTGGCATTGAAAACACACGGAACAATTGCTTGACAAACTGCACTCTCAAAGAAATTCATGGCTCTGACCATTTGTAAAGGGAAAAAGCGGAAAAGGTTTTTTTCCAAACTAATTTAAAGAGAAACCTTCAAACTCGTTTTATATTTTTTTATTGGATATAAATTTTGTAAATCTAATTGTTGGATTCATGTTTTTATTATATTTTTTATGCTTGTAAAATTTCAAGAAAATCAAAGATTAATAGATATGTCATCAATGACATATTTAAATTTCAAGTTTTTGTGGTAAAAAATTATATAGAAAAAATAAGTTTATTGATTAAATAATACATAACATCCGATTTGAATTAAATTTAACATACATGTTAAGAACATAAATAACATGTAATCTATTTGGAAAGAAACCCTATAAACTTATCCTATATCTTTTAATTGAATGTAAATTTTGAAAATATAATCTTTGGATTACAATCTGATTGACTTTGCCGAATTATTGGTTCAAATCTTACCACAAAACAAAACAAAAAACACACTCAAATGAACGCATGCAAACATTACTACTTTCCCGTGTGTGTTTGTTTCTCACCCAAAAATAAAATGAAAAAAATTATTTAAAAAAAAAAACTGTACTACTTAAATTTCTATCAAAGAGAAGAATCTACAAGGATTTGCAACTAATTTCCTATCAAAGAGAGAATCTACAAAGATTTGCACCTAGACTTTAATACTTTTTAGGGGAAAAAATAAATTAGATTTGCAAACTGACCTGTGACAATAGGCATAGAAGGGATTCGATATGGTTCCTGGCAACCGAGTCACCAATAAATGCCATTGTCTTTCCTTGCACAATTTGCAGAAATGACTTGGCATCAAACCGTGGCAGTTCACATTGGTCAGGTTTCCATCTCCAATTGAGAAAATCCTTGTCCATCCTCCCTTGCTTGAAACAATTCTTTGAATTAGGGATTGTTGCACAGCTTGAATTGGTATAGAAGTATGACCCTCTTGGTTCTCGAATCCAATGACCTTTAGACAAGTCACAATTCTCTTTTTCTACAAAACCAATAACATATTTTTAACCCAAAAAAAAGACTCACCTAAAAATAAAAAATAAAAAATAAAAAGAGAAAAATTCAAGATTATGTAAGTAAAAAAAAAAAAAAAAAAGTTATTTTGAAAGTTACTCTTATGGGGTTTGTCTTGATCAAGTTGTTTTTGGACAGAATCATGGCCTTGCGTGGGTGATGATGCTTCTTGTTGTTTAAGGACAGGATCAAGGCCTTTTTTGGTCATGAGAATTAAAGGGTTTGGAGAATAGAGGAGGAAGATGCTGAAAATGGTGGCTATGAACAAAGAAGATAACATGAAATGTACGGGTCTTCCCACGTTGATGCATCTCTCCACTTTGCCAAACTGATTTTTCTCCTTGAAAACATTACTAGAAGACTGCATGTTCATTCCTCTAGAAGTCAAAGAGGAAATGAGAGAGAGAGAGAGAGAGAGAGAGAGAGGGAGAAGGGTTTTAAATTGAAAGAATTTCCTGCGAAATCCGAAATATTATCTGGCTTTGCCTCATCCATCCTATATTTCCATTTCAGGGTTTACATTATCCAGCTTGAAACCCTGTTTGTCTTATCCAATATTATATTATCTGGCTGCTTTAATTAAGAGAGCAGGCTAACCTATGTCCTATGGTGACTATATGATAGAAGTTCCTTTTCTACATATAAAAAATTGGGACTTCTGTTAGAGCTGAAACGAGTTTTTTCCACTTGCAGTGGTGCTTCTTGATTAAGTAATGCCAATAATGATGATGGATTCTGAATTGCCTATTGTTTGGCTCATTTGTTTCTACCTTTGTTGAGTACTAAGAATTTATTAAGAAGTTCATCTATGAAAAAGATTTTCTTCCTTGTGGCATATATTACAAACTTGGAGTGTCTTTTATTTGTTTCCCATTTTGTCTTGGCTTAGTAAAGAATGAAGAATGAGATAAACCAGGTCGTACTCTTTTTTTGGGGCTGAATAAGAGACTTTTTATTGAAGAAAGAAAGGGGAGGAACCTTCCCCATCTACCCCATATAGGCTTGCAAAAGAAATAATAAGAGAGAAGATGAAAATGGTTCCCTATAGTTTAGAAAATGTCAAATCCAGATAGGCGCAGTGGAAAGCTTTGTTATTTTAGGTGGTATTTTATGTCATGGATATATATATTTAACGTAATTGTTACTTGTGTTGTTTGTGGGATATAATCCAACTTGTTGTATGTGGGCACATACAAGGTGATTGTCACGTGTGTCTTATATATAAGGTGTTTCTTTTCTTACATGAAAAGCGTAGCAAAAGTATGACACCACTTGAGAACATGGCATGGTTTTTTACCATTTGTGTTTAACATAATAAGTAAAGGGTTGTGTTAACGGGCACCGGTGCCCGTTAACTACAAAATTTTTTTACTTTTTCCTAACACAATTTTTGTCTTTTTTTTTTGCAATTCATGTCATTTTTTCAGTTTTGTAGTACTATTCAAAAATTTTTTTGACTTTTTCTGACAATTTTTTTTTGTCTTTTCTGCACTCAACTAGCACCAGGCAGTGCTGGTTAACATTCTCCATAAGGGGTTGACTTACTTAATTTGCAGTAAAATTGAAATAGGGTCTTCATTATTCATGTCAAGATTAGTTGACCTATTTTTGCACAAACTCGTTTAGCTCATATAAATAAATGTATATTTTAGCCAACATAAATTAATAGAATTGTTTCTAAAAATAAAAAAAAAAAAATTTAATAGAATTGAGTAAAAAAATTAATGGTTATGTTAGTAAATTTTTTACTGGAATTTTAAGGGGCCACATAGCATTTTCCCAAAACAAAGAAAAAACTTACAATTCATTTTATATTTAATGGTTACGTTTTTCTAAATTTTGATGGAACTTCGTTTTGATTAAAATAATAATTTTTAGATTATATGCTTTTAGTACTTTAATTAATGTTATTTTTAAATTAAATTTTTATGGAATTTATTTGTTTATAATTATTACAATTTATGTGCTTGCAAAACATACATATATGTTAATCTTTGGTCATAAAGTTTTTAAACAAATTGAAATGGGTGAGTTGTAAATGAGCCAAGCCATTTATAAATAGTTTGGGCTCGATTTGAGAAAAAGTTTGCTCATATTCATTTATTTAGCAAACAAGCTAAGTATAAATATCCAATTTTAGGCTCAAACATTCAACAAGCTAAGATCGAACAATATAATGTATTTGTGAACAAGCTTGTGAGTATGAGACTCAATTAAAATATATAATGTTAATTGTTTATATGCATACATATATAAAAAATACTTATATACATTTGATATTTGATTGTGTACGTTTGTAAAAAAGTTACTAAGATATCAAATTAGTATTTGTAGTTTATTAATAATACAAATATATAGTTTATTTCATAGTAAAACGTATATATAATTTTAAGAATACAAGGTTAATCATTTTTATAAGTTCATAAACATAAATCATTATATATGTAACTCAAATTATATAATTGCAACTATAATTATTCATTACTAATTACTAGCTTGTATAATTCTTACATTTATAATTTAAATATTATTTGTGGGGTTAAGGGCCCAAATCACATATTGGGCCTTAGGTCCCGTCCGAGGAGGTAAGCGATCCAAAGATAAGCAGGCAGTACAAAATGGTTTAAGTTAAAGACTTTATGAGCAGAACATGGAGAGGAAGGTATTCCGAGGAGGAGGATCTCCTCAGACCGGCTAAGAACAGATCAAACACAGATCTTGATGATCAAAGCGACCTTCCAGTAAGGTTCAATGACAAGAACGTACCTTACAAACATATGAGAAGAAAGGAGACCTAAAAATGTCTAAGGGAAAGCTGCCACCACCGCATTAAATGTACTGCAGCTACTTTTCTAGCCGCATTTATGTGGAGAAGACCTCTAAACAGTGCTACCATAACTCACAGAGAAACAGAGAGGATGTTTGATGGGACAGGTACTCAAGTAGGAGTTCAAATGATCAACAAATGTAGGGTCAAGATGACCCAAAGGGAACTATATAATGGGGGAGACCCCCCATGAAAAAGAAAGAGAGAGGGGGAAGAGAGGGGAGAGCAATCTAAATCATCCTAGTATCCGAGAGTGATCATGATATACAAATCTGATCTCCTCGGACAGAAAGTCCATTGATATCAGCATCCTTTATTTGTGTTTTATTGTCATGCAATTCAATACTAGCTGTTGTCCAACTCATTATGACCTAGTTCTTTGACCCATTCTCTACAAATTTATTGTATTGGGCTCATTGGGCCAAGAATCCATACGTTTTGGGCCTGGGCCGCAAATTGTGACCCTACAATTGGTGCCGTTTGTGGGGAGAACTTGTGCATCAGTGAGTGCAATGGTTAAACATGGCGGGATCAGGTCCACACCAAGCAGGTCCACATCAAACAGAGCCTGCAGGTTCTCAATGGTAGGACAATTTTCTCAACCTTGAATAGGAAAGGGATCGGGAGAGATATCGAGAGGGTAGTGTGTGTACTACCCATACAAGCAGAAGCCATTCTAGGGTGGGAAGTCACATGTCCCAAAGACAAGACGGTAATAAAGCCCTGCAGTAGGAGATTAATGACTTCAAAAAGAAACTACGTCGTGCAAAATGGAAGCGGTCCCCTTCTGGTTCTGATACGTCCTCTAATGGTGAAGGGGACGACAATTATAGGCAAATGTCAAGAACTCCACCAAGTGAAACCTTTTCTTATGAAGAAGAGCACCACCATAAACGCAGACACAAAAGCCTGTCTCGTAAAAGCCTAGGAAACGACGCCAAGAGCAAGGCCTTGGATCGGATCTCTAAGTCACCCTTCACACGCAAGATAGAAGGGGCTAAGCTCCCTCGGCGATTCCATCAACCTACATTCACCATGTACAATGGTCGAACGGACCCCGTAGAACATGTAAGCTAGTTTAATCAGAGGATGGCCGTCCATTCCAAAGACGAGGCTCTGATGTGCAAGGTATTTCCGTCTAGCTTGGGACCAGTGGCGATAAGATGGTTTGATGGCCTGAAGCCAAATTCCATAGGTTCCTTTAAGCAGCTCACCCAGGCCTTTGGCTCTCGCTTCATCACGTGTAGCAGGGTTCCTCGGCCCTTGGATTCTCTGCTGTCTTTATCCATGCGAGAAGGGGAGACCCTGAAAGCGTACTCGGACAGATACTGGGAGATGTACAATGAGATAGAGGGTAACTTTGATGACGCCACCATCAGCACTTTCAAGAGCGGCCTCCCAACCGAGCATGGTTTAAGAAAATCCCTAACAGGAAAGCCTGTCACCAGCCTGCACCAACTCATGGACCGGATCGACAAGTATAAAAGGGTTAAAGAAGACCAGCAATTGGGTAATGGTAAAGCAAAGATTGTCCCTCAGGAGAGGAGGGACTTCAGGTCGAACCGGTTTAATAACAATAACCGACCGAGGAAAGACTTTGCAGGGCAATCCGAACCTCTCGACATGCAGGCAGTTAATGCTGTGTTTCGAGAGCCAGTACATCAGGTTCTAGAGAAGATCAAGAACGAGCCGTTCTTCAAATGGCCAAGTAAAATGGCAGGAGACCCCATGAGATGCAACTAAAACCTATATTGCCAATACCACCAAGAACCGGGGCACACCACCGATAACTGCAGGAACTTAAGGAATCACTTGGACCAGCTGGTCCGAGAAGGAAAATTAAAGCATCTCTTGCATCATTCCAGTGGTCAACAAGAACAGGCGAATCCGGAGTATCGGAGAGACACCTTCTTAAGACCTCTCATAGGCACGATAAATGTCATTCTTGCTGCTCCGGGAAGGACCGGGTCTTGTCCTTCTAAAGTGATGCTTGTGGCTCGGCTATCTGCCGAGGACGACAATCGAGGGTCCAAAAGAGCTAAGAAAGAAGCCCCACTAGTGTTGGGCTTCTTGGACGAAGATAAGGTCGGAATCATCCAGCTCCACGATGATACTCTAGTAGTCACACTCAGGATAGGGGGATATGACGTGAAAAGAGTACTGGTAGATTAGGGCAGTGCCATGGAGATAATGTACCCCGACCTGTACAAGGGGCTGAATTTAAAACCTGAGAACCTAATAGCGTACGATTCCCCTTTAGTAAGTTTCGAGGGAAAGAATGTTACTCCAAGAGGCCTGATTAGATTGCTCATACAAACTTGTTAGGACGTGGTGGAAGTGGATTTCATTGTGATGGATGCTTATTCACCCTACACAGCTATCGTGGCTAGACCTTGGCTTCATGCCTTAGGAGCTGTCTCTTCTACCCTGCACCAGAAGGTGAAGTATCCGTCAGAGGGCCAGGTTAAAGAGATTGTGGGGAATCAGTCCATGGCCAGACAGTACATGGTGGCTGCCATCTCACACCGACCCGATGCTGAGTCCTCGGCCTCCGCTAAAAGGGGCTTATAGTAATCAACAACCCCGGCATTGCCCGGTAATGAATCAACCGAGAAAGCAGAATGCGAGGATCTAGAAAAGGTTGCTGTTGGCAGTGATCCGGAAAAGTTCTTTCAAGTCGGCTCAGAATTACCTCCCCAAAAGAGAGAAAAGCTAATTGGGTTTCTTAGAGAAAATGCGGACGTATTTGCGTGGGATGCCTATGAGGCCCCAGGGGTTGATCCGAACTTCATCTGCCACCATCTAAATGTTAACCCATCCATTTCTCCTAAGAGGCAACCACCTCGGCGCCCATCGAAGGAGCACGTTGACGCCGTTAAGGACGAGGTGATGAAGCTTAAAAGAGCAGGGGCTATCAAGGAAGTTTTTTACCCTGAGTGGTTGGCCAATACTGTAGTGGTAAAGAAGAAGAGCGGAAAGTGGTGAGTTTGTGTAGACTTCATGGATCTGAATAAAGCCTGCCCAAAAGATCCGTTCCCTATGCCTCGGATAGATCAGTTGGTAGATGCGACTGCGGGCCATCCTCAGATGAGCTTTTTAGACGCCTTTCAAGGATATCATCAAATACCACTGGCCGTAGATAACCAAGAAAAGACAGCTTTTGTCACTCCCATTGGAAACTACCATTACAAGGTGATGCCTTTTGGTTTGAAAAACGCAGGGTCCACCTACTAGAGGATGATGACCAGAATGTTTGAGCCGCAGCTGGACAAGAGCATTGAAGTCTATATAAATGACATGGTAGTAAAGAGTAAGGTGGTGTCCGAGCACGTAAAAGACCTCAGAGACATCTTTGAAGTTCTGAGGAGACACATGATGCACCTCAACGCTTCCAAATGTTCATTCAGGGTAGGATCAGGCAAATTCTTGGGCTATATGATAACCCACAGGGGAATCAAGGTTAGTCTTGATCAAATTAGAGCTGTCAATAGTCTGCAACCGCCTCGGAATCCCAATGAGGTCCAAAGGCTTACCAGAATGATCGCTGCCTTAAACCGTTTTATTTCTCGGTCGGCAGATAGGTGTAGACCATTCTTTCTCTTAATGAATAAATAGAAGGGATTTGAGTAAATCGAGGAATGTGCTTTGGCTTTCCAACAACTTAAAGAATATCTATCTCGGCCACCGATCATGTCCAATCCTGAGGTCGATGAAATCTTGTTCGCCTACATTGTTGTGTCCCCTCATGCAGTAAGCCTAGTACTAATCCGAGTGGACAGCGACGTGCAGCGACCAGTTTATTACGTGAGCAAATCATTGCATAAAGCTGAGATTCGTTATTTACCGCTAGAAAAGGCCATCTTAGCGGTGGTTCAAGCTACACGAAAGCTTCCCCATTACTTCCAGGCGCACACGGTTATCGTTCTAACCCAGCTTTCGCTCAGATCCATACTTCGGAGTGCTGATTACACATGGAGAATTGCTAAGTGGGGTACGATTCTGGGGGCTTTTGACATAAGGTACATGCCACGTACCTCCGTCAAGGACCAAGTCCTCGCAGATTTGGTGGTTGAATTCGCTGAACCCTCATTAAAAGAAGTAACGGGGACACGAGACATGGATGGAAAATCAGTTGGCACAATCTCTCTGCAAGGACCTGCATCCTGGAAAGTATATGTTGATGGGGCAGCGAACCAAAGGGGCTCCGGAGTGGGACTAGTTCTGGTTTCCCTTGAAAGCATTACCATCGAAAAGTCACTAAGAATGGGCTTCTCGGCCACAAATAATGAGGCCGAATATGAGGCCCTACTGGAGGGGATGTCCATGGTTCAAAAACTGGGTGGAAAAGCAGTAAACATGTTTTCGGACTCAAGACTGGTCATTGGCCAGGTGAATGAGGAATTAGAAGCAAGAGACGAAAGAATGCAATGATATCTAAGCCAAGTTAAGCACCTACAGTCACACTTTGATTCTTTTAACTTACTGCATATCCCTAGAAGTGGAAACACACATGCCGACTCCTTGGCCACGCTTGCCACATTCTCAGCTCAAATTTTACCCCAGGTCATCCTTGTAGAAGACTTATGCATACCCTCAATGACGAAGAGAGAAGTGATCCATGTCCACCAAATTAAGGTAGGGCCTAGGTGGATGGACCCTCTAGTACTGTTTTTGAAGGATGACATCTTGCCTGAGTAAAAGATCGAGGTTGACAAGATACGGAGAAAAGCCTCTCGGTTCTGGCTATTCGAGAACCAGAAGCTGTATAAACGCTCCTTTTCTGGACCATACTTGCTCTGCGTACACCCTGAGGCCTCAGAACTAATCTCAGAAGAGTTACACTAAAGGCAGGTCTTTATCTCATAGGGCCATCACGCAAGGCTACTGGTGGCCAAACATGCATAAAGAAGCACACGAATACATGAAGAAGTGTGATCAATGCCAAAGATTTGCACCAAACATACATCAACCAGGAGGGATCCTTAATCCGTTGACCAGCCCTTGGCCATTTGCTTAATGGGGCTTGGATATTGTCAGGCCTTTTCCCAAGACAGCAGGGAACAAGAGGTATCCGCTTGTCGGCACCGACTATTTTACTAAATATGTTGAAGCTGAACCTTTAGTGAACATTAGAGATATGGACGCTAAGAATTTTGTCTGGAAGAACATTGTTACCCGGTTCGGGGTCCCTCACACTCTCATCTCGAACAATGGTTTTCAGCTTAATAGTAAGGCCTTCAGGAGATACTGCTGTGAATTGGGAATTACAAATAGATATTCTACCCCAGCTTATCCCCAAGGGAATGGGCAAGCCGAGGCTGTTAACAAGGTCATAGTGAATGGACTTAAGAAGAGGTTAGATGATGCGAAGGGAAGATGGGTGGAAGAACTACCACATGTCTTGTGGGCGTATCGAACCACACCTCGCAAATCAACAGGGGGGACCCCCCTTTCGATGACTTATGGAGCCGAGGCTGTTATTCCTTTAGAAATGGGCTTTCCAACGCTAAAGACCAGCTCATTCAGTCCGAGCAGCAACAATAAGTTGTTAGAAAAGAGCTTAGATCTTATTGAAGAAAGAAGAGAAAGTGCGATGGTCCAATTGGCGTACTACCAACACAAACTCAAGCAAGGTTATGATGCCAAAGTAAAGCTAAGGCCACTAGTGCCTGGTGACTTGGTGTTGAGGAAAGTTCTGGGTACTGCAAAAAACCAAGCATGAGAAAGTTAGGACCCAATTGGGAAGGACCATATCGCATCACCTCAGTGGCAGGTATAGGGGCATATTTTATAGAAGATTTAGATGAGCATGTAATACCACGCCCTTGGAATGTAAACAACCTGAAAATGTACTATTATTAATGAAAATTTCCTTTATCGATAAGTTCTTTTGTTGTATAAAGGCATCGTGCTTTTTGTCGCTCAATCTATTCAAGTATTAAACAGAACCTAAGTCCTGCATGGCTCCTCGGACCATAGGCTTAGGGGAAATTAATTACTTCCAGCAAATGTTCAAGTATTAAACAGAACCTAAGTTCTGCATGACTCCTCGGATTACAGGCTTAGGGAAAATTAATTACTTCCGGCAAATAGTCAAGTATTAAATAAAACCTAAGCCCTGCATGGCTCCTCGGACCACAGGCTTAGGGGAAATTAATTACTTCCGGCAAATATTCAAGTATTAAATATAACCTAAGTCCTGCATGGCTCCTCGGACCACAGACTTAGGGGAAATTAATTACTTCCGGCAAATATTCAAGTATTAAACAGAACCTAAGTCCTGCATGGCTCCTTGAACCACAGGCTTAGGGGAAATTAATTACTCCTGACATCTGTTCAAGTATTAAACAGAACCTGAGTCCTGCATGGCTCATCGGACCACAGGCTTAGGGGAAATTAATTACTCTTGACATCTATTCCAATATTAAACGGAACCTAAGTCCTGCATGGCCCCTCGGACCACAGGTTTAGGGGAAATTAATTACTCCTGACATCCCTCGGACCACAGGTTTGGGTCGAATTAACATTCAAAGGTATCCTTATAAATGTCGAACAAAATTTGAAATGTAAGGTATATTACCTATTTCCTTTAGATTCAATACTCATTATACGAGGGTTAGTTCACAATACAAGTGGATAATAACTTTCTATTGCCGATACTTAGATAGATTTCTGGAAATGTCAATAATGATTTGTTGTTAGAACATGTTGGAAATGGAGCAACAACAGTTCAAACTTGTTCGTAATAATAATAAGCATGAAAAGCGCAAAAAAAAAAAAAAAAAAAATGAAGACTTAGGGAATAGAAGGAAAAGTTCATTCATTAATTCCAAGGGAAATGTGTTACAAGCAGTGGAATAAGTCTCAAGAAAAGAAAACAAAAGAAAGTAAAAAAAATTCCTACAACTACTTTTTCGTTGGCTAAGGATCCTCCTTAGTAGCAGCGGTCTTGGAATTAGCATCCCCATCTTTAGGCTTCTCAGCTACCCTAGCCTGGCAGACCACATCCCTGATGGTGAGGGTATCCTCGGACTGAGCCTCATTGGCTGGTGGAAGGCTCTCTTTACCCCTACCCATTCCGGTAGAAGTCCCAACATCAAGAGCAAGATTTAGGACGCTGGAAACCTGCTCAGGAGGGGGCAAGGGCAGAGCGGTTGAGGAAGGGTCGGTTGGAATCTCTCTTATGTGTTCAGGAAAGTACACGTTCTCCGCCTTCCTCAGCTCGGAGTCCGCAAAGATCCCTGCACTGTTAAGGGCCTCGTTCCAGGTTATAGTGCAGTAGTCCTTGCACATTCGGCTATCTCCTCAGCCAGCCTTTGCTATGTTTCGAGCATCCCTCGCTTATAGGCTGCCATCTTCGCAGCTTTAGCAGCTTCTTTGACTGCCTAAGCTTCAGGTTTGGCCTTTTCCAGTTCAGTCTTCAGACTTAGAACCACCGCCTTCTCTGTGGCCAAATTCAGTTCAGTTGTATAGAGAAGCTCGCGCTGGTCCTCAGCCTGCTTCTCGACAGTCTTAAGCCCCGCCAAAGCGCTTAAACGCTAATGCTCGGAGGTCTTGAGCTTCTTGGCTAGTTGTGTTTTTTCCTCCTTCACAGTCCCGAGCGTTTTCTCTACTTCGCGTTGGGAATGGGACTCAGCTTCAAATTTGTGGTGGGCATTTCGAACCCATTCCTCGGCCACGTAGACTTGTTAAGTGACTTGCATAAAAGCACCAAAGGGGTTACATATATTAAAAAAAAAAAACATATGCGAATGAAAAAGGGGAATGAATTAAGGTACTGATAGAACCGTACTCACCATTGCGAGATCTCTTTTTAGAGACATAAATAAGTCAGGTTGCCTTGTCCGCCTAAGGGCTTCCATATCCCTCGGAAGGAGGAGAGGCTGCTCTAGAGCTTGGGCCAAATGCGTAGAGTGCCCCTTGCTAGATTCCTTTATTGTAGAATCATAAGGGATGGGGGCTCCATCCATCTCTATTACGGGGGCCCATGGACGCAGTTGTCGGTGTACCTCAGCGTCATCTCGGCTATTCATGGACTTAGCCCTCTTGTCTCGAGGATCTTTAGTCTTTTGCTGTTTGGTGCCCCTTTGCGGGAGCATCTCCCCCTCTTCCAGCTCCTGAGGTGGTCTCTTCTTTTTCGGATCAAGATTGACGCACGGACTTAGATCAGCGGGAGGAGGAGGAGGAGGAAGAGAAGGGTTAGCAGAAGAGAAGGGTTAGCAGAATTCTGGGCCTTGGGAACTCCGGGCAGAGTAGCTCCTTTGTTCCTATTGGCAATCAGACCCCTCAAGCTTAGCCTCTTCTTCAAGTCCATGTTCTCTACTTCTTTGGAACTTGTTTCAACCGGAGCAATGACCTATTCTGGCTGATGAGCTGTGGAAAGCCTGTCGGACTCGGTCTCAGTGTCCGAAATCTCCACGGGCCTCTCGGGGGTTCTCTCTTCCTCCGCAAAACGAAATCTATCTATCTCCTCCTCAAATGACAAACGTGAAGATGAGGCTATCCCTTCTACTACAGCTTCTGCTTCGAGAGAGACTTGTTGCAATGGTATTACGAGTTGAGGAGGGATCTGATGAACTGGCAGTCTGACTGGGGAAAGGTCGTCTCGGGCCAGGAAATCTAGCTTTGACACGTCGATTCGATTTATCCGAGGATCACCGAATCTGATGGCGTGGCCGACCTCTTGGAAAATCTTCGAAATAGGATCGAAGTCTAAGATCAAATGGATGGCTCGCAACTGTCGATCCTCGCTCACAAAAATTTCTGACCGGAGCAGGTAGTTGAGAGCCGCAACGTTAGTGAGGTTGAGCCGAGGAGCAACAAGCCTTCTATCTGCTAAAATAGCTGAAAAACCAAACACAATTAGATAATCGAAGTCCATTATCAAAGGAAAGTAAAATAAAGGACATGGGCAGGGTCAAAAATCTAAGTCTTTTGCTAAGGAACCTAATACTAGGGTATCCCACCTGTCTCTCTCTCTCGGGTTGGGCAGTCATGACCATCGTGTCATGCCTCAGAAGCGATGAGGTAGTCATCTTTCATCCCTTTGTTGGATTTGGGGAGGCACGAGATAAGCTTGACGACGGACGACTTGGACTTGAGGTAAAACCTTCTGTCGGCTTGTAAGTGACACTCGTACATATGGACCACGTCGTGCCATGTGAGTCCCAATTGGAGATGCTCGTTAAGAGCATCGATGCAGTATAAGATCCTAAACATATTAGGTGCACACTGATGGGGACACAGCCTATGATTAATAAGGTATTCCCCGATTATCTTACCCATAGGAAGAGTCATCCTTCCTTCTATGAAGGCTATTATAGGAATGACCACTTCCCCCCCTCTCTATGTGTAACGATTTGTTCTAGGGAACAGTATCGTAGGCCAACTTCCTGGGGTATATGGTACCTCTGTTTAAAAGCTTCTATTTTTGCGAGGAAATTTACTAGGCTCTCAAATCTACCCATTAGGACAACCTAAGATGAAATAACAAGGATTCGTAAATAGGGAAGTGAGAACTAACAGGCCGAGGAGACTAACCGAGGAGAGAACGGAGTATTTAAAAAAAAAAAAATGTGTGTGAAGTTTGCAGGAAATAAAATGTATGCTAACCTTTGATACCTTTGAAAAAGTTTTTGAAGATCTCTTAAGGAAAAGGTGAGAGAGGCTGTGTATCTTGGGGAATTGTTGAGAGCTTAAATATTTGATATCTCAGGAAACTTGAAGACTTGTAAAAATGGAGAAAAGACTTCGCCATACACTTTATATAGGGAGCGAAAGTAAGTAGGAGTTATCCCGCTCAAAATTCCAGAAAAAAGCTCAGCCATTGGATTTGCGCTTCACCGTTAGATTTGGGGAACAAAGCGACGCCTGGAGCAATTAATGACGCTCTGTGGGCTTCGAAACGTCAGAAGCAATTAATGGGGAACGAAAAATAGCACTCTCACATGTGCGAATCAAGGAATCAATTGATGTAACTTCTTAAGAATCAAAACCCCATTTTTCTCCTCGGATGAGAAGGAAAAAACTGGAGTTTTGAGGGGCTATTGTGCGGTTAAGGGCCCAAATCACATATTGGGCCTTGGGTCCCGTCCGAGGAGGTAAGCGATCCAAAGACGAACAGGCAGTACAAAATGGTTTAAGTTAAAGACTTTATGAGCAGAACATGGAGAGGAAGGTATTCTGAGGAGGAGGATCTCCTCGGACCGGCTAAGAACAGATCAAACACAGATCTTGATGATCAAAGCGACCTTCCAGTAAGGTTCAATGACAAGAACGTACCTCACAAACATATGAGAAGGAAGGAGACCTAAAAATGTCTAAAGGAAAGTTACCACCACCGCATTAAATGTACTGCAGCTACTTTTTTGGCTGCATTTATATGGAGAAAACCTCTGAACAGTGCTACCTTGGCTACCACAACTCACAGAGAAACAGATAGGATGTCTGATGGGACAGGTACTCAAGTAAGGGCTCAGATGATCAACAAATGTAGGGTCAAGATGACCCAAAGGGAGCTATATAATGGGAGAGACCCCCCATGAAAAGAAAGAGAGAGGGGGAAGAGAGGGGAGAGCAATCTAAATCATCCTAGTATCCGAGAGTGATCATGATATACAGATCTGACCTCCTCGGACAGAAAGTCCATTGATATCAGCATCCTTTATTTGTGTTTTATTGTCATGCAATTCAATACTAGCCATTGTCCAACTCATTATGACTTAGTTTTTTGACCCATTCTCTACAACTTTATTGTATTGGGTTCATTGGGCCAAGAATCCATACGTTTTGGGCTTGGGCCGCAAATTGTGACCCTACATTATTAATAATCATTCTTATTTTTTTTAACTCCTTAAAAAGTCTTGTAAGAATATTATTAGGTAGAAAATGTAAATTATCCATTTTTTATTTTTATTTTTTATGTTCATTAATTCTAGACTTTTTGGTTTTTGTACGCAATAATTCACTTGGGTGGATATTTATGATATGATCTCACATTTGACTCAAAAATTAAGAAATAAAACTCTCTTTAAAAATAAATAATTTAGAACACATGACGTAAAATTAGACTTCAATTGTAGAATCTAATTGGATTTTCTCTAAGTTTTGTCTCTATATATATATATATATATATATGTATGTATGTATATATTAGCATAAATTTGTGAAAGGATAAAAAATTTTACTTATGATGTCTACTGTGTGTGTGTTTGGGATTAGATTATAATCCATCTTTTAGTCTCTTTCTTTCCCTACTATTGGCGAGTCCCATGCAAGTCCTTAATAAAAGAGTTTTTTATTGATTGTTTTGATAGCTTATTTTATGCAGATCGCACTATTATGTTTTTGGTTAAAAAGTTAATACAATTAACTAAATGCGAGCCTTACACTATGGTTTTTCTCAAAATGGTAAATACTTTTTGCTTATTACATTTTTCATTCTTGTTATTACTAATTTTTTTTTTTAACTTTTTGGCAGAAAGCTAAATTAACCGCTCCCAAATATATATTATACATTGGAAGTTAATAAGTTAATTAACTAGCTTGTAAGCTAATTCGAGCTTGTTTGACAATGAAATTTACCAAATTTGAACATATAATTTAGTTAATTTATTAAAAAGTCTTAAGTTTGGCTTGTATTCAAAATAAAATTATAATAAAAATCTTGAATTTTTAAAACTCAACTTGGTCCCACTTATTTACAACCTTAAAAATGAGCGGCGTATGTGTTAACTTAACAACACGTATTTTTTTAAGCAGTGTTATGTGGATCTGGTTAAGGTTGAGAGTTTCATAGCATTACAAAATAGGTCAACTTTGAATTGACCCATATATTCGAATTTCCTTATCTCGACCTACGTGACACGACACAATTGCAATCTTTGTACCAAAATGAAAGGACGTTAGAAAAGACCAATACCATTAGTCCAAAGAGGATGGATGGGCTAACTTCGTCAGGTTTGTATATCAATTTTGATTCGAATGCCCATTTCAAGAAATGACCCAACAACTTCAGTGGGCTTGATTCTTTGTATGTGTTTGGATTCCACGCCACGGCTACGTTTCGCGTTTCACGTGTTTTCTCTTCTATTTTTTTTGTTCAGTCCGCAATTGTTGACAAGGCAACTGTGAACAGTATTTTTGTACACTGTTCACAAGTCCCACAAATTACACTTTTCAGCAATTTTTTTATTAAAAATAGGTCTCAAAATACTATTCATACATTTAAAAATTATTTCGCTACAGTGTTTTCAGTTTTTAGTTTCAGCAAAATAAGTACTGTCCAAACGGACCAATGTGTAAACTTGAAGGAAAGTGACAACTTAGTACGCATATACAACCTTAAAGAAACGACCTACCTATAATTTTTTTTGTTTTGCATTGGGATCTGCAAGAGCTAAATTTCCCACATTAACAGCCGTGTTGGCTGTCGAGAGGTAAGGGTTGTCACGTTGTGTCTAACATGGTAATGTTCATGTTAATCCTGTTGCCAACTATAGTTCTCACCTACTAGTTTCTCAAAAAAAAAAAAGTTCTCACCTACTATGTGAACCTCTTATTTTAAGGCTTCCGTATAGAAAACTCCATATTATAATGCTAGTGAAAAGTCAGTCTAGTAAAACACATTAATTTGCTTTGTGATTCTCTATGCAACTGTGTTGTAAACTGATTCATAATAAATAACCTTGTACTAAACGCGTGCAAGAGAATAGAAGAGCTGCTCAACTTTAAAGGTTAAAGTTGAAATTTGAAGTTTTCAAGAAAAAGCTCTACAATGTTTTGTCCACCGTTTTTAAATCCAAAATTTTAAAACACTATCCAAGATAATCTGCCATACACTCAAAACACCAAAAAGATTTTATATTTATACTCTATTTCACAAATGCTCTACTATTATATATATCGGTCTTTCTTACAGTAATACTTGGACACTAATTGTGAATCTTTCATGTAGACATATATGTATCAATCTGATTGAGTTTTTGGGAAACTTATAAAAATACATTTTTCATGACCATTTATCTCATTGGCAGGCTCATATTTTTCAGCTCAAACAACTATGTGCCAGTATAAACAATAATGAGGACCTTATTATATGAAAGAATGTATACTATACTGCTATGTTGTTCCTAACTAATTAGCCGCAACCCTTTATAAAGAACTCAACCCTGCTTCCTTTCTAAGAACTGCCATAAAAATTTCACTCCATGTATCAACCGGGCCGGGCATACACCAATGAACACAATCATTGTAACCACCTTTCCATTTGTTGCCCCAATGCTCTCCAGGGTGCCCATCAGGTCTCATCAGCATGGCCCTTGTAACATCTACAACCCCAAATCTCTTCCCTTGGTTTCCCCCAAATTTTCTTGCTCTTTTAATCTCTTTTACCTGAGCATTCCTCATTTGCCATTCGGAACTCGTTAAGTCTATCTCAGTCTCATTGAAAGGTCCTGTTCTGTTGCAGTACCCTCCTGTATTCCAAGCCCCATTCTCAAAGTGGGCTGGTGCAAATGTTCTTAGCAAAGTCACTAGGCCACTGCAATTCTTGCAGCCATTGATATAATTAAAAGTAGCTCGAAACGACATTTGAAGAGCAAAGTCAACATTGCGACTAGTGACATTTGGTTCATTGCAATAAACACATCCTACTACATTGTCACCTTCGTGTAGGTACATTACTCGGAAGAACCAATGCCCGGCTGAAACGATAGCATAGTCCACACCTGGAAGGTGTTTAGCCCATCCATCATCAACCTTGTCAAGTTGCAAGTCAAAAATACTGGACCCCGTACCATTGATCATTCTTTCCTCACCTGCTATGAGGAATTTGGTCCAAAGCACCTTAAGGGTGAAGTTACTACGACGAAAGTACCATGTCCGGAATCTGTCTTCTGAATCCTTGTAAATGCCTTCTGGAATTTCCTCCTGCAATATTAGTAAAATTACAAGCTTCAATAGCTGTCTTCACACACAAACTAATGAATTTGCATTAAAATTCCTCATTCAAAACGTTGTGTTTGGGTTTGACTGGTGGCCACATAAAATTACATGGCCCATTGGCATTGAAAACACAAGGAACTATTGCTTGACAAACTGCACTCACAAAGAAATTCATGACTCTGACTATTTGTAAAGGGGCATATGCAATAATAATTATTAATTCTATGATACGCCTAGCAATGTAGTAATGGTATTAAAGCTAATTACTGCCATTTATTTCTATGGGGTTGACCATAAAGGTAAGCCTGTCCAAATTCAACCCCTACCCAAAGGTTTTTTTTTTTTTATAAGACCCTACTCAAAGTTAGTGTAAAATATCAATTATCAATCTGACTGACTTTGCCTAATCGTTGGTTCAAATTCTACAACAATACAAAACAAAACAAAAAAAGCAAAACACTTTTCCTAATCATTATTATGATATAATATGATAGATCATAGATGTACTTGTACGACCCACATGTTCTTGCCTTGTTAATCGATTTGAAATAGCTGTTAATGCTCTACAGGAAACCAATTTTCAGTGCTACTATCTTGTTGTTAATCGATTTGGTTAAGATTTTCTACTAGAGAATAAACAATAATGCAATTTTCTCGCTAAATATAAACTCAATTTTTAACGACATTTTGTTCAAATCCATTAGGCCAGATTTGATAGGAAATGCTAAAAAGTACTACAAGTTTTACTACATGAAACTTACAAACTAATGTGGTAATGAATATGATTGGTGGGTTTTAACTTTCAACCCCTTCATAACTGAATTTTTGAATTATCTAATAATTTGTAACAAATCAGTTTGTAAACTTAATGTAGTAAAATTTGTAATATCTGTAGCACCACTCAATTTTATAACCATGGCTAGTAATAACAAGTCGTATTACTAATTGTGCTTATTTGTTAGAACTGGATAAAAACACAAATAAATAAGGCTCTAAAAAGCTATATATAAGCTAAACCAACACTTAATTAACTGGTTCTAATTCATATACTATTCTTAGTCATATACTACTATTCTAATTAAACATTGAAAATTCAAACTTTTTTATTATTATTTTTTTTTTGGAGAAGACAAAATTCAAACTAAATCTGTTGCCACCATGAGATTTGAAATTATCACAACTTTTCCTTGTGTAGGCAAAGTGCACAAGGTAAGGCCAAATCCCACGTTATCATCAACTATTATTCTTTCCTTCAGCTTCAGTGCCGTAATTTACAGACTGAAAAATACTAGGCATATAAGGAAGGAATAAATAAAAGCACTATTCTTTCCTTGTAAACATAGTATTTTAATTAGTAAAATACAACACTAAAAAAGTAAAAAAAACTCTCTAATTAGCGCATGGAAACAATACTACTAAAATTTTCTGTATCTACAAAGATTTGCACCTAAAAAAAAAAAAAAAATTGCAAACTGACCTGTGACAATAGGCATAGAAGGGATTCTATATGGTTCCTAGCAACCGAGTCACCAATAAATGCCATTGTCTTTCCTTGCAAAATTTGCAGAAATGTCTTGGCATTAAACCGTGGCAGGTCACATTGGTCTGGTTTCCATCTCCAATTGAGAAAATCCATGTCCATCCTCCCTTGCTTGAAACAATTCTTTGATTCTGGGATTGTTGCACAGCTTGAATTGGTATAGAAGAATGACCCTCTTGATTCTCGAACCCAATGACCTTTAGACAAGTCACAGCTCTCTCTTTCTACAAAACCAATAACATATTTTTAACCCAAAAACAACCCCCTCTAGAAAAAAAGAAGGAAAAATTCATGATTATGTAAGGAAAAACAAAAAAGAAAAGGTTGTTTTGAAATTTACTCTGATGGGATTTGTGGCCCTGCATGGGTGATGATGCTTGTTGTTCAAGGCCTTGTTTGGATATGAGATATAAAGGGTTTGGAGAATAGAGGAGGAAGATGCTGAAAATAGTGGCTATGAACAAAGTTGATAAGATGAAATGTACGGGTCTCCTCCCCATGTTGATGCATCTCTCCACTTTGCCAAACTGAATTTTCTCTCTGAAAACAGTACTAGAAGACTTCATGTTCATTCCTGTACAAGTCATGAGATAGGAAATGAGAGAAGAGAGAGACAGACACAAGGGTTTTAAAGTGAAATAATTTCCCACGAAAACCAAAATAAAGAGAATCTCTAACTTCCTCCATTAAAGAAAAATTTTAGATTGTGCTGGCCTTGTCTTGGTAAGTCCTTTTCCTCTTCCTCTTTAATTTTATTTTATTTTTATAAAAAGTGGATTTGTTTTTATTTTTTAGGACAAAAAAAAAGGGGATATAAGTGTGTGATATGGCCAGGTGCTTTCGTGTAAAGTAATTTCAGCCGTCTGATATAGACACGTAGCACTTGTTGTATTGACTGATTGCATGTGAGCCTTGTGGTCGTGTCTTTACTGATTACCCTGATTTATCGGCGCAATCCTTTCGGGTTTTGGAAAATATTTTCCACTTTGTGAATATTTTGGGTGGTTTTTACATGCTTTCCACAAATCAAACTTTCCCACTTACCCATGACAATGGAGGGCCAACCTTGTCTCTCTACATAGAAAGTCCAAAAGGGTTCTAAATTCTAATCCTATATGGCTCTATCTCACATACCACATCCTTAATCAATGGCTAAGGGCTTAGAATATTCCTTTTGAAAGAGAGAACTTAGAATATTTGATTAGAATGCGAACATCAAATCATAACCATTTGATTTGATTAAGATCTTCTAGAATACTTGTAAAAAAAAAAAAAATCTATTATGAAATTCTATTCATTTAAGGGTTTTGTAAATGTGTACTCTTAGGACATTTGCTAAATATTTAGCTTTTAAGCTAAAATAAATATAAAAAAATATTTAAAAAGTTTTTTAATAGCACTTTGCTAAATTTTTAATAGCACTTTCATGATAAATATAAAAAACTGTTAAAAAAGTTAGTTACTTTTTTCTTATCTCAAAAACTTTCTAAAAATAGTTCCTAAACAAATCAATGTGGGCATTTGTTAACATTTTCCTTTATTTAAATAGGTAGATTAAATCTTAACCTATCATTAATAATTTCAATAATTAATATATATATATATATAATTGAAAACATTTGACTTTTTTTTAAGGGAAGAGATTTGACTTTTGATTGATCTCATAATATTGTGTCATATAAGATTTTAAAATCTCACAATTTTACAAGTTATTATTTTAAGAAATATTTTTTAAATATTATATTTTATATATAAGCCTTCTCTTTTAGAATCTTAGCACATTAAATTTTCTTTCAATTTTAACCTATCATTAATAATTTAAATATAATATATATATATATAAATAATTGACTACATTTGACTTTTTTTTAAGGGAAGATATTTGACTTTTGATTGATCTCATAATAATGTGCCATATAAGATTTTAAGATCTCACAATTTTACAAGTTATTATTTTAAGAAATATTTTTTTAAATATTATATTTTATATATAAACCTTCTCTTTTAGAATCTTAGCACATTAAATTTTCTGTCAATTGTAAAATTATAGTGAATATATATTTTTTTAGGAAAAAGTTTGATTACAACTCTCTCTAAAAAATTAACATGACTATATATTTTGTAAATTTATTCGTCGAATTGCATGTTTTTTATATTCTTAACATTCATGTCGTGCCAATCGGATGTCCATAAACTTATTTTTTATACATTATTTTATACTATAAAGACCTGAAATTTAAATATTTAATTGATTATATAGTTATAATTCTTTTAATATTTTGAAAATTTTGCAAGAATGAAATATATAAAACGAAAATATAATCCAATTATGAATTTATCAAAATTTACATCTAATAAAAAATATTAAGTAGAGTTATAGCAATTAATTACAACTAAATTTTGTTATTTTCTTTAATTAAAAAAATATAATTTCATATGATAATTATAATTATAATAAATATCTATTTACTAATTACCATAATTATCAAATTTCCACTTTTAGACAAAAAAAAAATCCATATTATGGTAAAACTTGTTTGTGTCTTAGATTTCATGTCATCATGAGACTGTGCCGTGTATACAGGGAGTCGTTTAAGGAAAGTACAATTAAATTATCCAAACATTTAATGACATTGACGTCATTTACCGACATTCTTTTATTTTTAAATATATAATAGATTGGCAAAATTTTGTGTCAGATACGAGGATTAATTGTCTGGGGGTGGGGGGTACCTGGACACTTCAAAGCTGCATCTTTTACCGTCCACTCAAGCCTGGACCTACCATTTCAATAGATTCATTTACTATTTTGAGCATGTTTGGTATGGTTGTTTAAATAATAGTTTTTGTTGTTTAAATATTACAACATATATTTGTACAGCACTTTTTTACTTACATATATTTTCACAACACTTGAAATAATATTACTAAAAATCTCTTGTCAAAAAGCCCTTTACCTTTTGTTTTGTTTTTATGGTTAATTTTTTTCAAGAGCTGTGCTTTCATTTTTGTACATATTTCATGTACATTTTTGTTTTTTTGGCCTAAATTTTTAGGTACGTCGGGACCAGTACGCAAGGACATAATCACATGACTATATCAGGAGTCAGGACAATAGACAATGACTGTAGGCTAGGTTTGATTTAAAATCCTATTCAAATTTCATTACCATTTGAAATCAAATGTTTTTTTTTTATTATTTTTTTTTTAAGAATGATTTGAAATCAAATGTAATGGTTCAAACTCGAGCATCGAGATTTAATGCTAGGTCATAACCAAATGCAATTTAGACTTGAATCGATTCAACCTTATTAAGACCTTAATTCAATTGGAATAGTAATCACGTCAAAGTTTATTTTAAGATTGTCTAACGTTAATAAAAAAAGAAAAAAGAAAAAAGAAAAAAAGAAGAAGGCATTATTATTATTATTATTTTGAGAAACAAATGGTATTAATATTGTTAATGAAAGAAGAAAGGTTGAAGACCAAAACTATGATAATTACACTTTTGGTTCTAAACTCTAGCCTCATATTTCAAAATGGATCTCAACGTTTTCAAATGATTCAATATGGTCCTTAAACATTTAATTTTGTGTATAAAAAGGTCTTTATCATTAACTATTGGATGGAAAAATGTGATGTAGCAAATGTAAGAAGGTTCTTTTGAGCAACCCAAAAGATTTGCTCAAGCAAGGTATATAGTATCTATCACCTTTTTTTCTTTTTTCTTTTTTCTTTTTTTGAGCTGAGATTGTTAAGGAAAATCCCAAGGAGTTTTATAGCAATAAAGAAGGGATGAGATTGGTTATTCAAATATTTTGTTTACAACTGGCCTCTTTTATGTCTATTTAAAGATAGATATAATTAAAGCAAGGGAATTTTACAAGGTCTAGAAAACTAAAAAATACAATTACTTGGAAAAGTTCAAGAGCCACAAAGTGAGTCTACCAATGGGAAGTCAGTGACATCCTTAAGAAACTTCGTCCACACAAGTTTTATTAACCTTCTCTCAAGTTTGAAACCCCCTAACTTCCAACCCTTGTTATGTTGTTATTATTGATTCCGATAGAACATTAGCTTTACACCCTCCTTTGTTGCTGTCAAAATTTATATACCTAAATATGCATCACATAATATAATATCACATCAAATTATTAATTCAAAATCAAAATGTGCATTCGTAATGTCATCGCTACATAATATAATTAATATGTCATATATGAGTAAATGAAAAATAAAGTCTTAAAGGAATAAAACAAAACATGTCATATGTGATTGAAACTGATGGAATTGAATAATATTTTAGAACAAGATGAAATAGAATGTGATTTGTACTGTTTGACTTATTGAAATATAAAATTCCAAATGAAATGGAACAGAGTTAATAACATTGCTCTCTAGTAGCTCACCCTTAGCTGCCTAGACATTATTTTTGTGGTCAACAAAGGCACTCAATCCATACACCATCCCACCAGTCATTGGTTAACTGTCAAGCACATCATTTAGTACACAATTTTCTTCATATCGATTAAGTTTTCCAATCCCGCCTCTTTGTCTTGGAGCTCTCACATGCAATGCACTAAATATATGTACACACTCCTCCAATGAGCCAATAGAAGCCAAGACATGAAGACCCCAATAGTCTAGTTCTCATTTTGTTGGTGAAAGAACCCATGGAAATTAGTACCTAAACATAAAAAGGATCTTGAGCTTTGGACACAAGGTTCAGGTCTCAATTACTGTCAACAGTAATACAATATTGCATGGCTTGTAAAGATGGTCAAAGAAAGGGGCCAGCTTGGACTTTGACGTTAAAGTTAAACATATATAGTCTAAGTTTGGTTTGGGTTCTCAATTGATCGGTGAAGCATTGCTAATGGATTAGGAAAGGTAAGAGCATCCACAATGGCTCATGCCAATTGGCCCAATTCTATCCTATTTTACCATCTTAAAAAGCTACTTTATCAGTTATACAATACCATTTTACAATTCACCAACATCTCAACTTTTATTTTATCATACTACACATTAAAATAATATAAAAGTAATATAAATACATTTCTCAATTCTCTCTCTGATCTCTATTTCTCTCTTTCAACCACGCACCACCACCGTCCAGCTTCGCTTAGCAAAATCCATCCAAAATCAAAATCCACCACCCTAAAGCAACGCCACCACCATCAAACCAAAACCAAACCCAAACCAAAAACAAACGATCAAACCAAACCGATCCACCATCGGAAAACAATCAAACCCAAACCAAACCGAGCCACCAAAAACAAACGATCAAACCCAAACCAAAAGCAAACCCATTAAAAAAAAATCACCATCGGAGCCACCATCGCAGATCTTCGATCCAAATCAAAATCAAAAATCAACTGAGAAACCCACACAATCCAACCGATCCCCTTTCCCCGATCCAAATCTCTAATCCAAATCCCCGATCCCCGATCTCCGATCAAAATCAAAATCTAGCCAATCACTCACCGACCACCACTGACCCACGCCGCCGCTGCACCACTTGACCCACGCCCACATCAATCACAAACCCACCACCGCCAGAAACCCACACAACTCGCCGGTCTCCACCACTAGAAACCCAAATCACTCGCCGATCTCCACTGCCAGAAACCACAAAAAATACCCAGAAATGAGAGACTGACTGAGAGAGAAAAGCCTAAGATTAAAGGGATTTGGAGATGGGTGGGTGAATCGGCAGTGATGGCGAGAGAGAGAGGGGATGAGAGAGAAGAGAGAGGCTTGGTGTGAGAAAGAGTTCAGCGATGGAGAGACTAGAGAGAAATGAGAGACCGTGGAGAGAGAGAACTGATATTACAAATAAAATATTAATATATTTTTTACAATTGAGCTACAGTGTGATTCTACATTTAGAATCACACTGTAGCACAATTGCAAATTTTTTTGCAATCCTTACACTTTACAAGTTTCGCTGGAGTGGATAAAATGGGCTTGAATGGTAAAATGGGCTTACATTTACCATTTGCCCATTCCACTGCTGATGCTCTAAGCTATAAAATTGTACCGTATAACAAAGTTTGCCTTTTGTCATTTGAAATACTGATCTCAAAGTCTTAATTCGTTGCCATGTTAATGTGATAAATCTATTTATTTTTTTATGTATAAATTTTCTATTGACAGTGCACTAATTAGTTACATAAAAGAAATTTATAAGGTTATTTTAAAATATTTATTTGTTAATGGACATATTTGTTAATTCTTGAAATCCATGATAGTAGCTGTTACTTGTTATTGAATGAAATATATTCTTGAATTTCTTATTGAGACAGGTACCTAGAGCCACACGTGACTAAATGTCTAAGTGTGTGTATACTGTGTAGAGTATAATACATTGACTTGTTCACTTACTGTGTGTAGTGTGTACACACAATAAATAATTGTTTCTTAAAGACAATGTTTTCATGTCTGACCCAAGAGGCCCAACAAGCCGAAAAAGAAGAATTTAAGCCCATAATTATTGAATTTCAATCCATTAAGCACGGCATTTTTGGGCCCAGCAGCATTAAATCCATTAAAATACTCTTCTTCTTTTTTTCCTTTTTTATTTATTTTATTTCACTTTAGGTCCCATAATATACTTTCACCTAGTTCCAACCTTTTAGTACAGAAAGAGAAATATTCATGGTTATGTTTACGAGAGACTGTTTTATGCTTGGTGCATACTTTGTCCCATCAACAGATTAAGGCTTTGACACTTATCTTTTCGAGTCAGTTTTTGGGCCCAAATGGTAAAGGGTATATATTTGGGCCTGATTGGAAGGTTGGTATAACTATTTCGGTTGAAACTTTGGGTTGTTCCTGTCTTCCAGAAACCCATTAACATTAGACCACTGACCACACGATTTTGGCTTTCTAGAAAAAATATGATGCAATCCACTATTTCACTAACATTGAGGAAAATTGTTATAGTGCAATTTTCTATTTATAAATAGAATCACCAATATTAAAAATTTTAGCACATTAGTCTTAGAGCATCAGCATTGAAGAATGCTACTCTATCATATTTTACCATCCCAAAAATCTACTTTATCAATTATACCATACCATTTTACAATACACCCTACATCCCAAAACTCTATTATTTTACTTTTTCATTAAAATATTATTTTTTAATCTTTCTTTATTATTTCTTTCCAATCATCACTTTTGCAAAATGGTATGGTATTCTTCAATGGAATAAAAAATATATATATATTTTTAGAATATTGCTACAGTACAATTCTAACTTTAGAATTGTACTGTAGCACTATTGCAAAAAATTTTGCAATAGTGGGGTTTACAATTTTTTGATGCAAACATTTTTGAGCCATGAAATGCCAAAAAGTCCTTAGATATGGCATTAGCATTCTTCAATGCTAATGCTCTTATAAATTAATGTGTTAGTTTTTAAACATAAAACCAAATATATATATATATATATAGTTATTTTTTTAGAGAAGAAAAGAAAAGAAAAAGGTTAAAAAATTTATTTATATGTATTTTATAGTAGAATTCATAATAACTTTAGCATTCTTTTTTTAATAATCAATATAGCATACTCATATTCATGATTAAGATTTTATTTTTTGAATCTAATAGTATTAGCTGCATAGATCCATTTGAAATAGAGAGGATGCTTTTCCAAAATAATGTGGCCGAAGTCTTTCACTATAAAATAACATTGATCTAGGCCAACATATTGGAGGTGACATGTGGAGAGCTACTTATAGAGGTTGATAAATCTATAATGATTCTCATCAGCTTAAGCCATTAGGATCTCCTACTCTAGTATTATGATTGATTACCAATTTTTTCAAAAGTTTAAGTTGTTAGGAAATTATGAATCTAATTAGTTAATCATAATTCTAATAGAGGTGACTCATATACTTCTAGACTCCAAGTAATTAATTACTTAGGCTTTTTTTGGGCGGCATAAAATGTTGCTTCTAATGGCCACATGTGGTTGCTGGTAAGCAAAGCAATTTCCATTTGCCCATTTGGCTATGTTAACAATAAACAAGGTGTTACAGATGGAGCTGCTTGTGTGTATAATGGAATAGAATATAAACCTGCATTTCTGGTGCAAGCAGGTGCATGTTGAGAATAGAGAGGTACTGTTGTCAAGCAGAGGTATAGTTATACTTTAGCTATTTAAAATGTGGGGACACAAATGGCCAGAATCTCCTTAGTTCTTTAAATGTGGAGACTGGAAGTGAAAAGGTATTCAATATACAGCATTTGTAATTGTTGGAATAAATAATTAAATTCACCATTTCTTAACAACTAAACGTTTTGGGGTAATCGATAATTTATCATTAACAAAAAAATTCAATATATATAGCATTTGTCAGATGAGTACTGCTATTAGTTCTTCTGTACCCTATACAATCAATATCAATCCCCGGAGGCTGTTTCATGCATTGTTGATGTAGATCCTTGGGTATCGATTAACTTTGGGCATTCTGAATAACAAAGTAAATTTTCCTCTCCCAGAGAGTAGTTGAGAGTGTTAAAGACCTACCAGGAAATTAAGGATAGGATCATTGAAAATGACCATAGAAGAAGATACATAGGCCATATGTGCTGATTTAGCTTTGTAATCTTGGTTTTCAGTTTTATGCTGGATTACTTGTACTGCCATGCAGTTTTCTATAAATGTACTTTTCCTTTGGTTGAAGGAAACTCTAATTCATCCAAAAACAAAAGTGTTTCAGACATGAGAATTATCGACAGAAGAAGACATATAGCCATATGTATGTCTTGAAGTTCAAGACATCAACATGATTGTAACCTAGAATTTCTTTTAAGTAATGGTATCTTATTTGTTGCCAACAAGTTTATGTTCTGACAAATTGTATGGAATGCTTAAAATGATGACGATTTGAGATTGATCACGTGATCATGATTTGAGATTGATGCATTAGAATACTTTTTAGAGAGAAAAATAAAAAAGCTGGACTTTCAACTCTTTAAAGAAGAGTAATGCAGCTATGAGATCCTTCAAGACTTCAATCTTTTTATTAGACTCTGAGTCTTAACACATCTTAACAAGTATAACTAGAGACAATAATAAGATTGAAAAATCAAGACCCTAGTCATTAGGCAAATTATTGAAGATACATTAATGAAGTCAATTATGTTAAAATATAATGCAAATTAGGACAGATGGAAATTGCATGTGATGTTAAAATACAAGAATTTCCAGCTATAGATGATGGATATATTAATGAAGACACATGGTGTAAATTTAATTGGCCAGCCAAAGAGTTTAAATGCTAGGCCAAAAGTACAATGAGAAGAATCAGAGAGTTAATGGCTTTATGCCAATGCATAGTAGTCTCATCTCAAAGAATTTTTCACTTGTACTGTGTTCAGTAACTGTATGGTGGGATACAAAATGTGGTACATTTTTCTGTTGATAATGGTAGATTTAGGTTTACTGAAACTTGGGAAATGATTAGGGAAAAACACAGCTGCATTAACTGGTGGAAGAGCAACTGGTTTCCTGGGCATATTCCCAAGCATTCATTTATCTCTTGGCTGGCGATTAAGAATAGGCTGCTTACTAGGTAAAGAATATTTAAATGGGCATATAAGGCGGATATACTTATGGAATCATGGAATCAAGGGACTATTTGTATTTTGATTATTCCATGAGTCAACGAATTTGTCAAGAAGTTCTAAAGTTCTGTCTGTTTCATAGAAAGGTGGGTGATTAGATATGGGAGCTGAACTGGCCTGTTCTGCTACCATTTACCACATTAGGAGGGATAGAGATTAGAGAGTGCATAATGGTAGGGTGAAAAATGAAGTGTAGATTTTCAACACCATAATGACAGATACAATTATACAAACTGTGAAGTGTAGGCTTGCAAGTAGAATCAGAGTTAAAAACTCAATTTAAAATAAAGCCTTATGTTGTATTTGGAAGTTTCCTAATTCTGTTTTGTTATGTGCTTAGTTAGATTAGGCCTCATGAGTATGATGTTTTTGCATTTCTGCTACTTGTTTGTAAAAGCTGGTTCTGTTATTTGATTGAATAAATATCTTATTCATTAAAAAAAAAATCAAATAAGTAATACATTTTTGTTAGAAAACATATAAAAGTGGAAAATTTTCATCCTCTCTCATCCAGCTCCATTTTCTTGAGTATAATAGAGTTGGTCCAAATTTGAGGTGCAAGGCAATGCTTTACTATTGTTGCACCATATATGAATCAGCAAGGGCGTTGGCCTTTGTCACATATGGTGGTATTCGATTAGTGTGATTTTTCAAGAAGTTTAGGTTACCCTTGAGACACTGAAGATTCTCCTAGCAGGCAAAAAAACAAGACCTTAGTAATTGGAAGATACTTGGATGTCTACCCTGAAATATTGTTAGTGTTTATCTGTGCAGTCTTTGACAGTTGACAATTCCCTGCCATATGACCAACTATACTATACAGGCAAGGTGGTAGATAAGGTTCTATAATCATCCATTTATATCGAAGCCCCAGTGCAATCTTGATTTTGAAATGGACATCTCACCAAATAGACAAGCTTTAGACTCCTATCTAACATATCAGACACTCTCACATTCTTATTTCTTAGTTATAGTACTGGTCACTTGTTTAATTTTATGTCTGTCAAGTGCCTACTGCAACCTTTTTGTGATCCTTGTGAGTATTTATTTTTTCTTATTAGATTGAAATTTTAGCTTTTGAGTTGTGACATACATGTAGCATATTTACTTAGTGTCGGCAGTTGATGACACATAATGCATCTTTTGCATCAAGAGGGACACCATGTGGCCCAATATGTATGTAAATCATGACAATCAATCCAGTGGTTCACCATTTTGAACTTCAGTAGCTTTGAAATTTTAAATTGATGTGAGTGGGTCTATAATTTGGATAACTTATCCTCATTCATCTTAACCTCAAAATACACACTAGTTGGTTGGATAGTTGTATCAAAATCTAAAAGGTGTAGTCCACCATTAAAGGGCACTTCTAAATACAAGTTTTGCGCATCCATGCCATGGTCTAATGATTTCCAGTAGAATCAACACAAAAATAAAAGCCTCCTAGCCTTTCCTGGATAGTTGGATCTTTGGTTCTTGAGACCTCATGTATTAGATCTGATGCAAGATAAATTTTAATGGAATTGGGGGTAAAATAATTGAATAGAAAATAAAGGATAGATCCTATGAATCAGCTGATGGGTTCCTTGGAATTAGCATCAAGTTGACAACCAAAGAATCAACACCCAATTATTGGAAAATTCCAAAACATCAAATTCATTCTTCATATACGTCATAGCCATTTTTAAATAGGCTTCCAGAAAACATCAATAAAAAAATAATTAAACCATAAACATAATCTTCATTCATAGCAATAAGATTACACTAATGGGAAATTCAAATTTGAACCAACACTTTACATAAATAAATGAATTTTATAAATTAAAAAAAAAGGCACTAATTTTGGACTGTATGCATCAGGATCCCCACCCCCATTTTTTTTTTTCTTTATTCTTCTCTTGATATTCCATATGCGGCTGGGCATATTAAATTTGTGTGTCTATTATTGTAGTAGTAGTGTATTATAGCACTCTTTCTGGTAAGTAAATTTAACAGCACAAATGTACCTGTTTTGGTGGTGACCAAGAGGTTGCCTAAACTGGGAGACCACAATTACGCACCGCAAACCACTCAACTACTCCAAAATTGTCCTTTCTTAAAGAAGATTAGTTTTGCACAACTTGATGCTGTTACTTAACCAAAACAAAAATGATGATGTTATCAGTTCATTTGGGACTCCAATGATATGCTTACTTATAGCAAATAATTTGTTGGCACTTGGATGCGATAGATCAGTGGTTACGTACCGCACAACTTTCTCGAGGTACTCAAGTTGATTGAAGCTGAGATTCTAAATTCAATCCACCACACTATCAGTTCATCATGATTTTGATTTTTAGAATGTCTCATGGATATGAAATGAAATAGTCTGACTAAAGGTGAGACACCACACACAAATAGGCCCACTTTTTTTTTTTTTTTTTTTAAATGTATGATACTATGATTACAATATATAGTGTTACATACACATCATGAGATGGCAAGTTGAAAGTACTAGATAATATTCTAAAATTATGTGTACAGCCATGACCAGGTTAGCAGATCACATGGACGAGTTCGAGTAGGACAGTTACTCACATGTGACCGTGGCAAAGAACCAAGACAAATCCTTTTAAGATGCAAATAATCTGCCATATTATGCTCTGCTAGCTACAATACTTACTAGTAGTAGTGGGCTTTACTGGATGAGGCTTCAGTTGCAATGCTTGGTTGCTGGGATGCATACCCATCAAACCACATGTAACAACAAGTCCCATTTGTTTCTTGGTCCTAAAATATGACAGAAAATTACATACTTTCTATCCTTACTTCTTTTGTGATGTCCAACGTTCTATTTTGTTTCGGCTAGTAACAGTTTTTTGTAATAACATTTTTCGTATTTTCTAGTCTTTGGCATGCCAAAATAATGCAAGTTTTCGAAATACGTTTTCTATGATTAAAAAAGAAGAAGAAGAAGTTTAATAAAGAAAAATTCAAATGTTATATACTTAACTTTGTAAGCACATGTACATGAGTACAGGTACGATAAGGCGACACAAGCAATTTCCAAAAGATTTTAACATAACACGGCGGGTATGACACTGGTATAACACGAGTACTACACCCTAAATAAAGTGTTTATGCTTCCAGCGCTTAACAAATCTCCTTAAATGAACTCCATGTCACAAAAACTTGTTTTAGTGGCAACTTCTTCTTTCTCTCCAAGTTGACTGTTGATCATCGATTCATCGTTAACTGGCTATTGACTGTTTTGCAAATGACATTTGGTATTGTAGGCTCCTTGATTTGTGCAACAACGCTGTCAATCAACAAGGGAAATGTTAGAAATTCAAATGAAGGTTTCTTGATTTTTCTTTTTCTTTTTTGTTTTTTTTGATAATGAAGGTTCCTTGATTAATGTTGAAATTCTTTGATCCCTTGATTTATGCACAGTAAGACAACTCATGATGGAAGGCCTACACCTAATACAACCGATTGATTTAGAGATTCTTTCCAACACGTTTGTTTCATTCTTTGACTTTTCTATGTTCTCCATCTACTTTGTAATATCAAGTTTCTACTCTTTGTTAACGATCAGGTTAATGTAACTTCTATATGCTTTTGTTACTTCAAAACTCAGTAATGTTTTCCTTTGAGTATACATATAGATAATAAGCACTTTACCTTTTACCATTAAGATTGTTGGCAAATTTAACAGAAATCGTAATGGTAGGGGACAAAATTCTTATTGCCAGTAGTTAAGGAAGGCATTACTCATAATTTTAAAGTAGGAAAGTGCAATTTGCCCCAAAACCTGTTATTATTATTATTTGCAATACTAAATTTACTATTATTTGTTTTGACATTAATTTTTTTTTTAATGAATTATTTTGCAAAAAGCATATCCTAGAAAATTATCTTATTTTCCTATGTTTGGTAGCAATGATAGAATGAGTTGAAAAACTATATTTTCACTTCCCTTATTTTTCTTGGCGTGAGATAGAATTGTTTTCTAGGAAATATTTGTGGAAAACAACTCTATCTCATTCCAAGTTAAATTAAGAAAGTTAAGAGATAGTTTTCCAATTACCTCTTTTTAAATAAAAAAAAAAGGTTATGACACTACAAAACATAGAAAAACAAAAAAAAATTATATTCACATAAGATTTTTCATTGAAACAAACGCAGTGTTATATAGCTATATCAAGTTCTGAACTAACACTTTAAACCCCTTTTTTTTTAGAAGAAACTAACACTTTAAACTTGATTCTAAAAATTAAAAAAAAAAAAAAAAAAAAAAAAAAAACCACTAACACTTAAAATTAGGGAATGTAAATTAAATGAGCTTACATTAAAGAACCTTTTAGGTTAGGCTCAAATGGGCTCCAGAACCACTAAATCGAGTGACCCCGCAGCTATAAATGTATTTATACAAAATACATATAGTCCTCTTATATGAACTTATTTTTGTTTACAAATAATTAAGGGGAATGGCCAATTTGAAACATGGGAGATGCTGTTATCTGTCACCTTCAATAAATTTCCTATGATCAATGAGATAACGTTGCTTCAATATTTGGCCATTAACCAACAAATTGATAATGCTTCTACATTGTTTTTCATAAAAAGCTAAAGCTTGAGTTAGAATAAAGTTTTTTTTTTATTTTTTTTTTTCTTCTATGTAAATAAGTCAAGCTCAACCCTAACTCCACCTTTTTGTTCAAGCAATGGACACAAGATTTATGATCCAAAAACATAAAATATAACACAAAAAAAAAAAAAAAATGTGAACAGTAAGAAACAAAGAATTGGAGAATGTAAGAAAAGTAAGGGCCCGTTTAGTAGCCCTACTCAAGCAACATTTTTCACATTTTAAATACACTTACACACATTTCTACATACTTTTTCACCCACACATATATCAAAAACACTCAAACAATATTACTCAAACTCCTTTACCAAACACCCCCTAAAATTCTCTGTTTGCCACAATACAGCGTGTCATTGCTTATATATATATATATATATATATATATATATATGTATATACCTATATATTCATCAATGCTCTTGTTTTGAGTGACCATGTTATTCTTTCATATTCTTAGGTGTGGGAATTAAGATGAAACTAAAGCATATGCTAAATGTCAGAGTTAGAGTTACCCAGCTGCAAAAAAAAAATTGAAAAGAAGAATAATTAAATTAAATTTTAAATAAATAACAAATTAATATTACCAGGAATCAGCATTTTTAATCCAAACAAAACTCAATAACGTGCCCTTAGTTTGACTTCACATCTAATTCTAGATTTATATATTAGACTTAAATTATTACTTATTAATTACAGTACATGCATTGCTATGTCTCACATCTCTTTCTCTCTACCAGGAACAAAAATCATCAGAAATATATTATATAATCGTCCTAGAGTTTAATCAATTAGTTGTTTACTTGGTTAGTTTTTTTTTTTTTTTTTTTTTAATTTTTTTAAAACCTAATATCATGATTATTTCTTTACTTAAACTCATTTTCTAACATTTCTTGAAACTTAATGGCATTTCAAAGAGTCAAATGACTCTGATTGGCCGGATTTGTCAAAATGAAAGGATCTTGAAGACGCACATGATTGGGATTAATTTGATATAAACACATGATTAGGATTGGTGGTTTACATTATGAGAAAAATAACAATTATTCAAATATAATACACAGATTAGGTTAGACTCGTCAACAAAAAAAAAAAAAAAAGGTTAGACTTGTTCACACACCGCGTGGAATAATTATGGCGGTTAATAAATTAATCAAATGATAACCCAAACAAGGAAGAGAAACTTCTTTGCAAGTGGTGAAAGTGTGAGAAAGAAACTCTCTGTAGGAACACACGGTGCCCAAATCAACAGACAGAAAGAACTTTTTGTGGGTGATCTGCAATTTGGCTGTACCTAGTTGTCCTCCAAATTTCTTGACAACTTACCAGGCTAGCAAAGCTGGAACACATTTAAGCATTCTTTTGGTTTTTAATATCAAAAGTCATTTTTGAAAGTTTATTCTCGTTAAATAGATTAAACCATAAATTGAACTTCTATCTTAAAGTAAAAATAAAACTCTATCTAACTTTAAAGATAAATATAGTGTTCTATGAAGATCCAAGCAATCCAACATAGATACCCAATTTTAGATGATTAGTCTTGATGCATAGTTGATCATTGATTTTTATAAAATAGCTGGAGTGGACACCATAAGTCAAAATTCTATCTTAAAGTAAAAATAAAACTCTTTCTAACAAAGATAAACATGGTGTTCTATGAAATTTTAAGCAATCCAACATAGATACCAATTCCAAGTAATTACTCTTGACAGATAATTGATCACCGGTTTTTATAAAATAGTTGGAGTGGGCACAATAAGTAGAAATTTTATCTTAAAGTAAAAATAAACTTCTTTTTAACAAAGATAAGCACGATGTTTATGAAATTTTAAACAATCCAACATAGATACCAATTCCGAGTGATTAGTCATGACAAATAATTGATCATTGATTTTTATAAAATAGCTTGACCTTCCAAATTTCTTACCATACCTTGTATCTTCTCAAAATAAAAAAACTTCTTACCATACAGATTTAAAAAAATAAAAAAATAAAAAAAATTAGTGCCTTCTTTTTCTTTATTAGTAGTTCGCTGAGTGTAGTGAGTGCATGTTCTCTCTCTCTCTCTCTTAGCTGCATTATGCTTTAACCTGGAATACCAGTTGTCAAACTTCCAAGTTCAACTCCATCTGAAACCTGGTATTCTGTTTCCACTCTGCATTCAAAGATCCAGATTTCAGAGAAAATCATATAAAACTGACAGTTTTCATGGTCTGCTTCTCCTACTTTCTCTTCTATAATGCTATACCAGAGTCATAACTGAATTACAAGCTCACCCCATATATTCTTTTCAAAAATCTTGATCTGGGCAGTGATTCGTTTTTCCACTTTCTTTCCTGTGAATTTGAATTCCAGGAAAAGAAATGGCAACAAACTCTGTTGTGGTCACAATTGAGAAGCCTAACAACTTATCTTTTCCAGAGGTCAATGGTTCAGATTCATTGTTGCTTCCAGATAAACAGAAGGCTGCGAGTCCCAAGCAATTTACATGGGTTCTTCTTCTCAAAGCTCACAGAGTTCTGACCAGTCTTTCATGGGTGGCCATGACTTTCAAGTCCATGTTTCTTTCAATTAAGAAACGCATTGCCTTATCTGATGTAAGTGAAGAAGAGCCCAAGAGCAGAGGAAGGTTGTATAGATTTATTAAAGTTTTTCTTGTTATTTCGATTTTAGCTTTGGTGTTAGAAGTCATTGCTCATTTCAAGAAATGGAATTTGCAAATGCTTCACCCTTGGGAGGTTCAGGGTCTTGTGCAATGGTCCTATATGGCTTGGCTGTCTTTTAGAGTTGACTATATTGCTCCTTTTGTGATATTTCTTTCTAAATCCTGCACTGTGCTATTCTTGATTCAATCTCTCGATCGGCTAGTTCTATGTATTGGGTGTTTCTGGATTAAGTACAAGAAGCTGAAGCCCACAATAGAAGGAGAAGCTTATGATATTGAGGATTGTTCAAGTTTCCCAATGGTCCTTGTTCAGATTCCAATGTGCAATGAGAGAGAGGTAATAGAACAGAACTAACTTGTTTTTCTCTGTTGTCTGTTGCTATATGCCTATTTGTTTACTTTGTAACTTATTGAACTTTAATTAGTGGTTTATGCATTAGCTTTTATATAAAGATTTTGAAAGTTTCAACTAACATGACTTGTTTTGAATTATTGTTGTAATTTGCATATCTTCTCTCACAGGCCCCATTAACAAATTAACAATCAAATTCATGATTGAATAGTTCCGTGTCAGAGTTCTATTGCTTAATATAACTTTGCTTCTTAGTCTGGTGCTAAAATATTATGTTTTATTAAGGTATTTGCACAATCAATTGCTGCTGCCTGTCAGCTTGATTGGCCAAGGGAACGAGTTTTAATTCAAGTCCTAGACGATTCAGATGATGGAAATCTACAGCTTCTAATCAAAGATGAAGTCTCGTCGTGGCGTGAGAAGGGGGTAAACATAGTATACAGACATCGATTAATCAGAACTGGGTACAAAGCCGGCAATCTAAAATCAGCCATGGGCTGTGATTACGTCAAAGATTATGAATTTGTTGCAATACTTGATGCAGACTTCCAGCCAAATCCTGATTTCCTTAAATTAACTGTTCCTCACTTCAAGGTAATATAAGCTAAATAAAAAGAGATACTATATTTGTACCCTTTGACTATAGTCATTCTTAATGGTGTTGTGATTTGTACAGGGAAATCCTGAATTGGGCCTTGTCCAGGCTCGCTGGTCATTTGTGAACAAGGATGAGAATTTGCTTACAAGGTTGCAGAACATCAACCTCTGCTTCCATTTTGAGGTGGAGCAGCAAGTCAATGGTGTTTTTCTCAATTTCTTTGGATTCAATGGAACAGCAGGAGTTTGGAGAATTGAGGCTTTAGAGGACTCAGGAGGCTGGCTTGAGAGAACCACAGTTGAGGATATGGACATTGCAGTTCGGGCACACTTGAACGGATGGAAATTCATCTTCCTCAATGATGTCAAAGTGCTTTGTGAATTACCGGAGTCTTATGAAACTTATAAGAAACAACAGCATCGCTGGCATTCGGGTCCAATGCAGCTCTTCCGCCTATGCCTTCCTGCTATCATAACTTCTAAGGTTTCCTCACTTTCCTTAATTTGCTTAATTCCCATTTGAACTGGTAATTCTGAGTAGTTTTTTTTATTTGAGCTTATTTTTTGTGCAGATAACAATATGGAAGAAGGCCAACCTGATATTGCTTTTCTTTCTTCTTAGGAAACTTATACTTCCCTTTTACTCATTCACATTGTTCTGTATCATACTTCCATTGACCATGTTCATTCCTGAGGCAGAACTACCGCTTTGGGTAATTTGTTATGTCCCCATCTTCATGTCTTTTTTGAACATTCTCCCATCACCAAAACAATTCCCTTTCTTGGTTCCTTACCTACTTTTTGAGAACACAATGTCTGTTACAAAATTCAATGCCATGGTCTCTGGGCTATTCCAGTTGGGAAGTGCTTATGAGTGGGTAGTGACTAAGAAGACTGGTAGATCATCTGAATCAGATCTATTGGCCTTTGCTGAGAGAGAATCAAAGTCTTTGGGTGAAGAGAAGATCAGTAGGAGGCATTCTGAGTCTGGTTTAGAATTGTTGAGTAAACTCACAGCAGAAGATGTCCCTTCTGTGAAGAAGAAAAACAAGCTCTACAGGAAGGAGCTTGCACTTGCTTTGCTTCTACTCACTGCATCAGCCAGGAGTCTCTTATCAGCACATGGAGTTCATTTCTATTTCTTGCTGTTCCAAGGATTGTCTTTCCTTGTCGTAGGTTTGGACTTAATTGGCGAGCAGATGAGCTAAATGGAGTAGACAAATTTTCATTCTTTGATATTTATTTTTTGGCGCTTACACAGAATTGAAAATTTTAAAAAGGGAGATTTTCATGCATGTTTTATGAGCATCTCCAGTTCTGTAGCATTTAATCCTTGGCTGGAACTGGATATAATATAGTCACATATTAGGAATACTTGCTATCAGGATCATTGGATAAAGATAAAAGTAAATTGTGTTTATTATAGAATCATATATCTTGTCAGTGTTTGAATAATGAAAGCCTTGCTAATACAAAATTGAGCAGTTCAGACATGTCATGTTACTTTCCATTGAGATGATTTTCTATCTCTCCTTTTCAAACCTCCATAGAAAAGAAATCTACACCTTCCTTGATGTAAGAAGAGCTGTTAGGATATGGAAGACTATGAACTGATTACTTCTACATAATTGCTTAATTTAACAGAAAATAAAGATATGGATAGAGAGATAGAGGAGTATAATGTTTGGCCATTAGAACATAATAATAGAAAGTATAAACACATTATAACATTAAAGGATAATATGAGGAAAAATATATATTTTTTTAAGTACACATATATGCTCTTGCAGGCATATAGCAGTAGCCTATCAGGCATCACCCAAAGAATTTCTCATATCAGTTTCACGACGGTCTCAAAGATTGATCCATTGATTATCTTCTGCCTGATGATCACCCCCCCCCCCCCCCCCAAAAAAAAAAAAAAAAGGAAGAAGGAAGGAAGATTGTCTTCACTCTTCAGTTAACATCAAGAATTCCTTGCAAGTGCCTTTGAACTTTTATTGTCACCACCTAGAATTTATAGCTTTTTATAAGCTTTTACATTACTAATACCGCATGATTTTTGCATATCAAGGCCTGGCTAGAAATCAATATAATGATTTGCAAATTTTTCATGCAAGATCTGTATTGCATTGACAACTATGTTATGTTGAAAATTGAAATAACGGAAGTAATTGAATCGGCTTGTGCAACAATGACAATCTTTCTTTCTTTTTATTTTATTTTTTATTTTATTTTAATTTTATGGAATGACCACCTTTCTTGAAAGATCATCTTGATCAGGATCGACCCTACGGTTTTGAGTGTGCTAATCTCTTCCCTCCCCATACGCATTATCTCAATCAAGGTATTGAGGCATGAAATTATGTTTACTTTTTATTTAGTAAACCAAGAGTGTGTCATGGGGTAGTACCCTCTTGGTGCAGTTGGTTATAACTTATCACAAACGTTGTCCCATTGTTGTTTTATAATACTACTTGAGTTCTTGTTGCTCTTGTGCTGCTTGCTTCTTGATTATTGCTTTTCATCAAATCCTCATTAGGAAGCCTCTGTTCCACCTTTCTCAGCAGTTGCCCCCATTTGCCCTCTGCATTTAATTATTGCTACTTTGTTCTTATCCATTGTTTGGAATAATGCCAATGATTGAAGGAGCTATCATAAGTTACCAATTAAAACAACAATAGGACGATTCTCACTAAAAGCCAATGTGAGAAAAACAAACTTTCTTCGAGTACAATTGTATAAAACCACCAAAAGACTTTTTCTATTATCTTTCAACAATTCAAAGACTTTTGTACCTTTTATAAATCGAATAATAGAAATCCCAAATCACAAGGAAGGAACATAACAAAGGCTAGGTTTAGTAGGTCAAAATTAGAGTTAGCAAGAAAACAAATTTAAGGGCTACATTGCATCTCCTGTCTCAACTGTTTATCAATTACGCGGACCTAGAATAAACAAATTAGACTAGTAATTTGGACTGATTCCACAAGTAATTATTCAATACTTTCGGAGTAATACTCTCTCCTCTCACATAATAGTAGATCTCACTATTTTATATTCATAGTGAAACCCACCAATCATGTGACAGGAGAGAGCATTGTTCACGGAATATTAAATAAGTTTTCTTAATACAATAAGAATGAGCTTATTCCATGATATCATTGTTTCAGATAACAACTGAGTTATAATTGCATTATCTACGTATTAAATAATACAAAATCAAGAAAGAAACTGTGTTTGGACTTAGACCTTTAGATTTAGAGTTAAAAGGCTCACATTTCAAATAATGAGAAAGGGAAAGAAAAACCAAGCACTTCTCAGCTTGTACCATGTCTCACCGGCCCAACTTTTAAGGCGGTCTCCGTGGTGGCACAAACAATGGAGGGGTAAGATGGAAGTTCTTGATGAGAATGAGTGGTGGGGTAAGAGTAAGATTGAGCAGATGAAAGGAGAAGGGGAACAAGAGATGATAATTAAGTGAAATTTCAATCGTGCAGACCAGCAAACCTTATATAATATGACTTATCAACTTGATCTTTTTACTTGTAATAAGTGCTTATAAATGCTTGGCATAAGAATAGTTTTTGTGCATAGGTGAATTGTACATTTGGGCGTTTAGGATATGCTGACTGTCTAGCTTCTAGCTTAGATGCATATAGTTTGATTGAGTTTTTAGAATTTATTTATGTGTTCTATTGAATTCTTGTGTTCCATTGAATTTCTTGAGCCAAGTTTCTATAGTTACAACTAATGTTTTAAGACATTGCATAAAGTTTTTTACAGATTGCACTTTTCGACCTTATTTTCTCGTCTTTTTATTTATTTTTTGTTTTAGGAGGAGAAAGACATAAATAAAAGGAGAGAGCAAAATACATATATACTCCTATTTTTAACAGAGGTGGATAATGAGAGACAGATAGAGCATACCTCAGATGGGTAAAGTGACATTTTTTAAATAACAGGTAGACAAAGCGATTTCGAGGCAAAGCACATGTGAGTTTGCTACAATTATCCCTTAAAAAATTATTTTTCTTATCATTTTATTTTGTATACAATGAAATTTGATAATTATAATAGTTAATTAATAGACATTTATGTTGGTTGTGTTTTTAAATTAATATGAAATTTGATCATTATGAGTAATTAATAGGTATTTATTATGGTTAGTTAAAGATATTTACTATGATATTTAATATCATTAAGTTTGTATATGAAATTAGGAAAATTCTTAGGTAGTCCCGGAGTACAGTGAATTGGTGCTCCCTCCTCTCACATTCATGGTGGACCCCACCATGAATTTAATGAGCGGACCCCACCATGAATGTGAGAGGAGGGAGCACCATTCTCCGTGCTCCGGGAGTACCTAAGAATTACTCATGAAATTATATCTATTTTATTAATTAAAGAAAATATGATGCGGCAAGATTCTAAAATTGAATTTAAACTCATTATATAAGCAATATTCTCTTTAGTCCAAACACAATGGAGAGCTAAATGAAGAGTTGGGTTGTATTGGTCTTTGGGCTAATGATTTTGATCCTAAATGCAACTGCAAGTCCTCCTAATTTCATAAATTGCCAAGAGGCTTTTGATCAAGTTGCAATTCCTTGTAAACCTTTTTTGCAGCGTACTTCTGTCACATCTCCTAGCCAAACCTGTTGCGAAGGTGCAAAACTTATAATGAAACAAGATAACGCCCCTGAACTACGAAAGGGGTTGTGTTTCTGTTTGAGATCTATTGCAATATATCTTAAGTTTGATCCTGACAGAGCTAAACAACTTTCTCCATTATGCAAACTTGATGTTCCTATACCCATTGATCCCAACGAGAACTGCAACTCGTAATCTCTCTCTCTCTCTCTCTCTCTCTCTCTCTCAAGATGACAGAAAAGAGTCAATGATTTTGATCACTGCGATCTCTCAAAACAAATATATGGGTATTGTTACGTACAAGTGATAGTTATGTGGATTGTTTACCCAAAAAAAAAAAAAAAAAAAAAAGATATTTATGTGGATTTTAATTTTAAGTAAAATTTCACTAAAAAAGAATTGGTGTTTAGAATTTATAGAAAAGAACAATCATTATGGAGTAAGCATCATAATGTTCAATTTTATAATATTAATAAATAAAAAATTTGTTGTGTTTGAGTAATATCTATATATCCTTGATAAATTCTCTACTAATTAATATGGTTTTTTTTTTTCTTTGGTGATATGCAGAATTCCTTGATGCCATGTCCATGAAATAAAATCGGAGTAAAATAGCCAAATATTTTGTGTTGCAAAATTTGTTGGAGCTTTGACTTTCTTTGGCTATATTTTAATATGTATGATGAAAAAAAAGTTATATGAATAAAAAGATCCGGGGTCTCATTTATCACCAAAAAAAAAAAAATCCGTTATTTATTATAAATTCTCTAATTTTAATATTTCTCTCTAATTTCTTGAATTAGCCTCCATGTACGTATATCCCACTAATAATGCGATCGATGTAGTAATTGACTTATTGCAACAATTCCCATTCCCATAAGTTGCACTTACATATATAGTGAAAGATCTCTTTTGTCTCTCATTTACTAGGAGGAATTTAGTTTCAAGATAATCATAATCTTGTCATTTTTCACTAGAAATCGAGAGGGCATGACAGGGTAAACAAACTGTAAATGTACATTGCAGTAGTACATCAAGCAAACTTAAATACTGATATGCTAGATGATATGGCAGGTTCACAAATTAAGAAGTTGAACTCTCAATCCACATCTTAAGAAGTTGAACTCTATACGTAGTCATCCAATACATCAACACTATCACAATCCAAAGAAACACAAGAATGCTCGCAAGTGTAGTGAGTAGGTCACAGAACAAATCCATGTCCAATTAAGCAAGGGACAACTAGTGGATAACAGCCATAAGAGAAGCCAGAGAGTCAATAGCGTAATTTTCATATCATGCTAAATGCTAAAAGTTTCCAACATGGGAGCATAAAATACAACATGCTAACATTCTTCAACGATGTTGTCATTTACAGATTGCATTTTACCTTAATAAGATGGTAGCCCCCTGAAAATTTGTTACAAAAAGCTCTCCTTGTTGCACAGGAAATAAGTCTTCATTAATTAATTAACCATACAATATTGTTTCATGAATATATAGGTCTGGAATCAGGGGCGGCTTGATACATTTGGGGGCCTAATGCGAAAATTTATAATCTTGTTTTAGATGCAAAATTACTACTAATTAACATGTACTACGTAGAATTTTTTTTCTTTTTTTAGAAATTTTATAGACAGAAAAAATTTTACAAAATTTTTCATACTTGTTGATGTGGTAAATTGATAATGGTAAGTAAAAGAGTGGTGTTAGTGGTAGATTTAGATGAGAACTAGTAAAAATTTGCTAACTAAACTCTTATTATTATTCTTATTTTTTTTTATAAAAGTGCAACATTCACAATATTTTTTTACAACAAATCCTAGGTTTTAAGTTGCTTTTTGTTTTCTATTTGAAAATATCACTATAATTATATTTTTGCCACCAATAATAGATTGTAACAACCTGCTACTTAGCATTAGTTGTAAAAGTGTTGTGAAAAATATTGTGGACGTTACATTTTTCTCTATTTTTTATTTGTTTTTCATCTAGTAAAAAAATATTATTTTATTTATTGATTATAAATAACCCTATTGGTTAAAATTTGAGAGACTTTTTTTTACTTGGGGCCTTAGGCGACGGCATTTCTTGCTCTACCATTCAGCCGGCCTTGTCTGGAATTCCTAGTGACAATTAGTTCAAAATATATTGTTTGCAATTTGAATCATTCAAAAATCATACTCTATGACCTTTTTTAAAAGAAAGAACAAGGAATGGAGGGATGAAGAGGGGATGGGACTTATTGGGAGGAGAGGGAGAGCAAATTTCATAAATAAAAAAAGTATTTCTTAATCTTGAATCCATTAAAGTTTCAAATGAAAGATGAAAAGAGCCATGAGTATCCCATAAAACTACTACTTCTTGCCAATTAAAAGACAGAGAGAGACTAAAAGTAGAAATAACCTTAGTCAAATGCAATTTGACAAGCCTGGGAGCTCCTTAGGATTTAGGAACTCATTGCAAATACAAAGCTTTGCCTAATATAGGACTTTTTAAACTCCTCCCCAAAGAAAAATTGAAAAGTGGGGTGACAAAGATACTGTCAAATTGATCACATAATAATGAAATTAACAAATTGACCAGAGGATGGGTACGAGCTGCGGAAATATGTGGGTGTGATTCGGTGGTGTTATTTCACACTTATTTGTCTTTGTATGGGAATTGCACGGAGATGGATTATATCACTTAACTGAGCTTTAGGGACCAAAGAGGTGTCGTGGTGTAGTTGGTTATCACGTCAGTCTAACACACTGAAGGTCTCCGGTTCGAACCCGGGCGACGCCATTGTCCTTAAATGTATGCGTTGTTTTTTACTTCAAAATTGCGTTTAACCTTTTCTTCTCCTACTCTACTTTTGAGCAAAAAAAAAAAAGTGGATTGGGCCTGTAACCAAGTTTTATGAGCTAGTTCCTTTATTTTATTTTATTTTTTTTGGTTTTAGAACTTTGATGTGGAATGGGTCACATTTATGAGCTAAGCATTATTTGTAACGTTAGCTACCTACAAAACACAAAATATTGATTGGTACTTACAGTTACTGAATAAAGTCTTTTGTAATATAATAATAGTGATAATATTATTTACAGTTTTAAACCGTTTATACAAATTTATAAAACACTAGATAATCTTCAAGTTTTTTTTTTTTTTTTGAGGGTAGATAATCTTCAAGTTTTGATTGAATTAATCTGTTAAGCACTTAAGCAAATTATTGAGTTAACGGAAGAAACTAAATTGGTTTTAAGTTGAAAATAATAGAAATCAAGGGCCCGTTTGGTAGAGAAGTTTGAATAATGTTGTTTGTAATTTTTTGAAATACGTGTAGGTAAAAAAATATGTAATGTTATTTAAAAATTGAAAATAAATTATTTAACAACTTTACCAAATAGGCCCAAATTACCTACTATTAAAATATAAGGATAAAATTAACTAAAATGATAGTTTTACCCGTATAAATTAGAAAAAGCACAAGTCAAAACTTCACAATAATTTCTCTTGAAACCTTGAAGGCCTGAGTTTGAAGGTTTGGACTCTATGGCCCATAAATCCTTTCCCGCCAAAGCCCACCAACCATTTTTCCAATGTTCTTTCTCGCTCTTCATCTCTCTCATTCTGCTACCTTTCAAAAAAGTAGTACTGTAACTGACTAGACCTCTCTCTCTGCTAAGGTACGGAACCAATTTTTTTCTAAAGTTCTTTGCTCTTTTGATTGAATTTTTTGGATGCTTATGATTTTTTATCATACTTGGTGTTTTACTTGCAGTGCTGTGCTGGGTCACTAAGATTTTTGGGTATTGGGACATCAATGGCGGAAGAGAAGGACGCTTTTTATGTTGTACGGAAAGGGGATATCGTTGCCATTTACAACAGTTTGAGTGATTGCCAAGCTCAATCCGGGTCTTCTGTAATCTTTTTCAACCTAAAACTTAAAGTTTCTGACTTTATCTTTGTTTGAAAGTTACATGTAAAAGTTAATTCCTTTGTGGGTTTGTCTAATCATTTAGTCAAGTTTTTACATACCCAGTTGGATTTTCTCTTCTGGGTCTTCTTTAGTTGGATAAATTTAGTGTTTGTTTCTATGGATTCCCTAAAATTTATTAGGGAAGTGAAAAGGAATCGTTTTTTTTTTTTTTTTTTTTTTTTTTTTTTTTTGTCTGCATTGTGTTTAAGACACAGGCTTTCTTGCATGTTCAATTGGCAGTGTGTAACCTAAATTTCTTGTCCAAAAGGGTTAAATTAAGGTGAATTTGGATGGTTTTAAAGTCCATCTGTTGCTCTTTATGCTTTCAAGTTCAAGCTTGCGTTTTTGTTAGAAAGTAATGCAATCTCTCTAAACTTCTGTCTTCAATAAAACTTAGTTGAACTCCTGGCTATGTTGTATTAGTATAAGATGGTTCTCACTTCTGAGCTTTGAGACTTTTGAGTTGTACCCATAGTCTGATGAATGATTTAAGTTCAGTCTGTGTTAAATATCATGGTTTTACCTAGTTTGTTGGTACCTAGTATGATCTTTCCTTCTTGTCACGGGCTAAATTATTAACAAATTCATTCATAAAAAAAAACTAAAAACGGACGGAAATAAGGTTTCTTTTCCTTTATAGGTGTGGAATCCTTCCATAAGTGTGTACAAAGGATATTGCTTGTCTAAGGATGCTGAGGAGCACCTTGCCTCGCATGGGCTTAAGAATGCTACTTATTCTGTTGGCGCTGCTGATGTGACAGATGATCTGTTTGGCAAACTTGTTGCTTGCCCCTTTCAGGTTTGTTAATGAAGCACCCCACTATTAGATATTTTTCTCCTCTCATTTATTTTCTACATGGACATCAAGGGCTTGATATTGTTAAAGCACATCATTATTATGAAAGTTTTGAACTGTTCTTCCACGTTTTGATGTATTGTATCTCTGAACCATTTAGAAGCCTTATACTGTCTTTGGACTAAAAAAGAAGCTTGATTGCTGTTCCTTTGCTTTTCTTTTCAGTTCAGTTTTTACTGTTGATCATTTTATTGTTGTTCTTAAAAAAAAGTCCACTGTTGGGTGGAAAAAAGACGTTGAATCCATTGTGGTGTCTATATTTCATGTTATCAAGACTCTTTTGATAGCACCTTTCTTCTATGGTGTAGAACATATTAGTTAACAACATCATTTTGATACAATAAATTTTTACTTGAATTATTGACTGTATGATTGGGGATATAATTTTTTTTTCAGCAACCAGCTTCTTCTGGAGTAAAAGCAGCTGACAAGGATTTTCCCACAAAGAGATTACAAGGAGCGCTTGATTCAGACAGTGTTGTAAGTTAAAATGCATAACATATGCTTCATTAGAAATTTGTGTCTGAAGGCATAGTCTCCATAGAATGTTGGAATCCATTGAAGGATATAGATTTTGACAAAAAATTGTGGCAGTTTCCAATGCAGACATTAATTTGAGAATCCAGTTCAGAGTTTGTCAAAGACAAGTTTTGATGAGTTCATTTGAGACATTTTTGAAACTAAAAAAAAATGAAGAGGCGTGGGCGGGGGTGTTTTGAGGGGCAGGGTCACAGGATTATAGAATACCCCAAGCTGTCATTTGTGAACATCTTGAGAATAGAGAGTACCATCATCCCCACTCACTGAAGCATAACCTAATGACCTAACTTTAGAGTGAATTCAGAAGACTCAGAACCAGATGAGTCTTCTCGTAGCACATCTCTAGGTGGACCTGTGTGTGATAACTCTAAGGACAACACATCGTCAAGTGAATCCATACTGACACTTCGTGGCAACCCACAGTCATCCAATTTTCTACGTTTGGACGACGAAGGGCTATTGGTGGACCCAAACTCACTCATTCTCACACCTACAATGACAAGATAAAACTAAGTCCACTCTAGTTGTCTAAATTTTCTTATCTAACAAGGGCAACAAAAAGAAAAAGGGTGAAATAACTTACCAAAAAAAGCAGACAACCACAAGCACGTGAACTTGAAAGTTCGGATGACCACCAAAGAGACGACTGCAAGTATGCGAGCCTCGAAAAGTCGGAAGACCACAAAGGCGGACGACCACAAAACCAAAAGACCACGATTGTCGGGACTCAAAAACTTTAGGCGAGTAGGGCTCAGATGAGTAGGAAACGAACGAGCACAAAGTGGAAGACTAAACAAGTTCTGAGGGTGGTTTGAACGAAAATTTTGAAAACAAATGAGGTCTGAAGGGGAAATTCACCTATTTATAGGCAAAAATCTTGAGAATGCCAAATGATGTGACTGTTGGCCTATCTTGGGACACCACATGTCGTGCCAAATTTTTTTTATAAAAATGAGTAATTTCGTGGCCTGCCACAAAAGGGACGAACACGGAATGAGGGGTAGCTGATGGGGAATATTTTGGTAGCTGATGGGGCATATTTTGACTAACTCCATAGCTACTCTTCCAGAGTGTGCTACTCTTCCCAAATAAGTTGGTCTTTCGAAGAGCACCTACACACCAAAAGCGGAAGACCAGATGCGACCATCATGGATATATGACATGACCAAAAGTTGACGAGTACGACCAAGCACACTAAACTTATGTTGCAATGCCCACATTACTTAAGACTCTCCTACGTGCACACGGCTGCTGGTAATGTGATAAACCCTATCTCTTAAAAATCAGTTAAGGATAACTCCTCACTCCCTATGGATCATCTATGGGATAGTTCCCAACCCCTACACATTAGCTACGGGATAACCCCATATCCCTACAATTCAGCTACTATGATCATCCAAAAACTCCTATATAAACACCAAGACACTCCAATCCCAAGGCATGAAAAAAATATTTTTCAGAAACTCCTGTCCAAAAAGTTCACCACTAGTTTCTGACTTGACCTTCAGAATGTCTTAGGCCGGCACCACACCGATGCCCTTTGAAAGTGTTTCTATTTTTTGCAGGTTCACTACTCTTCATCTTTCATTGAAGATTGCAGGTTTGGGCAATAGATCTATTAACAATTTGGAGCATCATCAAATATTACAAGGAATATAAAATGTTGTAATGTAATGCTTATTACTATTCATTTGTTTGGTGACAACACAATAATGGAATCCTGAAGATAATAAAATGAAAGAATTTTAAATCAAACTTAAGATATATTTTAGGAAATATCTTACTTATATAATTATATTTCCTAAAAAATAATATTTTTTTTAAATTTGAAAGAGCGATTAGTTATTTTTTATGATTTTTTATTTTCATAATTATTATGTGCATATGAAAAGTTTGTTTATTTAGAAATATATCAATTGTAGAAATTAATATACCTACTAAAGAATAGCTATTACATCCTTTTTTTAAAAGAATAGTTATTCCTCATTTTAAAGAATAGCTATTCATAAGGAATAACTATTCCTTGTAATAAAAATGTAATCAAACTACTGGATAGCTAAATCATAAGAATAACTATTACATCAGAGTGCCTATTATACTCTACCAAGCATACCCAAAGTATATGTATCATATCATTAAATAAAAAAACAAAAATAACCAATTCATAGTTATTAATCCAAAAATTGGTGGATGTGGATTTTTAATGAGTCGAATTTTGTGTTTTAATTTTATAATATTAAATTTACTAACACATCACTTAAAATTTGTCGTCATAGTTCTATTAGCCATATAAGCATTGAGACTAATGTCCCATTTGGTTAAGCTTTTTGGACCCAAAAAGCATTGGCGTTTTCAAATTGTGAATTTTAGTTTTTGGCAAAGCTTTCACAGTCTGCGTTTTGAGACTGCAAAGGCCTTTTTTTTTCGCATTTTTGCATTGGACCCTCAGAGTAACAACACCAAAATGCAAGCTGAACAATTAATATTACTATTGGAAAGTTGTCGTCTTCTTCTTGAAACTGTCCTTACTTTTTTTCTTTTTTTTCACAAAAATTCAATTTTACACTCCATTCTAATGCCAAAAACAACTCATTTTCTGCCTTTGTTAGAGAATCTCGACTCCTCTGTATTTGGTGAGTCTGTTTTCCTTTCTTCTTCATAGACACAGAGCATGATAGATCAACCATGGAGGAGTGTGGTGGTACCGTGATGGGAGAAGCGGACTGTGAGAGGGAGAGCATGATGACAACATATATATGACAATGAGAGAGTGATATATATATATATATATATATATATATATATAACTATGTAACTAATATAATGGAAGAAAACTAATTGAAAATAGAAAACAAAAACTGTTACCAAACATCTTTTCAAAAACTTGTTTTGAGAAATATAAATAAAAAACAATTTTCTTGTATTTTTTAAATCAAAAACATGTTTGGTTTATTGAAATTAAAAAGATAGAGTTTTGAAGAAAAAAATAGAAAATACTAAAATATGTTGTTCCTAGGATTTGAACTCTAATTGCTAACTTATTAAATAAGACAGATTCATTAAATTAAATGCGTGTTTTCATTGACTTTTGAAAATTAGAAACTGAAAACAGTCTTTTACATGTTTTCAGTTTCCTTCACAAATTGAGTTTTGAGAACAGTTTTTGTTTTCTGTCAATTTTGAGTTGCCAAACAAGTTTTTTTGTCTCAAAAATAGAAAATTGTTTTTGAAAACAAAAAATAAGGGGAAAAAACAGTTACCAAACATACCCTTATAAATTCCAATTAGCTAAAAAATCTATTGTTTTTTCATCTTAGATTAACTTGGAAAAAATCATATTTAAGATTAGCTTTTAGCTTACATTGGGTTGCAACTTTTACAGGAGCTGCAAACCGCAACAATTTGAAGACTTAAAAGATGAAAAAGTACAATTAAATTAATGATATGAAAAGCACTATACAGTACATATGGTATGAATCTAGAATTGGGTTGATAACTTGACATTAGTATATTACAAATCAACTATCTCAGTTTCTCTTTTAAAAAAAGATAACAGACAACTAGACAATATAACTAATAGTTGATAGCCAACTCAAATCATAACTCACACAATACCACAAAGTATCTAGAGCACCAAAATCATGCGAAACTTGTGTCTAAAATATAAAAAAAATTTCAAAATCTGAATGAGGAATTTTTTGAAGTTCTCACTTGTGTTTGACAATAGCAAATTCAAAAATTCTAAAGTTCAAACAAACAAAACCATTAATCTAAAAACAAAAAATCAAATGAAGCCACCAATTTTAAACTATATTTCTAGCAGCTAAATAAAACCAAGATCTGAAATACGAATAGATACATTAACAAATTTTCATGAAAATAGATCCATTAATAATTTGTTGAGCAAGACACACACAACAGTAAAAGTGAATACCTGGCAACCATGAAGGGTCACCTTCAAACTTTTTTTTTTTTTTTTTTTTTTTCACACATGAAACCCGAATAAAATTTTGTTGATGAATATATCAATAGAGCTGTCTATCTTGTTTATGTTGACTTGGTGAGAAGAGATAAGACAAGGGAAGAGATCATGATGATTTGTTTTATGTTTTATCTCCAATTAGTGTGTAGCCCCATACAAATGCACGGGTACAATTAAAAATAATCACAATTATACATTTTTTTAAGAAGATATTCAAATTAGCTAACACTTTTTTTAAACCATACATTTCTAAAATATGTGATGAATTCTCATTATATATATATATATATATATATATATATATATGAGATTTAGAATTTAATTAGATTTAGACTTTTGGTTTTTTCACTCAATAATTTACTTGCCACAAAAATAAAAATAAAAATGGTTGGACACGTGGCGAAAAATTGAACTCTAATTGAAATCCAATTTAGAATCTAATTGGATTTGGATTCTTCGATTTTTACACTCAATAATTCACTTGACACAAAATTAAAAATTAAATGGGACACGTGGCACAAAATTGATAATCCAATTAAAATCTAATTAGATTTTTTGTAAGCTTTGCCTATTAATATATATAGATGGTCAAATTATAAAGAAAAATGGTTAAAATTGTCAATTTATAAAAAATACAAGTTCTTTTAAGTTTAGGAATCTGGATACTTACTTGTTTTAAAGGAAATCCATATTCCTAGAAAAAAAGGATTAAAGGAGAATCCAGATACCCCTGGCATATAAGTCCCTAGTGTGATTTACAACCAAATATGAGAATCTTTTAATATTCCTAGGAATCCTAAAACATTACCTCGTACCAAATGCCACATTAATGTTTTATTAAAAAACTAAAAATAGTTGAATAGAATTCTGAAATAGATCTATAGAACAAAATCATATATTATGTTGCTGTTAATCAACAACAACAACAACAACAACAACAACAAAAAAAAAAAAAATTATATCTATTTTTTAAAATCTAAAAAAATTATGTTATTTTTTCGTGTAGTAGTATAATTTAAATAATAATAAAAAAAAAGAATGAATATTTTGAATTGTAATCAAATTATGGTTTTTTATCAACTTATAAATTATAATAATCAAAGGAATAGATGAAGAATTTGGATTTTCTTTAAATCTAAAAATATTATGTTGTTGTTTTTATTCACGTGTAGTAATATCATTTAAATAAATAAATAAAAGGATTAGATGCAGAGTTTGGATTGTAATAAAATTATGATTTTTTATCAACTTATAAATTATAATAATAAAATGATTAGATGAAGAATTTGGATTGTAATCAAATTAAAATTTTTATCAACTTAGAAATTATAGGATTAAGATAAGAACAAAAAAAAGTATATCTATTTTTTTAAATTTTAAAAAAAAAATTATGTTATTTGGTGAAATCACTTGGTGCAACTACAACTTCATAGAATCTAAGCCAAACTTTGATTATATAGTATATAATGATATATATATATGTATGAATGTATGTATGTATGTATGTATGTATGTATGTATGTATGTATCACAAAAATAATGAAAAATGAAAAATATATTTGTATGCTATCGTATACTTTTTTAACCTATTATTTGATTTATTATAAAAACTATTTAAATTTGGGAAGAGAAGTGTACTGATAGGATAAAGGAAAAGAAACCTATTCGAATTTGATATTAATAGCAGGGTTTTAGTTAGCTCAATTGGTAAAGTTTCTGATGGTTGAATAAGAGATATGGGGTTTAATTCCCGCCTACACCAAAAACCGATTGGTGTCTTGGTCAGATAATAAAAGAGCTATCATCAAGAGTGGACGTCATAAGTTGAAACTTTCTAAAAAAAAAAAATGATATTAATACTTTTTTCGAGTAGGGGGACAGGGAGACATATGACAACAAATTATTAAATACTAGCCTTTTTGCACGCACATTGCGTGTTCTTAGAGGCTTTTCTATTTTTTTCCAAGGTAAACAATTTTTCATTCATCATAATTCGAAGTAGATGCATTTACCAATTATCAAAATTTCTAGGGTTGTAATAAGATGTAACATAAAATATAAATACATCCAAAAATGCATAAATGTCATCACACCCCTAAATATATTTGTAATTGAAAAATGAATCAACATTGAATTATAATGAATGAAAAGTTTTGTACTAAGGAAAAAAAAAAAAAAAAAAAAAGTCTCTAAGCATGAGCAATGTGTGTGTGAAAAGACTAATAAATAGATTTGATTGTGAATAGATTTTGTAAAGTTGTAATTTACAACTATGTGTTTTGTTGGTTTTATTCTGTGCCAAATTTAATTGTAATTTCATTCAATCTGTTGTACCCTGTATTTATTGTGGGATTTAATTGTAAGGGTTGTGTGATAGAGAGAGAGTGTGTGAAGACTCAAGCTATTGAAGACAAAAGGGTTTTCGCGGGTAGCTTGCGACTAAGCATCCCGCGAAATGATGCATGTGCCCTGCACATGACTGGAATTCGAAGAGTCAGGACAGATGGAGACAGTTGTGTTTCGCGAGTATCTCACGGGTACAGCCTTCCCGCGAGACACCCGCGAAACATTCTGTTCTGCCAGTCTGTACTATCTGATACACACTTTTTGTACCCACATTATATATACCCACATTACCCACAATTGTTGAGGAGTACTTCTGAGAGAAAACCCTAGCCAAAAACCTTGAGAGTTAGAGATTGCTATACCCACATATCTCTACACATTTACTTGTGGATTTCCTCAACTCCTACCTCTCCATTTCCATATCATTGAAAGGTTGATTGCCCAAACACTTACCACACCCTGTCAGAGTGTCAAGTGAGAATTTGGTGCTACTGGGAAGCATTGGAAGAAGCCAAGGATGGCAGATGCAACATGGTGCTTGTTGCGGGATCCGTAAAGCTAGACAAGACACGGTTCCGAGTAGCCTTGTTGGAGTAGGAGCTTGGAGGGCGACAGAGAGGTTTTTCGCCGAGTTCTTCGGTTTCCTCTTCGATAACACATTGGCGTGTTATCTTGTGTTTGCATCCTTCTTCCCTACTCTTTTAGCTTTCATCTTACTGTTGTGTTATATTGTTTATGGCTTAGAGTAGTTTATTTGTTCATCCGCTCGCTTTTACTCTTTTCCGCACTTAGTATAAGTTAGAGTAAAATCTATCGAGCCGTAATTTTTATCTTAAGGTCTGAATAGCTCTTGTGTTTTCATACAATTTAGAGCATTCAATTGGCATCTGAGCAGGTGCACTCATTGTGGTTTAAATACCTTAGTGCGATCCTTGACCCCTCTTTGAGATGGACCGGTCTCAATCTTTAAATGCGCCACCATATTTTGATGGTAACAATTATGCCTTTTGGAAAGTCCGAATGAGGGCATTTTTATGTTCAATAGACGAAATTGTTTGGGATGCCATTGATATTGGATGGACTAGGCCGAAGGCTGCCAAATCCACGTGGGATAAGGCAGCTCTCGCGACGTTATGAAATTCAAGCCAATGCCAAAGTAGAGCGAGTTTCCTCAAAGAAGCTTGATGAAGTTCTTCCTCATCAAAAACCTTTTTCCGATAAAACCAGACTAGGATATACTGGAGAAAGCAGTTCAGCTGTCAATGTCTCCAAGGAAGTGAAGTTTGTGAAAGCCAAGGAGCTAATAGTGGTTACCCCTACTGTTGAGAAAGTGAAGGAGGAGAAGAAAAAGAATGTGGCTGACCAACGGGTGTTGAATAAGTTCCGCAACCAATCAGTGGTTAGACCTGAAGCCAAACTCAAGCAATTTCTTCTTTTGGTGTAAGCTGCTGACCCGATATCTACTATTCATGTACTACTGCCAGAACTAACGCTATATGTATTTCTATACATGCATATATGATTATGTATTTAATTTTAAAACTATTGATGTCCATGGATCTACTTGCATGCCTATAGTATGGTATTTTAATTTTGTATACATCTTGTTCCACTGGTTACAAATATGTAATGGAACTATGGATGTAAAAGGGTTAGTTCTCTATAACAGTGGAACTTGCCTGAATGCTTGGAAAGCCAAATTTGTCTAAGTCTAGTCTTTTGTGTTGGGGCTCTTAATATCTTAATCTGGATTCTTATTTTGGATATTCATTTATCTATGAATGTAACTCCCCAAATTTTAAACAGTGATGTGGCTGTATATTGGTTTTGTAAATAATGTATATGCTTTATTGAAGAAATATGTTCTTGTATTTGCAAGTGAAAATCGTGAGTCTTGTTATATGCAAAATTTTTTGGCATCAACAAAGTATAACATAACCAAGCAATTGCAATGTTGCTGGTCCAGCCTCTGGACCTTGCGTGTTAATAAAGGACCTGATCTTTGTGTTCTGCATAATGTTGAAGTATATGAAAGTCGTCCAAGTTGCCCAGCCTTCCTGTATTCTTCTGTTTGATGGTGCTTCGAAAGGAAATCCTGGACAAGCTGGTGCAGGAGCTGTGCTGCGTGCTGAAGATGGAAGTATGGTATGCAGTTAACTGAAGAATATCCAGTGCTTTTAGGTTTCTGGTCTGTATTTTTTAATGTAGCTCTTTCTAACTCTGAGCTTTGTTAGGTCTGCCGATTGCGTGAAGGGGTGGGCATTGCAACAAATAATGTTGCTGAATATCGAGCTGTACTTTTAGGTTTGAAACATGCTCTTAAGAAAGGGTATAAACACATTCGTGTCCAAGGAGACTCTAAACTTGTCTGTATGCAGGTTTGTTGTTCTATTCTGTAACTTTGATTTTTTTATGATCTCTCTCTCTCTCCTTTTCTTTTTCATCTATGCATCTTAAATAAACACTTAGAAACTTTTTTTTTATTTTGGGGGGGGGGGGGGGGGGGGGGGGGGGGGGGGGGAAGCTGTGAAAATGAAAACAAGAAATCACTACACCCAAATTTACAACTTACAGGTGCCTCTAGACACCTTAACTATACTAAATAATTGATTTTTTTTTTTTCTTTTTCCGTTTAAATTGCCCTCATAGGTCCATCTTTTTCAAATTGGGCTTGAACATAACTGCAGCCTGTATAAATATATGTTCAATTCCCTTATGATGCAATTAATATGGTGTTGATGGTATAATAAAGATAAGGAAGACATGTATTGATCATATTTTTGGATGCTACCTTGATATCAAGGTTATTGTCATTCCCTTATTTTGTTCTTCTGGCATGTTACATATTTTACTTTGTTGCTTTACCTTTCACCAAGTGGCTTTCATTACCTTTTGAATTTATGCCCCTTTGGATATATGGTTTGTTTAATATTCATTCTTATGAGGCTTCTTAACGATACAGATTCAGGGTCTTTGGAAAACTAAAAATCAGAATATGGCTGACTTGTGTAAAGAGGCGAAGGAGCTTAAGGATAAATTTGTGTCATTCCAAATCAATCATGTCCTTAGGGTACATGCAAATGGTTACTTGTTTCTTCTGCATTATCTATATGATATTATTTTCTGATATATAATTTAATTTCTTTTGCTCTTTACTTTAACTCATGCATCCTGCAGAATTAGACCTCTTGCCTACCACTCCTTCTTTAAGGGGTTGGAAGTGCCATTTAAGCTCGAGAACATGGGCATTTGTAAAACATTATGCAGATTTTTTTAATTATATATTAATTCTTGACAAACCCCTTGTTCCTTATGGATTTTTTAATCCATGGCTGTAATCTATAAGTTAGGGTTCATTTTTAGTTTTCCTGTCAATTATACCATAAGTGGTGTAGCTGTCCACTCTTGAATCTTGACAACACCAAAATGCTGTTAGAACTGATAAAGCAACCACATGAGAAAGTTGTATGCTTCTAGAATTGAAAGTGTTGCATTAATCTTGTCCATAGTTAATGAAATCATAAGTAATAAAAATTGAAAGCCATCACGCCCTCATTAGTTGAAAGAGAGTTGTTAAAGAACCAGCATTTGCTCTATCTTATTTAGAGTTCTTGGCTTCGTGCCTGCTGATTTCCAATCCTGTTATTTCCCCACTCTATTTATCTTAATCAGGACGAGAAATCATCACTCTATCTGGCATGCTACCCTTATGCTATGTGGCCTCTGATGATAGTGCTTTCCAGAGCTTGTTATCAATAAAGTGAATGTAATGTATCACGCCATATCTTGTCTCAACATTGATCATGCATACCAAACTTTGAGATAAAACATACAATAATGCTTTATTTTCATGACTTTTGCCACCTGCATTATGTGTTTGTTCAGTACCTGAGGACATATCAGACACTAGTTGGTGGGCCATTAGTTTGTTGTTATTCCTGATACTGGACGTATCCTACGTAACAAGAGGTGGCAAGCTATATTTATGCTAGTATTAACCTTCTTTATAGAATGTGATCGATGGATATGCTAGTACTTAGATAGTAGTGCTATGCTTATTATTTTTCTACTTTTTTTGTAAACATTATTCTTGTTTTCTACCACACGTTCTCTGAATGCAAAATAATACATTTTTATCATTTTCAAGGAATTTAACTCTGAAGCTGATGCTCAAGCAAACCAAGCTGTAAATCTCAAGGGTGAGTGCATTTTGAGCTCCGTTCATTTTCTATTGTTTTACTATTTTGCTTTTTTTTCGTATCTTTGTTTCGGCAGAAGTTAGTGAATCTTTTGCTTATGCAGATGGGCAGGTTGAAGAGGATTGTAGGAAGATGTAGTAAGAAGCTACATCTGTTTTTTGAATGGCAGAAATGCTGTTGCCTGACTTTTTTGGACTTGTTATCCTTCAGGCCAGAATCTGTGATACCTTCTGCAGGTGAAGTAAATTTAAGTATGCTTAGTTTACTAGAATCTGCTAGATAAATTGGGGCAGATTGTTTTTGATGATTAATGGGATACTATTTAATATGTATTATATTCAAGCTTTTGCTTCAGCTGTTGTCCTCTAGTCCGTGAAGATTAGAGATGTTTAGTGTTGATTGGCAATTTAGAAATCTGAATACACAGAATATTTGTGTAATATTTATTACCCCCCGCCCCCAACGCACACACCCCCGCTTCCCTTAAAGGTGTGTTGAATTGTCCATCACAACATTAAGGTTTTGATACAACAGACCATAACTCAAGTGACCTGATCAGCATATTTAGACCATAGATTTTTAGATATTAAAATAGGTGGTAGCTATAGTGAGAACCTGAATAGGGAAGTGTTAACTCAAATGTCCATCTTGCAGTGTGTTGTTTGCATGTTTGGGAGTTCCTAAAAGAATGGAAAGTTAAAATAAAGAGGGGATGGAAAATGAATCCGTAGAATTCATAAATTCCGCCCTTTGTTGTTTGGAATTTGTAATAAAAGGAAAGCAATTAGTGTATCATCTTAAGAGCATAATTATAATGAAAATTATGAAATTATTACTTTTTTAATAGTGTGTTTGTTCTGTTATGAGAACAGAGAGGCAAAAAAGTTCTTTCATATAATAAAAAACTGAGGTATTGAGTCTAGTTTGTTGAATTCTCTCATGTATTTGGTATCAAATAATACTACGTCAGCGATATCAAAATCCAATAAACAAGAAAAATGTATACAAAAAATAACTTACTCACTAACAAATGAAAGATTTATGTTAGTGGGTAGTTATTTTTACACGTTTTTAGTTTATTAGATTTTGATATAAATAACATAGCATTATTTGATACAAAATACTTTTTCCAATCTCTCGCCATTCCTTTTTCTTGGTTCTCTCCATCCAAAAAAGGCTTTACGGATGATCAATTATTCAAGATATAAATGATGAGATGAAATTTGAATTACTTATTTATTAATGAATAATTAAAGATTTTATGAAGGATTTAGCTTATAGACTCCAAAATGTTATATAATTTTGTTAAATAATGTTTTTTGATCTCTTTAATTTATGGGTTGTTATTTTGACCATAAGAGTCTTATGGTTCAACCGGAATCTCTTTAAAAAAATGTTGATTCGAAATTCTTCCCTCAACTATTGCACTATCAAAAAGGGTTGTTATTTTGATTTCTCAAGCATACAAATTTGCAATAGCACATGAAAATCACCAATCAATGTCGTAATTTTTATTTAGACCTGTCAACTATAAATCATTAAACACTCCAAATGTGATATTGTTTCTCCTGACCTCACCCCTACTATACCCTATTTTGTAAAGATAAAATGTAGTTTTGAGATATTTAGGCCTTGTTTGGATTTTTTTTTTTCATCACTCATAACTATCAATGTATACCCTTAACCCTCAAAATCAAATAGAATAGTAAAAAAATATTCAAGATTACACGTTTGGACCCTTATAGTTTGTTTTTACTTTTTATTTTGGTCCTTAAAGTTTAAGATTTTTATTTTAATCCTCCAAATTCAATTTTGTTCATGCTTGTGATTAAAATGATGAAAACCAGAAGAAACACATTATTCTGTTATTACATAAAAAATTATATCAATCACATAGATGGGTAAAAGAACTATTTTGAAAAATAAACTTGATGAATTAAAATGAAAAATCTCAAAGTAAAAAAAAAAAATAAAAAAAAATAAAAAATAAAAAAAAAATAAAACTAAAAATTTTAGGGTCAAAAGTGTAAATGAGGGACTTTTTTGGCCTACGGATTAGGATAGGGAGCGTAGAAGCACAAAAACAGTCACTGAAAGCTAAGAAGCAAAGCAGAGTGAACCAAAATGGCAACCAATGTACTCTCAATCTCAGCAACATTCTCAGTTTCTGCCTCCGCTTATCCCGTAAAACCACTCCGTACGACTCCCAATAACAGCCCTTTTCTGAGGTTGCCGTTTCGAAACCATGTCGTTTCGAATTCTTTCCAACAACGTTTCACGATTAAAGAGAAAAACACGAAGAAGCAGAAGCAGCTGCTGAGAATAGTGAGGTCGGTGGAAGAAGAAACCCAAATAATTCCAGAGGAACAACAACTTGGAGAAGAAGAAGTAGAAACGTCGTCGTCTTCGCCGGACCAACCTGCCGTTTCGGTACCCGTTTCTCCTTCTGACATCCTTACCATGTTCTTTCAGGTACTTTTTTTTTTTAACAAAAAAAAAAATTAATTTGATTTTTCTTTAATTATGTAATTATAATGTGGAAATTATTTGTGCCAATTCTCGTTACTTTTTTTATTTTTTAATGATTTAATAAAAACAAGAAGAAGAGTAATGACACAATTTTTCACAATTGATAATGGTAGTTTGTTGTAATTGTTGCATAAGGACTTAGGCTTGGGTCTAGTGTCTCCAATGCGCTACACCGGTTGCAATGGGCGCATGCTAAAAATAAACACGTGTCATCATCTCAACTAGTCCAATGCACTGGACCTTATCTTTGCCTTGGCGTAATTGAAATGGTGTCAGTGATGGGTCATGTGAGATTGATGTTGTGCAAGTCAAAAATTGTCAATGTGGCAAACTTGTGAAAAAAAATTGTCCCTTTGTATTTTTCTTATAAAAATTATACTCTACCAATTCGAGTAAAACAGCTAGTGTAATTATTGCTGACTTGACAAAATCCAAATCGCCTCCATTACACTTTACCCAAGGTACATTGAAATGAATGTGAAACTAGAGTTCTGACTTGGGATCCTCTAAAAGTTTGAGTGACTTTACTATAGTATTCTTAACATCTTAACCATTCACTACTCTACTAAAGAATTGAGTGGCTTACATTTTGTTAGTATTTGAAGTTTTGAACAACATTGATTGAGTATATCTATTTTGACATTTATTTAACTTATTGCTAATGTGACCAAATCTTAATAAAAAATTGTTAGAATTTTAGAAACTTTATAGTGGAGTTACATTAAAGGCTCTACCTTGAGTTATCTAAGAGCTTTATAGGATCTCACCTATGGATTACAATTGCTTAGTATATCACTAAAAGTCTACATTTGTATGTTTGAAGGCAGAGGGAGTCATGAATGAAGCAACTGTTCCTACTGTCACCAAAGCTTTAGAGGTATATTGATATATATCCCAACTCTTTTAGATTCCCTTTTATTATTTCTTCTTATTAAAAGCAATTTTTTCCATGTCGAGCCTTGAAACTCAATGGTATGGCCTACTCTCAGAGTTCAAATCCCCCTTCCCTATTGTTGTAACTATCAAATTTAAAAGAATAAGTAACTCCTTCCTATATGAATGGATGCAAGAGCATATTTGTTTCCTCGCTCTAGTGTTACAATGGTACTTTGAGTTCCACAATTGAGATTATATTTCTGTATACGATGATGGAAGAATAAAGCCCTATGTTCTCTCAATTCCATTTAACATTTATACTGTTCTTGTTCATTAAGATTATTTGCGTAGAGATGAGAGACAAGTGTTGAAGGGAGGAGGAGGTGGGAAGGTGCTGGTTCCAATTTAGTGTATCTTTTTCAATTGCAGTCTGAGAAGATCTTGTGATTGGGCCTTTGAGGTGCCTTTTTCGTGCCTTGCCTCGCTTGAGCACTTGGCACGCCTTTGACTACCCAGTCTGGAACCTAACAGAAACCTTTTGCGTTTAATTTTTAGTTTTAGTTGATTGTGAGAAGATTTTAAAGTTTTTGTTGTTAGTTTTTAATTCAACATAGTCTAGTCAAATTTGGTAGCTGAGAATTCAACCCAAAATATTGATATTATAAATGGGGAAATCAGAGCTAGTATCTTATGTAAATGGAGAGATTAGGGTTAAAGGGTGAAAGGAAAGGGGAAGGTATAAGGTAGAGAACTGTATGGTCAAGATACATCCTGATTGTTGAAATTTCAAGCTAGTGTCAGTTATATATATACACACACACACAACTGTAATTCAAAAAAGAAAGCCGACTGCTCACTGCTGCCTAAACACATTCCCCAGACACACACACGCACACTGCTCACTGCTCACTGAGAACAAAAGTAAATGTCTAGTTCATGAATCGCTTATTAATAAATTGTTATCTGTAGCATGTTGATTCGCACCATTGCTTATTCATCTTTTCTTTTGTAGGAAACAGAGGGCATTACTAATTTGAAGGTTAAAGTTGTTGAGGGCATTGCAAGTGTTGAGGTGTGTATGCACTAGGTTTTGGATTACCAATTGTAAGGAAGTGACAACTACTTCAATTGAAACTGTAGTTGGTGTAAAAAGTTGGGATATGCTTAATGAATCATGCTCACATAAAATTTTCCAGAATTGTCAAAAAATTTATTTAATCCCTTAAGATCAGTTGCCTGCCTATAAGTTCTGGTGGGCTGCCCAGAAGTCGGGGGTTTGCTTATTGAGAATGGTTTATTATATCTGTTGTACATATCATTTGTTTTTTCTTTCAATGTTCAAGATCAAAATTTATTTTCATTCTTCAGCAAGAGACATCAAGACATTTACTTTTTTTTTTTCCTACTCTTTTTAGTTGACAAAACAGACAACAGTACAAGCTACAGGAGTGGCTTCTAGTTTGGTTGAGACCATACAAGGTTCAGGCTTCAAGCTGCAAACTTTGAATTTGAGTTTTGAAGATGAAGAGGATTCCGTTGCCTAGAACTTACGAAACTCAGAAAAAAATAATTTATCCTTGAGCTCTATTTCCTTAGAATCTTGGTATGTAGGCATATGATTAGACTTACTGAACTGATTAGGTAATTCTTATATGGTGGTGATGGTGGTGGTGAAATACTGAAATCATTGCAATGCTCAAGAGATGTAAAATGATACTGCTTTACCAAGATCATTTTCAAAATTCGAGTTGGCAAATGTTGTTATGCAGTGATTGTGATGTTTGCTAGGTAAAAAGATGTTTCAAGCAAGTTTTTCGGGTTTGGTTCTGCCCATCATATCAATGGCACTTTTTCAGGGTTCCATTTTCACTGCAGTCAGGTTTGTGCATGCTAAGTGAGACCTTGATTTACAAGTATGGTAAAATTGTGCTAAATAAAGGGAAAGATGTTGCTTTAACATGTAGTATGAGGATGAAATGCTTCTGTGTAACGTAGAGACTAGAGAGGGGAGAAGGGAAACAAACGAAAACAGAGACAATTTGGTTATCTGAGGCCCTGTATTTCTTAATCTTGAATCCATTAAAGTTTTAAATGAAAGATGAAAAGAACAATGAGCATCCATTAAAATTACTACTCTTGCCAATTAAAAGACACACAGAGACTAAAAATAGAAATTCCCATAGTCAAATGCAATTTGACAAGCCTGGGAGCTCCTCGAGAACTTCATTAACTCCTTGCGAATACAAAGCTTTGCCTTCGGGCTTAGATGACTTTCAGCCATGATTTTAATTATCTTTAATACTCTTGCTGCCTTCAGGATTTGTCTAACAAGTTCCATCTTAACCTCATTCCCTGAAAATCCTTTATAATGACAGGTCATGAGGTGTGATGACAGACATTCAGGAATATCCAATGGCTCCTCCAAGTAACTGGTAAGTACGAGACTACCAAACATAGGGTGGTCTATTGATTCAAAGGCAAGTGTTTGTAGCTTTGGAACACAACAAAGCAAGAGTCGTACTGCATCCCAGGCATAGCACTCACGCCAAAGCAAACCATAAAACTTCAAGGAAGACAAATTATGAAACATGGGAACATCATCATTGGCAGCAGCATTATCTGCACGACAATATAACAATCACAAATTTCAGAGTCATAACTCACTCACAATGATATTATTTAGTACTTAGCAATGTAATTATAAAGTAATTTAATAAAAGGGTCAGAGCATTAAGCATGTAGCATGCCCTTACCAGTTTGGGTTTTGTTCTCAATTCCATGGATATATACATCATTACAGAGTTGTCCAATGAAGTCCCAGGACCTCCGTACATACTTTTCACTCGTCCAACTACATTCCCCAACTTGGACTGATTCAACAGAGTTGGGAATGTTTTCCAACACACTTTGCTTGCCCAAAAAAACCTTCGATGTGTTATGATAATTAACCAAACTCCATGAACCAAAGAGGTGTCGTGGTGTAGTTGGTTATCACGTCAGTCTAACACACTGAAGGTCTCCGGTTCGAACCCGGGCGACGCCATTGTCCAGTTTATAATGCGTTGTTTTTGGCTTCAAAATTGCGTTTAAACTTTTCTTCTCCTACTCTACTTTTGAGCTAAAAAAAAAAGTGGATTGGGGCTGTAACCAAGTTTTATGAGCCAATTCCTTTATTTTTGTTCTAGACCTTTTTTTTTTTGAGAAGATTTTGTTTTAGAACTCTGTGGAATGGGTTACATTCATTCCCGTCTTTTCTTCTCCCATTTTTCTTAAACATTACTTTTTTTAAAAAAAATAATTTTTTTATGCTAAGCATTAATTTTTACGTCAGATACCCACAAACCACAAAATATTGGTACTTACAGTTCAGACTTAAGTCTTTCGTAATATGATTCTCAAAAAATAAAAAAAGTCTTTCACTCTTTTGTAATAATAATAATAATAATAATAATTACAGTTTTAAACTGTTTAAAGTTTAAACAATTTTATAAAGCTTAGATAATCTTCAAGTTTTGATTGAATTAATGAGATAAAGTGATTTGTATCTTTGCTTATATATTTGTATGGTTGGTAAATATGTATAAGAGACTCTTAACCTATCAAATAATGAAAATCACAAAAACTCTTTACCTATCATAGTTGATTTCTCTCAAAAAAAAAAAAAAAAAAAAAAAAAACAAGAAATTTAGAATAAAAAGAACAATATATGAATTATTTTTTGAGCAGAACAATGAGAGATGCTACGTCCACAACATTTTTACAACAAATTACAAGTGATTAGTTGTTATTAGTTCAAATTTAAAACTGACACTAAGATTACTTTTTTGCCCCAAGAATAACAACTAGTAACAAACTGTCACTTATAATTTACTGTAAAAATATTGTAAAAATGTTGTGCACGCATCATTTCTCCCTAACAATATATGAAATAGATAGCCCACGTCGAAACTTCACAATAATCTATCTTGAAACCTTGTAGGCCTGAATTTGAAGGTTTGGACTCTATGGCCCATGAACCCTTTCCCGCCAAAGCCCACCAACCATTTTTCCAATATTCATTGATTCTTTCTCGCTCTTCATCTCTCTCATTCTGCCACTCTTTCAAAAAGTAGTAGTAGCTCTGTAACTGATTAGACCTCTCTCTCTGAACTACTCAGACTCTCTGTGCTAAGCTACGGAAATATTTTATTTCCAAAGTTGAAAGTTTATTGCTTTTTTGATTGAATTTTTTGGATGCTTATGATTTTTATCATACTTGGTGCTTTACTTGCAGTGCAGTGCTGTGCTGGGTCACTAGGATTTTTGGGTATTGGGACATCAATGGCGGAAGAGAAGGACGCTTTTTAAGTTGTACGGAAAGGGGATATCGTTGGCATTTTACAAGAGTTTGAGTGATTGTCAAGCTCAATCCGGGTCTTCTGTAATCTTTTTCAACCCAAAAATTAAAGTTTCTGACTTTATCTTTGTTTGAAACTTATATGTAAAAAAGTTAATTCCTTTGTGGGTTTGTCTAATCTTCTAGTCAAGTTTTTACATACCCGTTTGGATTTTCTCTTCTGGGTCTTCTTCATTTGGATAAATTTAGTGTTTGTTTCTATGGATTTCCTAAAATTTATTAGGGAAGTGAAAAGGAATCGTTTTTATTTTTATTTTTATTTTTTTATCTTATTTTATTTTGATTTTGTCTGCATTGTGTTTAAGACTGAGGCTTTCTTGCATGTGTTTGTTACATTGTTCAGTTGGCAGTCTGTAACCTAGGTTTCTTGTCCAAAAGGGTTAAATTAAGTGAATTTGGATGGTTTTAAAGTCCATCTGTTGCTCTTTTTGCTTTCAAGTTCAAGCATGCGTTTATGTTAGAAAGTAATGTAATCGCTTTGAATTTCTGTCTTCAATAAAACTTAGTTGAACTCCTGGCTATGTTGTATTAGTATAACTGTATAAGATGGTTCTCACTTCTGATCCTTGAGACTTTTGAGTTGTAACCATAGTCTGAAGAATGATTTAAGTTCAATCTGTGTTAAATATCATGGTTTTACGTAGTTTGTTGGTACCTAGTAGGATCTTTCCTTCTTGTCACGGGCTAAATTATTAAGGAATTCATTCATAAAAAACTAAAAACGGACGGAAATAAGGTTTCTTTTCCTTTATAGGTGTGGTGTGGAATCCTTTCATAAGTGTTTACAAAGGATATTGCTTGTCTAAGGATGCTGAGGAGCACTTCGCCTCGCATGGGCTTAAGAATGCTACTTATTCTGTTGGCACTGCTGATGTGACAGATGATCTTTTTTTTTTTTGATAATCGACAGATGATCTGTTTGGCAAACTTGTTGCTTGCCCCTTTCAGGTTTGTTAACGAAGCACACCACTAATAGATATTTTTCTCCTCTCATTTATTTTCTACATGGACGTCAAAGGGCTTGATATTGTGAAAGCACATCATTATTATGAAAGTTTTGAATCGTTCTTCCACATTTTGATGTATAGTATCTCTGAACCATTTACAAGCCTTATACTGTCTTTGGACTAAAGAGGAAGCTTGATTGCTGTTCCTTTGCTTTTCTTTTCAGTTCAGTTTTTACTGTTGATCATTATATTGTTGTTCTTGGTGGACATAACACTGAACACCCCCCCCCCCCCCCCCCCAACAAAAAAAAGTCCCGAAGTGTAAAAAAGACATTGAATCCATTGTGGTGTCTATATTTCATGTTATCAAGACTCTTTTGATAGCACCTTTCTTCTAAGGTGTTGAACATATTAGTTAACAACATTGTTTTGATACGATAAATTTTTACTTGAATTATTGACTGTATGATTGGGGATTTGGGGATATCATTTTTCTTTCAGCAACCAGCTTCTTCTGGAGTAAAAGCAGCTGACAAGGATTTTCCCACAAAGAGATTACAAGGAGTGCTTGATTCAGACAGTGTTGTAAGTTAAAATGGATAACATATGCTTCATTAGAAACTTGTGTCTGAAGACATAGTCCATAGAATGTTGGAATCAATTGAAGGATATAGATTTTGAAAAAATAATTTGAGAATCCAGTCCACAGTTTGTCAAAGACAAGTTTTGATGAGTTCATTATAGAATACCCCAGAATGAATAGCATTTTTCCAAGCTGTTATTTGTGAACATCTTGAGAATAGAAAAGGTGGATTGATATTGATGTAGTGGTGAGTAATCACTTTGTCTGGTTCTTGTACTGCAGGAGGTGTCTGGATCAACTTCATTTTCAACAAATCCTCAGAAGAAACAGTTCAAGTCAGACTATAGCAATCAAGCTGAAGTAATTTCTTCTCTCAGTGTAAGCTGCTGACCTGATATCTACCATTCATGTACTACCACCAGAACTAAAACTATATGTATTTCTATACATGCATATATTATTATGTATATAATTTTAAAACTATTGATGTCCATGGATCTACTTGCATCCATATAATATGGTATTTTAATTTTGTATACATCTTGTTCCACTGGTTACAAACATGTAACGGAACTATGGATGTAAAAGGTTTAGTTCTCTATAGCTGTGGAACTTGCCTGAATGCTTGAAAAACCAGATTTTTCTAAGTCTGGTCTTTTGTGTTGGGGCTCTTTATATCTTAATCTGGATTCTTATTTTGGATATTCATTTATCTATGAATGTAACTCCCCAAATTTTAAACATGTGATGTGGCTGTATAATGGTTTTGTATATAATGTATATGCTTTATGGAAGAAATATGCTCTTGTATTTGCAAGTGAAAATCGCGAGTCCTGTTATATGCAAAGTTTTTGTGGCATTTGGCATCAACAAAGTATTACATAACCAAGCAATTGCAATGTCACTGGTCCAGCCTCTGGACCTTGCCTGTTAATAAAGGATCTGATCTTCATGTTCTGCATGATGTTGAAGTATATGAAAGTCATCCAAGTTGCCCAGCCTTCCTGTATTCTTCTGTTTGATGGTGCTTTGAAAGGAAATCCTGGACAAGCTGGTGCAGGAGCTGTGCTGTGTGCTGAAGATGGAAGTGTGGTATGCAGTTAAGTGAAAATATCCAGTGAGAAGCACTATCCAAGCCCTCTTCCTGCAGGAGAGGACAACCTGAGAGTGAAGGATGTGGTCTCTGAAAGGGGTTGGAATTGGCCTAAATTTCTATGGATCTCCCCCCCAATGTGAAACTGGAAATCCAAGCAACTTCGTATGCCTTTACAGCTGCAAGTAGTGATAAACTGGCCTGGGCTGAAAATTCGTGAGGAGTATCTGATCTAAAGAGTGCTTATGACCTCGCTACGGATATCGAGCACATTCCATTCGAGGGAGAATGGCTCTGGAAAATTCAAACTCTGCCCAAAATCCAATTCTTTCTCTGGAAGTGCCTTCACAATAGCATTGGAGTGAAATCCTGTCTCGCTGCAAGGGGAGTTAACTTAGATCCTCTGTGCCCCTTATGCAATGATTAAACAGAAACAATCTTTCACATTCTTTGTGATTGTAGGGTGGTCAGAACGGTATGGCAAAATCTGGGCATTGCTACTCATGATAATGTGTTCTTCTCAGGTGATGTTGCTAATTGGCTAGCCAGAAATGCTAAAGAAAAAGCTGGGAAGGGGCAGAACCAAACATCCTGGAGCACCACCTTTCTCTTTGCCATCTGGATCATATGGATTAAAAGGAATGCCAGTGTGTTTCACAACAAACCTTTCCCTCAAAATATCCATCTTGAAGTCACCCAAAAAGCTCTGGAATTCAATCACTGTGTTATTAATGGGAAAGCCTCTGTCCGATACATTCTCAAATCAATCAAATGGGAAAAACCTCCTAGGGGGTGGATCAAACTCAACACGGATGGGTCATCCTTGGGTAACCTGGGAATAGCAGGAGGTGGGGGAATTCTTCGTGATGAAACTGGAGCTTGGTTACTTGGATTTTCCAGACGCATTGGCATAACTTCTAGTTTCATGGCAGAATTATGGGCTGTGCGAGATGGTCTCTCCCTTTGTATTCTTAGGAATAGCCAAGCTGTAGAAATAGAGATGGATGCTAAAGCCATCCTTGATGTTCTTGTGAATCCCAACTAAACTAATACTATCATTTCCTCCATTGTTGATGATTGCAGGCTGCTGATCACTCGGATCCCTCAAGTCCAGTTTAAGCACTGTTATAGAGAAGCAAACAGGTGCGCTGATGGTCTGGCCAGAATGGGAGGACAGCAAGATTCTGATCTTATAGTTTATGACTGTCCACCTGTGGAAATCCAGTCTTTTATTGATTTTGATTTGTCAGGATTGTATTCTAACAGGCATTGCCCTGAGACCATTGTTAATCTTTAGTTTTAATTGAATTCTCTATTTTACCAAAAGAAAAAAGAATGTAATGTATCACTCCAAATCTTGTCTCAACATTTATAATGCATCCCAAACTTTGAGGTAAACCATACTATAATGCTTTATTTTCATGACTTTTGCCACTTGCATTATGTGTTTGTTCGGTACCTGAGGACATATCAGATTCTAGTTGGTGGACCATTAGTTTGTTGTTATTCCTGATACTAATGCCACGTAACAAAAGATGGCAAGCTATATTTATGCTAGTATTAACCTTCTTAATAAAATGCGATCAATGGTTATGCTAGTATTTAGGTAGTAGTGCTATGCTTATTATTTTTCTACTTTTTTTGTAAACATTATTCTTGTTTCTGCCACACGTTCTCTGAATGCAAAATAACACATTATTATCATTTTCAAGGAATTTAACTCTGAAGCTGATGCTCAAGCAAACCTAGCTGTAAATCTCAAGGGTGAGTGCATTTTGAGCTATTTTCATTTTCTATTGCTTTACTATTTTGTGCTTTTTCATATATTTGTTTTGGCAGAAGTTAGTGAATCTTTTGGTTGTGCAGATGGACAGGTTGAAGAGGATTGTAGGAAGATGTAGTAAGAAACTGCCATCTGTTTTTTGATTGGCAGAAATACTGTAGCCTGACATCTTTGGACTTGTTATCCTTCAGGCCAGAATCTGTGATACCTTCTGCAGGTGAAGTAAATATGCTTAGTTTACTAAAATCTGCTAGATAAATCGGGGCAGATTGTCTTTTGATGATTAATGGGATACTATTTATTATGTATTATATTCAAGCTTTTGCTTCAGCTGTTGCCCTCTAGTCCGTGCCAAGATTAGAGATGTTTCAGAGTTAATTGCCAACTTAGAAATCTGTGAATACAGGTGCAATATTTATTCCCCCCCACCACACACACACTCCCCCCTCTTCCCTTAAAGGTGTGGAATGTCCATCACAACAATAAGGTTTTGATACGACAGACCATAACTCAAGTGTCCTGATCTGCATATTTAGACCATTAGGGGTAGTGTTAACTCAAATGTCCATCTTACAGTGTGTTGTTTGCATGTGTGGGAGTTCGTAAAAGAATGGAAAGTTAAAATAAAGAGGGAATGGAAATGATTTCGTAGAATTCTTAAATTCCTCTCTTGGTTGTTTGGAATCTATATCTATATATATCTAAAAGTTGAAGCGTAGAATTTATTCAACTCATTATTAACAACCTTACACATTCGCTAACTTAATAAATCCAACTCATTATTAACAACTTTACACATTCTTTAACTCATTAAATCCAACTCACCATTAATTCAACCATCTTTCAATTCTCAACTCTTCATTTTTCCCTTCAAAACCGATTGGCTCTTTTGAAGTTCAAACCCTTCAATTGCCACTCCTGCAATTAACTAAGTTATTTTTAACATTATAAATTTCCAATTGCTCTTTCTCTACCTCCACAAAAGTTGCCAAAGTGGCATCAGATTTGCAAAGTCCCTCTGAGGCGTGTTATTTCCCTTCTTAGTTTTTTTCTTTTTCCCCAACTTCAAATATTCCATTGGATTTCTAAAGTTTGTGGCTGATGTGATTTTTTGTGGGTTGTCGACAATGTGATCACTTTATGACTATGGGTGGCTAGGATTTGGTTTAGAAGGGTTTTTAAAGATTAGAAATCTCTACAAGAACTTCTTACTTCATATTCATGTTGTAAAATTTTTATTTTATATTTGTGTTTTACCTGTTCACTTTGTTTATCTTTGACATTTTAGTTTTCTTACATCTAACATTTGTTTAACTCTATGTAATCAAAAGAAGAAAAGAAAACCAAAGTTTGATGTATTTACCTTTGATAGTTTTGAAACAATAATAAAGTATACTCCAACTACTATTTTCATATTTTTTAACTCAATGGTTCTTTTTTGATGTGGGAACTTTCTCAATTTTTGTTTGGTTTCGACAATCATAAATACTGTGTTTAGCACACTGTTTCTTATTATGCGCAGCACATAATAATTTGATCTTGCAGTCCAATAAACAACAATAGATCTGCCTCAAAAGTTTGATGGGTTTGTGTGTCACAAGGAAATATAAAATCTCAAAACATGATTGGGGGTTTAATTTTTATCTGATTTTGGTAATGCTAAATGTGGAATTTGGTTCTTGTAGGGTTTGGGAACATTGATCCAAATACATGAGAGTTTGACAATGAAGGTTTGAAACCTACCAAATAATCACGTCATAATCACCCATCACTTCAATTAAATTTTAGAACTAGGTCTTAATGATTTTAACAATCTATTCTTTTGTCTTGACTACTCCACCAAAAAGCCTACTCTTTCTTTGAATTCAAAAGTGGCAAATTGTTGCCCCTAATGCCACTTTGCAAAGAGAAGTTCTGAACCACTTTAGGCTTGCATGGTGGGTTTCTTTCACTTCACAGGCCTATACACCTTTCTTTAAAAAAAATAAAAAAATAAAATAAAATAAAAAAAATAAAAAAAAATAAAAAATTGAGAAGCCTATGCGCCTATTTGTTTGATTGCAAGAAAATGAAGTAAATTTGAAATAAATAAAACAAGTCTTGAGTCTTTTTGTTGGTAGCTTATATTGTTGTTCAATAGTTGCTTCTCTGGTTCGATGATTTTATGTTATAATACTTTGGTTTTAATATGTTTAGTTACTAATTTTAATCAAGGTGAAACTTTCATTTTTTGTTCAATTGCTAAGAAAAATGTGATTCTTTTCTCTCTCTCTCTCTCTCTCTCTCTCTCTCTCCTTTAGGTTGATGAATTTTTGTTTTGTTTTGTTTTGTTTTTTGTTTTTTTGTATCTCTACTTTTGGTTGAGGTGGTGTGTTTTTTTAGTTTCCCATCACATGCACACTCTCTCCCTCTTGTAATTTTATTAGTTGAGTTAATTCTTAGATATTTTGGAAGTGAGAATTTGAGTTTATATCAAAATACAATCTACATGGCTATGTATTTGAATGTGCCTATCAATTATTTTAATACTATCAATTGTATATTTGTGATGAGGTTTGATTATCATGATAATTTTCTTAAGAGAATGAGAAATTTGAATAATTAATTTGAAACTTAAAAACATTTAGTTGTACCAAAAGAAAAGGAAAACATAAAACTCTATAACAAAAGTTTGAAGAATATAGATCACTTCAAAAAAACAATAATATCAATCAAGCACCCCCAAGTTTCTTTAATTAAAAAAAACCAAAATAATAGAACGGAAATAGATAATACTTTTAAAAATAGTTCAACTTTTAAGGAGAATAAATTATCTTCAATAAGTTTTGGAGAATAAATTATACATTATATCATATTACAAAATAATTATATATTCTCATGCATCGCGTGGGTCTACGACTAGTTTGTAATAAAAAGAAAGCAATTAATGTATCTTCTTAAGAGCATAATTATAATGAAATTTATGAAATTACTACTTTTTTAATAGTGTGTTTGTTTTGATACGAAAACAAAGAGGTAAAGAAGTTCTTTCATATAATAAAAATCAGAGGTATCGAGTCTAGTCTGTTTAATACCTTCAAGTATGCCCAATGAGGGAACCATCAGTCTTTCGAGAAGGTATTTGGTATCATATATATATAAATATATATTTTTTTTTTCATTTCGAGGAAAAATTAAATTTTTTTTTTTTTAATCTTTCTAATGTTTGGGTTGTTATCGTATCTATTGTACATTTTGTTCGATTTTTCTTCACAATGTTCATTTACAAATTCTTTCCATTCTTCAGCAAGCAACGTCAAGATAATGACTTTTTACCCCCTCTTCTATTTAATATCTAAAAGTTCTAAAAGTTAAAGACTAATTTTTAATGTTGTTATGCACCTATTGAGTCAAATTAACGGCCATGTTGCTATTGTTTTTGTTGTTAATTTGATTCTCTAAATTTTTTTTTTTATAATGTTAAATATATTAAACTATTCAAGATATTATTAGAAAAAAAAAATCATCCAAGATGAATGTGTAAAGTCAATCGGTTAATATATTTAATATTATAAAAAAATTAGAATAACATTAATTAATAAATAAATAAAGGTAATGTGGCCAATGATTTAGTCCACTTTGGTCCATTCTGTCCAGTCAGTCCATCTCAGTCTATTTGGTCCACTTTAGTCCATTTGGTTCACTTCGGTCTAATTTAGTCCATATCAGTCCATTAGGTCGACTTTGGTCCATTTTGATCCAATTTGGTCCTCTTCAGTCCATTCGGTCCACCTCTGTTTATCCGGTCTAATCCACTTTGGTCCATTTCGATCCAATTCGGTTCATCTCAGTATGATTTGGTCCTATTCGGTCCATTTTGGTTCACTTTGGTCCACATCGGTCTATTTTGGTCATTTTCAGTCTATTTCACTCCTTTTCGATCCATTCGGTCCACTTCGGTGCACTTACTTAAGAATATGAAAAGATTGGTTTGGGTTGAAAGTACCTATTACTAAATCTGAATTATTTAAAATATAGATGATAGAAAGTAATATTATTATTTTTAATAGTTTAATTTAATGATTTGTGGTATTATCTTTCTTTATGTTCTTTTCCCCCCTTATTTTGATATTAGTATTTTAATATAATTTGAATTTGAAGACCAATTTCTAAGTTAGACATAAATTAGGAGATTATTATAACTATAATTCTCTTAAGCTTTTAAGGATTCACATGAGCATATGAAAATTTTATTTTATTTTATTTTTCTATTGACGTGTGAAACTCATTTTGTAATGTGTAAGTTATTCACCATACCATGACAAAAATTCCCTTATAAATAAATATAATGTCCTTTTCATTATTTAACAAGAATAATTATATATATTTTCATAAAAGCACTTAAAAATAATTAATATGACAAAATAAGACCGCACGAAATAAGCCATTTATGTTTAATGACTCTATTATGTGGTTAGAATAAGTACCAAACTTTTTTCTTAAAAAAAAAAAAAAAATCGACACAAAAACTGTAATTGTCCCAATATGCCTGGGCCTGCAACTAATTTGTTTAGTTTACAAAACAGACGACAGTACAAGCTACAGGAGTGGCCAGATCTAGTTTGGCTGAGACCATACAGGGTTCAGGCTTCAAGCTGCAAACTTTGAATTTGAGTTTTGAAGATGAAGAGGACTCCTTTTCCTAGAACTTATATTGATTTTGAGTGGGAAATAAAGGAAAGAAAAGAAAAGAAAATCACGAAACTAAACTGATTTATCCTTCAGCTTTATCTCCTTAGAATCTTGATATATAGGTAGGCACATGATTGGACTTACTGAACTGATTAGGTCGTAATTCTTAGATGGTTTTGGTGAAATCATTGTATATTGGTCATAAGATGTTAAATGCTACCGCTACACCAAGATCGATCATTTTCAAAGTTTGAGTTGGCAAATGTTGTTATGCCGATGTTTGCTAGGTATAGAAAGATGTATCGAGCAAGTTTTTATCTAATTTGGTTCTGCCTACCATATCAAGCACGTTTTCAGGGTTCCATTTTCACTGCAGTCAGGTATGTGTATTAGGATGAAGTTTTTCTATGTAATGTAGAGAGGGGGGAAGGGAAACAAACAAAAACAGAAACAGAAGTGGTCATTTTTGGCCCTGATGGTTTTTATTTGAAGACATGTTCTTGAAAGATTAACCATGAAAACCTGCATTAATTGGTTCTCGAACTTTTAAACCCCCCGTCTAAATTCTAAAATGCACACCTTGAATGATTGAAAAGACGTATTACTATTTTGAGACGCTACGTTGGACCAAAATGACCCTCAAATAAGATTTGAAACTTCTTTTAGTAATTCATAAAATTTTGTTGGGTTAAAATGAATTGACCCATTGTAATTAATTAATTAATTACTTAAGTTAATTAATTATATCAAATTTCATGTAATAGTGTGACAGCACAAACAAATTATCAAATTATCTAAATGCAGCGGAAAATAAATTTGATATAGGTGATTTGTTTACGAATGGAGAAAACCACCGAGGCAAAATCCCACCGGGTGATTTTAAGGTTACCACTCTTAAGAATCCACTATTATCAATTACAAACGGTTACAAGTATAAGGAATCTTACCAAACCCTTTGACCTATCCTGAAATACCAACTTACAGTTGAACCCTTACCCTAATACCTAATTGGACTTGTATTGTAGTGACAATCTTCTAGTTCAATGCATGAATCCCAATATATGACTAACCAATGATGCACGGATCCCAAGACATGACTAACACCAGCAACTTAAAGAAAATGTTGGCTGCAAAGTTCTTCAGTTCATCAACGATGAAGATCAGGAAGCTTCTTGGTTACAAAACCCAATGGCGTAAAAACGCAGTAGCTTCTTTAAAGAGAATAATGAATTATGGCACTTTCTGCATGTGTTCTCCATGTATAACGGCCTTTAAAATAAGCCTTATATATGTCTAGGGTTGTGAGAAAAGAAACCCTACACATACATGTCAGTTAGGGCCAAAAATTAGATCTGAAAATTCTGATTTCGTAGATCTCGACAGATTCAGCTTTTGTTGAGTTTCGACTTTAAATCTCGATAGAAGTCTTCCTGTCGAGATTGCTGTCGAGCTTTAATGAACAACTCTTCTTCACTTGTTTCTTAGTCAGATCTTCATGGCTTTAACATTTGGCTTGAACAACATGTTTCTTAAAATCTTAAACCCATTCTAGATTTACTCAATTATAAGTAAAGTGCATTTTGTCAAAAGATTAGCCAATTACATAAAATATGTCCCTAACAAATTTATCCATCTAAAGATGCTCTTCTTTGTGAATCTAAGTCTCAGTTTTACTCAATAATACACCAAGTTGAATCCTGCATGCATCTTGCTAACTGCAGAAAAATAAATTTGTATAACAACCTGAATTGGACTACTAGTTTAAAACTGGCCTACAAATCATCCCTAGCTAATTGGATATAAAGCTATTATATAAGCACAGAACTACATGTTTATATCAAATTGTAATTCAATGTTACTCATGAGAAACCTTAACAAATTGAATGAAAATGAAAGGTTATATCTTGAAAGGTGATGGTTACATTAAAAATCCTGCACATGCAGTTGATACCTCCATATCTAAGTTATGATTATAGGCCAGAACTAAGGGGTCCTTTTGGGCCAGTTGTCAAGTCTTAAAGGCTATATTTTGATGTAATGGCATATGATAAGAGCAAGTTTAAGAGCAATTTTATAGTCAAAGAGTTAATGGGATTGAAATTAAAATGTTTGCGTATACTAGCTTGAGCTTTTACCCAATCAAGAATTAATGGATTTTGTTATATGTATGACATTAACCAATTAACATTTGAGCTTACATTTCACATATACGCGGATACACTTCTATGATAGGTTATTTACTCATACACCTGGATCAATTATTGTAATTGATTACGCGAAGTTCGCAAACGTATTAAAAGTTGCACACATTTTCAAGATCCGAAATGAAGTGAAGATCACATGCAACATGAGAGTTAGGACCCGGCCAAGTCCAAACTGAGATTTATTAGATTAGATTATTTGCTGCTTCCAGTGTTTAACTTAAAAACAAAAACACGTCGGTGAAACCGTGAAACTAATTTCTTTTAGCAATTGGTCCCTTCTAGCAATTTGATAATTCAAATGCAGATATCTGAAAAGCACGTGTGATGTGGGATGCCGAAGAGACAAAAAAGCACACATAATGCTCTCTTTAATGAAAGATAAACTAAACTGTTAGCTTCTGAAAAATAATCGCGAATCTACGAGGTTTCCTTGAATTTATGAGGGTTCCTTGAATCCACAAGAGTTCTTGAATTCATAAGAAAAATGGTTTGGAATCTACCAGAAAATAGAGGGACAAAAGTCTGAATTTTATTTATTGAATAGTTTTTTTATTGATTGAATAATTTGGAGGCTTATTAATTGAGGGTTTCGTAAAACTTGACAGACAAATAAATATATTCTAAAATAAGTCATAATTAATACCTAACCATAATAGAAACTAAATTTGACCTAAAAAACATTAAAAACACCTAAAAAAAAAGAAATAAATATCATAAACCTAAAATAACGAAAACGACATAAAAATAACATAAATTAATAAATTACAAAATTAAATAATAAATTATATCCTACATAAGATCCCTCCACTTGAAACAAACTTGTTCTCGAGTTCAATTTTGAAATTTGAAATCTTTCATGCCAAGCAAAAAAAGTATTTGGAATTCTTGAGTCCCTTGATCTTCTTTCCATACTTGCAATTCATCAATGGAATAAACAAATCAACTTGAATTTCTTTCTCCTTGGTCTTTATGAAATTGTAGAGATTTACCAAATAAGAACCGGCAATTGAATCAAATCTATCAACCCCAATGAAATCAATAAATTTTGGTGTATTGCTTACCACCAAAATAAAAGGATCTTGATATTGATAATCATATAATTTGATTTCATTAAGATCCTTGAAAATTTCCTCATCAAATTCTTCATCAATGGTCTCTACCATCTTGACTTCAAGATCTTTCTCTATAATAGGGTCTTCATTAATCTTCTCCACTATCTTGATTTCCGATTCTTCTTCTATAACAAGGCCTTCATTAATTTTTTTTTTTTTTTCCAGAAATCTCTATACTTTCTTCTTTGACTTCTACATAATCTTCGAGAGAAGTATTTTCTTCAACATGCAATTCTTCCTTTAATGGTGGAATTAATATATGGCTCTTCAAAATAATTCAAATGTGAACTTCTTGGCCAATAAATAATCATGTTTTGTATACAACAAAAGTTCATTACAATCTAAAGGATAAAATTTGATAGCAAACATCTTTTTTATCCTAGGCCATTAATGAATTTTGTCTTTACCTTATCAGATTTTATCAAACTGTGTATTTGTTCCCACCAATGTAAGACATACTCACTAAGTTTATACAAAGCAAGTTCAACTTTTCTCTCACCATAAATATTCTCATAGTCAAATAAATCCTCTAGATCAAGTAACCAATTAAGAAAATCTTCTTTATAAAAATAAAGATTAAAACTTGCAATTTTTTTATAAGAGCTATATGAAATTTGCTTCCAAATAGGTTGCCCGTGAGTTACGTCTCCACGACAGTTATCCCTATTATTTCTAATGTTAGCCGCTAGACATCGTGTGTGCGTCAAGAAAGCACACACGATGTTCTCTTTGATGAAAGTGAAATTAAACTGTTAGCTTCTAAAAAATAACTTCTAATCTACGAGAGTTCCTTGAATTCACAGGAGTCCTTGAATCCACAAGGAGAAAGGGTTTGGAATCTACCAGAAAATAGAGAGACAAAAGTCTGAATTTTATTTATTAAATAATTGTTAAAAAAAGTTTAGAGACTTGGAGACCTATTTAGGGGTTTCGTAAACTTGACAGACAAAAAAATATATTTTAAAATAAGTTCTTATTAATACCTAACCATAATAGAAATCAAATTTGACTTAAAAAAGTATTAAAAATACCTAAAAACAAGGAAATAAATATCCTAAACCTAAAATAACGAGAATTATATCAAAATATCAAAAATTAAATAGTAAATTCTTAAACACATTGCATTAATTTCTCCAAAATTTTCAGGTCAAAATTACCGAATTTGTCCTATTTTTAGCATATTGGGACTTATATTTTGTGATGTTATACTTATGCATGCATGCTACCATATATCCAAGTATCCAACAAAGTCAAGATCACACAGTAATAATGGATCTTTCTAGTTTGAGTGAACCTAACCCATGTAGTACTGGGCTGATCACTAATTAATGCTCAATTAATGGCATGGCATGTGGCATCACCGCCAAGGAATACAAGAACTTAAGAAGCCCAGTTGGCACTGGCATTGATAAAAACATCTTGGTGATGAGGACTCTTGGCCAGTGGTAATCCTAGTTTTTCTAATGCCTAAATACACGTAAGAGTGGTTATCTGCAATAATTGAATGGCACTTTCGTACCTAGTGACATTAGTTTAAAAAATTTTAGAAGCTCATGTTACTTTATGGCCTATAGCTATGCATCTTGGTAGACTTAAGAGATGGCGCAATATCTCATATTTTATGATCTTTCTGTGACCCCAAAGTCAAAACTTTGATTCACATTGTCCATCAATGAGGGTAGTCCTCTACCACATCTTTTAAAACTCGTAATTAATTCTAATCAAAGCCGGTTACATGTTTATTTTTGGTTAGATATTTGGGACAACCATTTTGAAATATTATTACCAACTGGCTTTTTGCAATTTCGGTGCTAATACCTAAAGACTCTCGTTTAATTAACTTGACCGCCAAGGTTCACCCACATGGCCTCCTCGATATGGGTCAAGATAATCATTTATGTTGCCATAATGAAATTGGGGAGTTCTTAGCAAAACTAAAAGGAAAAATTTTTTTTTTTTGAAAATGTTGAGTGTAACCTTAATCTCAATTGTTTAAATCGAGCTAGCACTTAGGCCATTTCTTCGACCTAAAAATAAGGAGGGAAAAATAAATTTTTCTGGACATCAAGTCATAACTTGTGCCTAATGATCTGGGGAAGGTATCATGCACAGTTTTGGTGGAGTAAAAGGCCAGCTTTAGATATTGTTCTCTCTCCAAGCTTGAGACCTAGTATTTATACCACAGGCCACAGATGATGTTGCATACCTTAAGTCAACATAGTGACCTAACTTGGACCAACTCTTCGCTTATTTCTGGTCTTTTTCTATGATGGCTTTCAAAGCTACGCTCTTTTTGCTCACCACTTTCCTTGTGGTTACTTCAATAGTATCTCTCTCTCTCTCTCTCTCTCTCTCTCTGCTTCCTTTTGTTGGTTGTCTTCTTAATCGTAGAAATTCTTGTCTTTTTTTTTAGGTTTCATCTAATGATCAAGTAATATTTGTTAAGCCAATCTTTACACTTGAAAAAAAAAATTTACTTTTTATTAGTTCGGTTAAATGGGTGCAAACTTATATGTTTGGTTTGGGTACCCTAGATTTACATTCCTACTTGGTTTCTTGTAATCCTACACTATATATTTGGTCAGGGTGAAAAAGTAAGACTGGATGGAAAAAGGAGAAAAAAAATAGGAGAGAAAAATGTGATTTTTCAATGTTTGGTCAAAGTGAAAAATGAGAGAAAAGAAAATGGAGTGAATAAAAGTTTTTCACTGGGCCTACCATTTTTTCCCCTCTTCAAATTGAAGAGAAAAAAAAAAAGAAAAAAAGAAAAGAAATGAGATTGCGAGGAAAAATACCTATCTCTATTTTTTCATTTTTCTACTTTTTAATAATAAGAATATAATAGTAATTTACCCTTTATCATTTTCTTTCTACCAAACACACTGAATAAAAAAAAAACAAACGTATTTTGATCTTTTATCATCCAATTTTTGATTATTTCAACAGTTCTTATCCTTCCACTTTTCTAACTACTATATATTGATTTACTAGTTAGTTTGGTTGAGTAGGAGTTCCAAATGTACAAGCTGGTTCCTGCAATTAAAAAAAAAAAAAAAAAACTAATGAATGGACTTTCCAATTGATATAGGCTGCTTATGTCGAAGTCCCAGCACACGCTCCTGCTAAGGTTCCGGCTCATTCACCAGCTCATCCACCGCCTGTGAAGGCACCAACTCATGCTCCAGCAAAGCCACCTACTTATTATCACGCGCCTCCGCCAAAGGCACACGCCCCCGTGCCCCCACCATCTCATGCACCATCTCATCATGCTCCTCCAGCAAAGGCACCAGCTCATGCACCACCAGCTCATGCACCAAAGCCACCCACTTATTATCATGCACCTCCACCAAAGGCACACGCTCCCGTGCCATCAGTTCATGAGCCACCCACTTATGCACCATCGCCCTCAGTGAAGTCAAAAGAGGGTACATATCATATATCCCTTTCTTGTTAGAATAATGGTTATTGGTGGAATGCAACAATTCCTCTTAGTTTAAACTTTTACAACAAGTTATTATTTATCATAGTAAAAATAACAGGTGTTTTAAGCTCAATTCTACAACTTAAACTTTTGGGATAAGCAATAATTTATCATTTCCCGATTATACAAAAACTGAACATAAGACTTTTGATATTTATGTACTTGTTTTTGATGGTGTTTTTCTGCTAACCATGTTATTGTTGATTTGGTGGACAGATTGCACCCCCCTATGTTTTCAGAGATGCCGCTTAGCTAAAAGGAAGAGATTGTGCATGAGAGCGTGCACCGCATGTTGTGCCCGCTGCAAGTGTGTTCCTCCAGGAACCTATGGTAACAGGGAAAAATGTGGCGAGTGCTACAATGAGACGACCGCTCACGGCAAAAGATACAAGTGCCCTTAAAATTAACAGCCTATTAGCCTATATCACTTGCTAGTTATATTAATATTGTCTGTATCGCAAAGGTGTGAAAATAATTTGTTTTCCACTTAATGTTCTTTCAATCTTTTTACTACTTCCTGAAGCAATAAATTTGTGCTTATAGTGTTAGGCCAAGACTTGTATACCTGGTGCCTACTAATTAATAGTAAAACATGCATTCCCATTTACTATTTCAGATATTCATATATTTACTATTTTTTCCTTACAAATTGTTTTCCAGTGTCCTTTCCTCTACTTCCTGAAGCAATTAATTGTGCAAATATGATATATATGCCAAAATATACTGTGATGCAGAGGCCTTTTTTATTTAGTCTCTAAACTTTATACTGTATGTCAATTTGGTCATTAACGTTTTAATTGTATCAATTTAGCCCATAACATTTTGGTATTGTGTAAAAGTAATGATTGTCGTTAAGTGATGTATAAAAAATGCTGACGTGGTTAAAGTAAAAATAAAGATAAAAATCATACCACGTCATATGATGCTTGTACTGCCATATGGAATAAAAACTGAAAAGAAAAAGAAAACCAATTTATGTTAAAAATAAAAGAGGGAGACAATTGTTTTTTTTTTTTTTTTTTTTGTGTGTATAGAAATTGAGATTGAAATTGAGAAAAGTCTGAAAAGATCATTCTATTTTGGGTGATTGTGTGTTGCAATTGCAATTGTACTTGGTAGCTTGATGAAAGCTTGAAAGGAGAGGCAATAGATCTCGTGGAGACTGAGAAGTTCGTAGAAGTGAGCAAAGAGTATGGTGCCCTTCTCAAGTTCATTCTCACTCAATGGTGATGCTGTTCTTCAATTTAGAATCCTTCTATTTTTTTTTTCTGCTTTAATTTTACCTTTGATATGATAATAATAAATTATATAATTGAGAAAATAAAGCTAACTGGTACCGAGGATCAAGGTACGTGTATCATGTATGGTGGTTCTTTGGATAATGTCAAGCTCCTCTACTGTACTATTTGAATCCGAATTAATTTACATAAATTTCAATTTCTGATGAAACGATTATATCTAATGCGATTTGTGCTCTACTTTGCTTCACAAACGACGTAACCCTAAACCAAAAAAAAAAAAAAATCTCCCTCTTTTTTTAAACATAAACTGGTTTTATTTTTTATTCTATGTGGTAGTACACATGTCATGGCATAAAAAATAATGTTTTATTTTGAACGTTAAGTACTACGTCAATATTTTCTATCCATTTACTTAATGATATAGGCTATTTTGACATAATACTAAAAAAACAAGACTTAGGTACAGTACTTATGTATTATTCCTTAAGTTTCCCTTTTAAAATTCTGTCATGTGGATTTTTTCTTATGAGATGAAAATGTATTTTTTTAATTAAGTAGCCACATGACTGAATTTTTAAAAGAGAACCTAAAGAACAATACCTAAGGTACTGTATATAAGTTTTGTCCATACTAAAATATTATGGATTAAATTGACATAGTAGATCAAGAACACCAACCATTTGGACTGTGCAAAGATATTGAGGCAATGATTCATAAATTTTGGTGGGGTAATGGAGATTCCAAGAAAATCCATTGGATCAATTGGAGTTCTTTGTGTTCATCAAAGTCCATTGGAGGTATGAGGTTTCGGGATTTTCAAAAGTTTAATAATGCTTTGCTCGCTAAGCAGGTTTGGAGATTTGTTAATCACAAAGATACTCTCTTATATAGAGTTTTTAGCACCAAATATTTTCCAAATGGTTGTATTCTTGAAGCTCAGGTTCATCCAAAATGTTCTTATGCATGGAGGAGCATTCTGCAAGCTAGGGATGTTATTGAGAAATGAGCTATTTGAAGGGTTGGAGATGGTCAGAAAATTGATGTGTGGAAGCACCGGTGGCTGCCTGATCCTTCATACAGTAGAATTAATTTCCCTAGAGATGCCTCAATGGTGGTCCGAGTTTGTGACTTGTTCCTTCCTAATACAAGGGTATGGGATCCCGGTAAACTAGAGAGTTGTTTCTTGCCTTGGGAGGCTGAGATGGTTCGTCGAATACAGGTGCCCGAGACTTGGAGTGAAGATATTTTGATTTGGCCTTATACTATGGATGGTGAGTATAGTGTGCGTAGTGCTTACCGTTTGTTAGTTGAGGAGGATGGTCAGGGCCTGCCAAGCTTATCCTCTTCGGGTGATTCTAAGAAGTTTTGGAAGAAACTTTGGCGAATTCGGGCTCCCAACAGAATTCGGCATTTTCTTTGGCAAGCTGTTTAAGATTCCCTACCCACGAAACAAAACTTGAATGCACGGCATGTACCAGTGAATGTTACCTGCGATAGCTGCGATGATCACCTCAGGACTATCTTTCATTGCCTTAGGTTATGTGATGAGGCACAATCAGTTTGGTGGTTTGATCTGGACTTCCAATTTTTACACCGGAAGAAATTTTGTTCTTTTTATGATCTGGTGGAGGTTCTGCTCAATGAAGATTCGAGCTATAGGGTTACTTTGTTTGCTACGATCACTTGGGGATTATGGCAGAGGCATAACCGATTAAGGGAAAATCAGCACTGTTGGCAACTTCAGGAAATTGGTGGTCGTGCGAAGGAGTTAGTTAGGGAGTTTTTTGAGGTGCATAATTCAGACTTGTTGGTGCCGATTCCTCGTCCTCGTGCTCCCTGGTGTCCTCCTCAGCTTGGATGTTATAAGGCGAATGTGGATGCTACTATGTTTGTCGACTCAGATTGCACAGGTATTGGGGTGGTGTTTCGGGACCATGAGGGTTGTGTCATTGCTGCACTGAGTCAGCGTATTCCCTTGTCCCAATCAGTTGACATGGCTGAAGCATTGCTAGTGAGGCGAGCAGTGGTCTTTGCACAGGAGCTTAGCTTGACAAATGTGATTATTGAAGGGGATTGCCTTAGGGTGATTCGTGCTTTGGTTGGCTCGGGTCGGTGCAAAACGTGGTGGGTCAGGTGATTGAGGAAACCAAGGGGCTTGGGGAGTCACTTCGGCTGTGTCAATTTTTGCATGTCAGACGAGACGGTAACAGGTTGGCTTATGCTTTAGCTAGAAGAGCAGTTTCATCTGCAGATACTGATGTTTTGGTAGAAGAACTACCTGGTAATTTGGATGATGTATTCTAATATGATTTTACTCTTCTTTAATGATATTTCACTTACCTTTTTCTCAAAAAAGAGAACACCAACCATCATTGTTCTAATGTTTTGTGGAAAGCTCTCAGGAATCATTAGTGGGGATATAGTAGTGGCTATTCTTGAGACAATTCCAACTAAGACCCGACTCAACACTAACACCAACACCAGTTGAATCAATCAACTAAAGCAATGACTATCCAATTTCATCGTAATCCCATTCTTAAATTTAGCTATAGTTTCACTTTATCATAATTATAAATACTAATATGTCTCTGTAAAAAAAAATCAAATTTTAAAATTAAAATTCAATTAAAAATATAAACTCGAAAAAATCAAAGCCTTTGAGTGCAACTGTCACGTCCTTTGATGTGTAAGAAGGCTAATTGTTTAATTGTTATTGTTATTGTAATTGTTACGGTTATTGTTATTATCACGGTTATTGTTATTATACACAACTTAATTACTTCTAAATTGAATCAATATTATGATAGTTCCACGTTAGATTATATGTCAAATTACAATAACAATAAAGATAATTACACGTCTCTTACTATCAAAATTATAAAACTCATGCACCATGGCCACCTCACAAGGAATATGTTTCTACCGAGGCCAGAAACAAATACTAATTAAAGTAGATGTTGCGCCTCAATCAAATGTTCAAATGAACCTTTTGAATCAAATTCAAACAAACTCCTGTCATTGGTATGCTTCTCTAGGAAAACACCACATGATTAATCAAATTATTGTGTACGTACTACGTAATTTGATAATAGAGGATTAAACTTAAAACATTTATAGTTGCAAGAATATATCATGGTCAGGGTCACCGAAAATGTTATGCAAGACCATAATATGAATGATGTAAAAACCCTTTACTCAAAGAGTTAATAGTTAGTAATACGGTGTCAAAAATGAGAGATCTACCCTGTAACATTCCTGATAAAAGTCCGACATAGCCTCTACTCAATACCAATACCGACTAAGTCTTTGCTCAATACCAACACCGACTAAGCCTCTGCTCAATTGAATCAATCAACTAAACCAATGATTATCCAAGTTTGATCATAATTCCATCCTTAAATTTAGCTACAGTTTTACTTTATTATAAGGAAAAAGCAAATTAATGCCCTAAGGGCATTGGTTTAAGAAATATCCTTAAGAACTTTTTACAGGAAAAGAAAAAAGTAATAAATTTTTTTTGAAATTTTTTTATATTTCCCATAAAAATGGTGTCAAGACTTTCCTAAAATGGTCCATTGGCAAATATTCTAAGGGCACCCATTAACTGCACATCCTTATTATAATATAACTACTAACACATCATTATAACAAATTTTAAAATTTTAAAATTAAAATTCAAGTAAAAAAAAAAAAAAAAAGAAGTCAAAGCTTTTGAGTGCAACTAACATGCAAAGCACGTGTAATTAAGGAAGCTAGATGTTATTGTTAGTGTTAGTGTTATTGTTATTGTTATTATACACAACTTAATTTCTTCTAGTTGACTTAATACAATGATAGTTCTACATTAGATGACATGTTCATTATACTAAATATACATGTCAAATTTTAATGTTAATTACACGTGGTTTATTATTAACACCATAAAGTCATGTACCATGGGCATTTCACAAACAATATGTTTTTTTGAGGCCAAAATCTTGTATTAAAAAAAGTAGATGATGCACCTCACTCAAATGTTCAAAAATTGCGTCATGTTCTCTCAAAACAAATATTTTAGGCAAAACTACATTATTGGTTCCTGAAGTTTACTTTGTAAGCTCAATTAGTTTCTCAAGTTTTAAGTGAGTGTTATTGGTCTCTCAAATTTTAAAAATCAGCATTATTAGTCTTTTTTTTTTCTTTTTTTTTTCTTTTTTTTGCATATACGTCTAACAAAACAATGATGTGACATGTTTTTTATTATTAAAAAAATTACACATGACCACCAATTCACAATCCAAGTTGTCAAAAAAGTTTTAAAAGATTAAACTTATCCCAATCCCCCAAACAACTCAAATCCCTTTCACCAAAATCTCAATGTCAGCCGCCATTGCAATACCAACAACCAAGGCACAATTGCCATTGATCTTATTACGAATTAATCAAAACCTCACGCTGGTCTCCATAAGGACAACACATATTGACAAATCAACCAGTTCAAGAAGAAAATTCTATATAGGTGTTGACTCCAAATCTCAAATGTGTCAAGAAGAAAAATACTTTGCTTATTTTATTTATTTTTTCTTGCTATTTGTAAAGATCTAGACGCTAGACTCTTTCGATTATGCATGCCTAAGGAATCTTGAAAAGTTTTTATTTATTATATACACTTGGTTCAAATCAAATGTTAAAATTGGAAAAAAAAAATGGTTTCTTTTATATAGATTTGGATCTTTTATGTAATATCGGGGCTTTTTTAAGCCGATCTATTCTTTTATATAGATATGGATATTTTATGTTGCTTGTAGAGGATCATTTTGTTAAAATTCCCACCACTTTCCAAAAGTGAATAAAATTCTCTCCATGGCATTAGTGACAACCTATTAACGACTATGTTAATGTCGTTGCTAATATGTACTAATTATTAACAATGACCATATATTATCGTCGCAAATAAATGCCTAATAGTAATGACTTTTTGGTTGTCACTAAAAATTTGGTCGCAAAAGGCCAAAATTCTTGTAGTACAGTTGCAGAAACAACTTTTCTCCACTTAGATTTGTCAGTTAGAGCAAGTTCATAGAATCATTATGATTTATGATAATAGATGTGTTGAACGCCCAATTTTCGAAAGGTTTATCAGCATGGAATCTGTTGTTCCTTGGCATTCTTCAATGAGTTTTGAGGGCTACCAGAATCTCCCATTCGAAGAGAAAATTTGGGGATTTTTTTTTTCTCCCAATTTGGGCCGATTTAAGAGGATTATTTTTGTCTAAATCTAACATAAAGCCAATGAGTGTTTCCAATTCCATTTGGTGCCACGTTTTGTCTTTTTTATTTTTAAATGAATCGGTCAACGTCAAATAATAATATAATTAATAATTTCTCTAACGTTACTTCACCTATTAAGGGGGAGTTTAAATTCACCACTTTTTAATTGTTTCAGTGTCTTGGGTAACAATCGGCGTAATTATCATCTTAGTATCCAACAAAGTGAAAAAGGTACCAATGGATCTCTCTAGGCCCGATTCATTTAGTGAACCTAGCTAGAGAACTGGACTGATCATTTTGACTAATCCATCCCAATGGCATGTCATGTGATGTGGCATCACATGCAAAGAGTACGAGAAAAGAAGCCCACTTGGCACTGGCACTGGCACTGATGAAAAACATCTTGGTGATGACTCTTAGCCAGTTGTAATCCTAGGTTTTCTAAATATGTTAATTCAGATTTTCATAAATTTCTTCGAATTGAGGGGAAACAACTTGGCTGGGATTTATAATATATGCCTTAATCCACGTAAAGATTGCTTATCTGTAATATATTCACCTTTTGTTTTGGTTTAGTGGAGTTTGGGTGGCACTTTCTTGCATAGTTTGTTCGTTTGGATTGAGGAAATTAAAGAGGAGTAAAGTCGAGTTGGTTAAAATTTAGCCTAATTTTAGAACAATTCTATTTTACTTCTTTGATCCCTCGCCCCTTGATCCAAATAGACCTTTAATTTTCAAGATTTAAAAGCTCTATCATAATGATGAAAAAAAAAGAAAAAAAAAAAAAGATTTAAGCTCATGTCACCCTGGCTCATCTCAATTATCTTTTATGATCTTTCATCCCCAAGGTCTAAGGGTTTTTATTTTTATTTTTTTTCTTTGTTGCTGAATTCCAAAGTCAAAGGTTTGATGCACAATTAGGGCAGTCCTCCCCCACATCCTTTTTATCTGGTAAGTTCTAATCAAGGCCGGTTAGTCTTTATTTGGTACAACCATGTACAAACATTACCAATAGGGTATTGCAACTTTGTGCTAAAAATTTTATTGAGGCATATACTAATACCGAAAAAGCTGTTTTAAGTAACGTGACAGCCAAAAAGCTGTTTAAGTAACTCACATGGCCTCTATATATATTGGTCAAGTTGAAAAATAAAATTGTTCATAATCATGAAACTAAAATGAAAATGTGGAGTCTAATCTTAATCTTAATTATTTAACGCAGACAAGAAACCTGGGACTCTGGGAGGGAAGGTCAGTTAGGACGTAAGCCATGTTTTCCGCCAAAAAAGGAAACAAAAGAGTTTCTGGACATCAAGTCATAACTTGTGCTTAGTTAGTGATCATCTGGTGAAGCTAGCATATACGCACAATTTTGATTATTGAGTCAAATTAAGGCCAGCTGTAGATAGATATATCTCTAATATTGATAATCCATGCATGCTTGAGCTCTATATATATACCACAGTCCACAGATGATTCTTCATTCCTCAAGTCAACATAGAGCGATAAACTTTCCAATTGTCTTATAGCTTTTTTCTGATCCTTTTCTAAAATGGCTTTCAAAGCTATGCTTTTTTTGTTCACCACTCTTCTTGTGGTTACCACAAGAGTATGCATCTCTCTCTCACTCCCTTAGCTAGGTTTTTTTTTATTAAAAAAAACAAAAAAAGCTAATTTTTATCTTTTTGTTACACATTTAACGGATAAATTACCAAAAATTATATTTTTTGTCTCATATTTAGCAAATAAACTACTGAAAACTACGAAATTGATACTTATTTGCTTCATATGGCATGGTTATCTTAATTCATGGTAATGTTTGTCCTTTCTGTAGGTTTCATGTCATGACGACGAACTCTCAGAGGCACCCACTCATCCACCACATCAACATCATCCATCTCGTGGTCCTCATCATGCACATCCACCCGCCACTTATGCACATCCACCAAAGGCACACGCTCATCCACCACATCATGAACATCATCATGAGATTGCACCATCTCAAGCTCCTCATCATGCACATCCACCAAAGGCACACCCTCATCATCATCATGTGCCCCCGATTGCTGCACCCACTTTTGCACCACTGCCCCCATTGAAGTCAGCACATAGTAAGTGTTAAATACATGTCTTTCCTCATTATACAAAAATTGCAAATCAACTTTTTTCTTTTCATGATATATTTATAAAGTAATTGTGTATGTTTTGTGGTTGATTTGGTGAACAGATTGCACACCTGTGTGTTTTGAGAGATGCAACCCAGGTAAAGGGAAGAAAGAGTGCGAGAGAGCATGTACGAGATGTTGTAAACAATGCTTGTGTGTTCCACCAGGACCACGCGGTACTAACTTGGAAAAATGTGGCAAGTGCTACTCCGAGGTGACCCATCACGGCCAAATATACAAGTGCCCTTGAATCAGCCTATAATATATCATCACTTGCTGGTTATATTGATAAGTCTGCAATAAGTATTAATTTCAGCAATAAAAGTTTGTAATAGTATCATAAAGGTGTGAAAATAATTTGTTTTCCAGTGTACTTTCTACTATTTATTTTCCTCAAGCAATAAATTTGTGCATATAGTGTTAGGCCAAGACTCTTGTATACCATAGTGCGGTGCCTACTATATATTCCCATTTACAATTTCAGATATTAATATATTTACCAGATTTTCTTTATATATAAGTGAATTTCCAATGTCCCTTCTTCTACTTCTTTAAAGCAATTAATTTCGTGCGCGCACATACATACACACATATATATGGGATATGCTAACGGATGCTGTTAGGGCAATGGTTAACAATCTATTTAAAGAAAGTTTTTATGGGAAAATAAAAAGAAAACAATTAATATTTTGACAGTTTTTTTATTTATTTCCCACAAAAGTGGTGTCAAAACTTTCTTAAAATTGATTGTTAATCATTACCCTAAGGTCACTCGTTAGCATGACCTTCTATATATATATATATATATATATATATATATATATATTGAGGCGCTCTTCTTGGTGACAAATCGTGACCCACTTCTCTGTCTTCTGGATATTTTTATTTTGATGGATATAATTGGAAGTGATTGCTTCATAATTTTTTTATTAATTAGTAGTTTAGTACTATTTTTTCTTATATACTATTATAATAAGAAAGAAACGTTAACAAGTTACAGATTCTAAGAATCAACTAAACACATTGGGGCATATCTTGCCAAGTATTCGAAACATTTTTTTTTTTTTTTAGTACTATTAAGCCAAATTATATCATAGAAATGTTAACCAATGCCCCAAGACATTGGTTTAGAAACATTTTTAAGCGAAAACATCATTTTAGACTCTCATTTTGGGATCATAGTCAATTTGGTCCCTATATTTTGAGAGCAGTCAATTTAATCTCTATTATTTTCAAGTCACGGTCAATTTAATCCATACCGTTAAAAAACTAACAAAATTTGCTTATGTGACAGATGGAATATACACGCTACACAAATTAAATTAAAATATTAACTCTCCATCCTACATGTCTTAAGTGCTCCTAGTCTCCTACCATGTCAGCCTCTTATAATCCCACGTGAACTACAATCAGTGACCAACTTATCAACCACCCATTCATATTCCCAGCTGGTCAGGCAGATAGAGATGATTGAAATCTGTTGGGAGGATCACAATTTAACTCCCTACAACCACTTTAAAAACAAGCCCGCGTGGTGTGATGTTGAATGCCATAAAAGATTTGAGTGTGTCTTCCTCATCACCAATTGGTTTTAAGGTGGAATGACACAGCTCATGGTCCGACAAATGATATCAGAGCTAAGGTCATGGGTTCGAGTCATGGAAGTGTCATTGTAGGGGAGGGATTGTTGAGTGGACCACAATTTGACTCCTTACAACCACTCTAAAAATAGGCCCGCGTGATGTGATGTCGAATGTCATAAAAGATTTGAATATGTTTTCCTCATCACCAATTAGTTTTGAGGTGGAATGACACAGCTCACGGTCTGACAAAATCAATCTTCACAGCCACAGCTCATCTCGCCTAATCCCCATGATCAAAGCTACCAGGGGCGGCTTGATGTATTTGGGGGTCTAAGGCAAAAATTGATCATCTTGTTTTAGATGCAAAATTACTACTAATTAACATGAACTGCGTAGAATTTTTTTTTTTTTTTAGAAATTTTATAGACAGAAAAAATTTGACAAAATTTTTCATACTTGTTGATGTGGTAGATTGATAGTGGTAAGTAAAACAGTGGTGTTAGTGGTAGACTTAGATGAAAACTAGTAAAAGTTTGCTAACTAAACTCTTATTATTATTCTTATTTTTTTTTAGAAGTGCAACATTCACAATATTTTTTACAACAAATCCTAGATTTTAAGCTGCTTTTTGTTTTCTATTTGAAAATATCACTATAATTATTTTTTTGCCATCAACAATAGGCTGTAACAACCTGCTACTTAGCATTAGTTGTAAAAGCGTTGTGAAAAATATTGTGGACGTTGCATTTTTCTCTATTTTTTATTTGTTTTTCATTTGGTAAAAAAAAATTATTTTATTTATTGATTATAAATAACCCTATTGGTTAAAATTTGGGGGCCTTTTTTTTACTTGGGACCTTAGGCGACCGCATTTTTTGCTCCACCGTTCAGCCGGCCCTGAAAGCTACAATAATAATACATACGTCTTCCGAGGAGCAACACCTACAATAAGGGTCTGTGTGGTTGTCTTCTCTAAGTAGCTCACATCAGGGAACATCTTGCATCTGCACCATCATTATTCAAAAATTTCTTAAATATTCCATAGCTTCATAAATGTTTCAAGAGATAAAATAATTACAGACAAAAGTTGTTCTATAAAATGGTAAAGAATAGGAGAAGGAAGTCACATACTCTTCTAATGGTGGAAACAACAAAAAAGAAAAAGAAATCATGGGTTAGTTCCTAATTTATATCATACGCAAGAACCCATCAGAGCACTTAGTAAAACCCCTTTCAATTTTTCCTCTAAGAAAAAAAGTTATAAACTTTTTCTTTATCTTTACTAAAAAGTTATCAACTTTTAAATACAGGGGGGAAAAAACAATAACAACATTAATTTCTACCACAGCTAGCAGAGGACAGACATAATGAAAATTTCCCGAAAGCTTAAGAGGTTTTGGAAGATTACCCTCCACAGCCATTGTTGCACTTGCAGCCAGATCCACAGCCATAGTTTCCTCCACAACACGACAAATTTCAAAAGCTAATGATTGATGGAAAGACGATGAAATATTTGAGAGAGCTAGACAAATCAAACTGTGTAATAAGCTCGTTAAAGAGCGAGCTGTGGACATGAAGAGTAACAGAGCTGTTCGTCAATGGGGTTTCGGTTTAGAATCGGCAAGAGATCTTGGTCTGACCAGTGGGGATTGTGGGGTTGATAAGTTGATCATATGTGAGTCACGTGGGACTAAAAGAGGCTGAGAGCTGACATGGTAGGAGCACTTAACACATGTAGAATGGCTGCTTAATATTTGAAGGATAAAGTTTAGTTACAAAATTTGTTGTAATTTTAAGTTACAATTTTATTTAATAAAATAAACATTACTACATATTTTAAAAATCTAACTGTTGAAATGCGTGTTCTTTACACTCTTAATATACATGTCAACTTTTGTGTCAATCGGATATTATTTACTATATGATCTATAAGCCTATATTTTATGCATATTCTTAAATTATAAAAACTTGCAATTCAAACAAATTATTGATGACACAGCTATTGGTCTTTAATTTTTTAAAAATTTTACAAGCTTGAAGTATATAAGAAGAAGATGTAATTCAATGATGAATTTATCAAAATTATATTCCAATAAAAAGATATTGAATAAGATTGTAGTTTAAAGTTACAACTAATTTTGTAGCAAAACTTTGTTCATATTTTAATTTAATTTGTGCAACGTTGTGTATTTCATCTGTCATATAAGCAAATTCTGTTAGTTTTCTAACGGTAGGGACTAAATTGACTGTGACTTGAAAATAACAGGGGCTAAATTGACTGCTCTCAAAATGTAGGGACCAAATTAACTGTAACCCCAAAATGTATGGACCAAAATGGCGTTTTTGCCAACATTTTATTGGGAGGATGATAAAAAAATAAATGTTGTTGACAATTATTTATATTTCCCATGAAAGTGATGTCAAAACTTTCCTATTATTATTTATTAACAATTGACCTAAAGGCATCCGTTAACATGACCCATTATATTAATGTATTTCTTTTTAGTGTAGGTGGAACTGAATTGATTCCAAATGGACCACATCCCTTATTTAATAATAAAAAGTAAAAACTTTACCATCTAAGTTAATTGGAAAATCTCATTATCTACCATTTATTAAATTAACTTTTAAAATTATTGTAAATGGCATAAATGCATGTTTAAAACTCACATTAATTGCTAGTTGTAACCCATTAACCCTTGTTAGATAATGGGAAATATAAAAGACTATAATTGAACGAGCTATTTATGAGCAATTTGAGCTCAACTAGGAAAAAATAATTGTTTATTTTTATTTGTTTAGCAAAGAATAAGCCAAGTTCTAACCAAGGTTTGGCTCAATTATTAAATGAGCTAAGCTCAAACTTAATAACGTGTTTGTGAACAAGCTTGTGAACATGAATTCAATTTAAGTATATCCAATATTATATATTTATAAATAAGGAAAAGTTAATGGATGTTTTAAGGGCATTAGTTTAGGATATATTTTTAAAAACTTTTTATTGGAAAAAAACAAGTAACTAATTTTTTTTTAAAAAAAGTTTTTTATATTTCCAATAAAAATAGTATCAAAATCTTCCTAAAATTGGTCATTAACAAATGCCCTAAGGGCATTTGTTAACCAGACTCTTATGAATATACTTGTCTAAAATATAATTATATGGTCTTTAATTTGATTTTGTAAGTTTGTAAATAAATTCATACGATATCAAATTATTAATTATAGTTTTTTAATAATATAAACAATCAAATTGTAGTAAATTATATATAATTTTTAACAAAATAAGGTTGGAGAGTCTTATTTGTATAAATTCATAAATAAAAATGATTTTATCTAATAAACCCAAATAATATAATTTCACATAAATTAATTATTAGTATAGATTTGTGAAGGGGTAAAAATTGTTAGTTATGGTTTTACTATATAAATGAGAAAAGAATAAGTTGTATAAATGAGAAAATAATAAGTTGATTAAGTGTGGTGTGAACAAGTTCAAGCTTATTCAATAAGAAAATAAACCAAGTTTTTTTTTTTTTTTTTTTTTGAGAAAAAACCAAACTTGAAAATGTAAACTTATAATGAGCTCAAACTTAGCTCATATTTAATATAAAATTAAATAAACAATCATAATTGCTTAAATTGACTTTTTTACGGCCCTAAATAACCCTCATGACACCTATGACATGTGTCAAATAGGAGTTCATTTTTCTGGAGTAAACAACCCTCACTCTCTTTTTCTAGTGGAAACAAACACCACTTCATTTAATATTGTTTCATGTCTTTATATATTTATTTATTTTTTATAAGGTTTCATGTTTTGTTAATATTATACTAACAAAATTGCACATTTATCGGCTTACAAATGCTTACATTTAGGGGCGGAGCTAGGGGGGGACCATGGCCCTCCTGACTTTTCAAAAATCTCATTTTTAATACTGATAAAATGGAAAGAACTGATAAAATTTATGGAAAATTAAGTTACTGGCCCCCCCTAACTTAGTTCATGGGCCTATAATCTTTCCAAATCCAGGCACAAAAAATCTATAACAAATTCCCAAATCTAAATCCAAAAAAACCCAAATCAATAATATAAGGAAAAAGAATCCCTTCTAAATTAGTATTCCTTTTCTATGTAAGGATTGGGGACTCACAAATATAGATATGCTCTTGCTTGAAAGAGAAAAAAAAAAAAAAAAAAAAAAAAAAAAAAACCCTGATAAAAAAAGTTCCCTTGCGTCGCCGCTATGGGTCTCCACACTACATCGCCTCAGCCCTTTGTCTCCACACTGGCTAAGCTGTAGTCTAACTCCCTCCAGACCAGTGTGCCACAGTGGTATCTCTCTCTCTTCGTCTGCTTTGTGTTTCTATGGTTAGTTTAAGAGTTGTGTGTTTGGTTGTTTATGACTTTACTTCTGTATACATGACACATAGTTCAGTAGATGATCTTTGTAATTCATTGATATATTTTTTTATGCTTATTATACGTAAAATAAACAAGTGGTAAACAGCTAGCATCTTCAAATAATCTACAAATTTATATTTTATTTTTAAATTTTACAATAGTAGCTGATGTGTGGTTTTATTTGATGTTAATATTTGTTAAAAATGGTTTCAAAAATTAAATTAAGTTATTGTTATATATTACATAATTATATTTGATCAAGATTATTTTATAGAGACAAATTTACACTTTAGTTATTTGGTTTAATTTGCCAAATTGCACATAAAGAGATTACTAAAAAAATTTAGTTTAAAATAAATTCTAAATTGCCAAAAGCTTTATATATAGTTTCACTAACATCTCATGGTTCTTTAAACATAGACAACTTATGAAATTTTGCTTTGTTATTTAAATTTTTTTTAATACTTAACTTGGTCTCCCTAGGAAAAATCCCTAGCTCTGCCACTGCTTACGTTGTAAGACAATTATTCATGTTATGAAAGAGCTTGGTGCATGTTGAATGCCTTGTGTAGGCGAATATCCAGAATAACGTAGCTAATTTAAGTGTGAATGTTGCTAGTATACCATATTTGTATATCTTCTTTTTTTTGATGAAAAACTTGTAACTTTATTAAGAAGAAGATAAATTCATTACATCATGAGTAATAGCTAACTCAATCAGTGGAGGATTTTCCTCTATCCACGTTACATAATTATCACTAGTCTCTACTTCTTTGGCATATTTTGCCAAGATATAAGCTGGTTTATTACCTTGATGCTTCACATGAGACACATGAGCTGATCGAAAATCTTGGAGTTTATGAGCTATCTCAACTAGAATGTTTGAGACAACTACAGGTGGAGTACAAAGATCCAAAAGAGCATTGGCCACTATCTTAGAATCACATTCAAAAACTACATCTCTTATACCAACATCCCATGCAAAAAATACACCTACCTCCATGGATTTTGCTTTGGCTTCCAGCAGCCCTAAGGTTGGTGAATTTTTTTACTTAAAACTATCATGACTCTGCCTTCATGATCTTGGATTACCACGCCAATCCCTGATTGCCTAGACTGGGCAAACACCGCACCATCCACATTCACCTTGTAACTAGAAATCGTCGATAGTGTCCATCTAGCCTCTAGTTCTTCCCTCTGTTGAGTAACCAAGTGGTTAACGGCCTGAAACTCAACAATCAACATCCGAGCGTTCTGTATTATCTGCTGTGCTAATTGGCATGAACTCCCATGCTTGACAGCATTTCTGTTGTACCACATACACCAAGATATCATGAATACCATCTCTAAGACTTCATCCCCGACATGTTGGACAAACATTAAGTACCAAATTAGGTACACAAATTCACGATAAAGAACTCCCTGAGTCTTAAAGGTGATGCCCGATAAATGCCATACCTCCCGAGCATGTTCACAGTCTTAGAATGCATGGCCACTGGTTTCTTCCTCCAAACCACACGCTTCACACAAGCTTTCCTCAATCACCTTTCGACGTTATAAATTGGCCTTCGTGGGAATGATGTTGTGACACACCCTCCAAGCAAAGGACTTCGTCTTATTTGGCAAATGTAACCTCCAGATTCTTCGCCAAAAAGATTTATGGCTCTCCCCATTTGAAATTCCTTCCATACACCCCTCTGCAAAATCATAAAATGCTAATTTGTATGCACTACTAACTGTGAACTTTCCCTTAGGAGTATACACCCACACTAGTTTATCCTCTAGCAAGCGAGCACTTAACGGAATACTAAGAATAGCTTGGGCATCAGTTGGAATAAAAAACTGCTTCACTAATTCAGCCCGCCAGTCACAAGATAGGGGATCAATGAAAGCACTCACCTTGGCATGTGCTGGTAGTGTATTCCGTTGAGATAGAACTCTAAAGGTAGCCGGTTCATTGAGCCATTTATTAGCCCAAATTCCAATTGATGCACCATCTCCAACCTGCCATTTACATCATTTTCTTACAATGTTTTGTGCAGCAATTATACTTCTCCATGCGAATGATGGCTGAGAACCCAATTCAACCCCCAAAAAATCACTATTTGGGAAATACCTTGCCTTTAAGACTCAATAGACGAGAGAAAAGGTATTGGTTTGAAGCCGCCATTCTTGTTTGGCTAAAAGTGTAAGATTAAAAGCTTTAAGATCATGAAAGCCTAAGCCACCTTCCTCCTTTGGGGTACAAACTTTATCCCAACTAAGCCATGACATCTTAGTTTTTTCATTTGTTTGTCCCCACCAAATTTGCGAACCATGCTCGTCATCTCATCACATAGAGTGTTTGGGAGCTTGAATACACTCATTGTATACGTAAGGATTGCTTGAGCCACTGCTTTAATTAGAATTTATTTTCCGGCGTGAGATAGTATCTTCTCCTTCCACCCTGATAATTTATTATCTAGTCTCTCCTTTAATTGGCGGAAAGTATTGCATTTCGATTTTCCCACCAAGGATGGCAAACCCAAGTAAGTCTCATGTTGTTTAATCACCTCTGCCCCAAAACGAGATTTAATGTCATCTTGAATGTCCTGTGGGGTGTTACTGCTGAAAAACAGAGATGTTTTCTCCTTATTCAACTGTTGACCCGATACTTGTTCATATGTCTCCAAAGTCCTCTCCAAATTAGTGCAATCTTCTCTTATGGCTTGGTAGAAGATAAGATTGTCATCAGCAAAAAATAAATGTGATATCTCTGGATCCCGTGGGCATGCAGCCACACCCTTCATTAAACCATCCTCCACTGATTTCCTCAAGAGAGAAGAGAGGCCTTCTAATAAATAGGTAGATAGGGGATCCCCCTGGCGTAGTCCCCTTGGTTGCACAATGTGACCCTGGGGCTTCCCATTGATTTTGATAGCATGAGATACTGATCTCACGCATCTCATCATAGTATTAACCCAATCCAAATGAAAACCCATTTTGATCATAATTTTTTTCCAAACAACCCCATTCAACCCTATCATAAGCATTACTCGTATCCAGCTTTACCCCATTTCTCCCACTTTCCCTATTTTCTTCTAGTTAATATGATGCATTGTTTCAAAATCAACAAGTACATTATTAGTAATAAGGCATTCAAACATGATGGCACTTTGTTTCTCACTAATGATGTGTGGAAATAAACGTTTTAATCTATTAGCAAGAACTTTAGAGGCTGATCTAGAGACAATATTACTAAGGCAAATGGGCTGAAATTGGGTAATCTTTGTTGGGTTCTTGACTTTAGGTATGAGCACAACATGAGTTTCATTAAACTTTAGGGGAATAATGCCATGATTAAGAAAATCAAGAATTGTATTAGTAACACAATTACCAACTAAGGAGGCATACTGTCAGGTCTTGGGGCTTTTTTAGGATGCATCTGCTTCAAGGCTCTGGCCACCTCAGCTACATGGAACTTCTAGATTAAACCCGAATTCATAGCATCGGTAACCAAAAGTTGGACAACTTCCACCACCTTTGAAGCATCAGTTGAGCCATTAGATTTAAAGATGTCTGCAAAGTAGTCCACAACAATACTCTCAATTCTTCGCTCATCCTCCTTCCAAACCCCATTGGCATCACATAGGCCATGAATTAAGTTTATTTGGTATCGGTTTGAAGCTTTGGTGTGGAAAAACTTGTGTTTCGATCACCTCTTACCAACCACATATTTCTAGACCACTGCCTTCACATTACTGATTCAGCATCTAACCAACTATTTAGTGATCGACGGACCACCTCAATTTCCCTACTAGTCGTGTCACTCTTAATCAATACTAGACTCTGTAATCTTTTTTGTATCTTAGAAATTTTTCTCCCAACATGGCCAAATTCTAATTTGTTCCAAGATACAAGCCTAGCTCGACAACTTTCCATGTAGTTCTCAAACTGAACTCCACCCTATTTACAAAGACCCTCTTGCCAAGCTTCTTGGACAACCTCATCGCATCTAGGATCTTGGAGCCACATTTCCTCAAACCTAAATAATTTGCCACCACCCCGAGATCGGCTCTTGGCAATCAGAATATGTAAAACCAAGAGGTGGTGGTCAGATGTAGACATGGCAATATGATGAAGTTTTGTTCTAGGAAATTTTGTCAGCCAGTCATTATTAGTGAGAGCACAATCCAACCTCACCCGTATTTTTTCCTTCCACTCCATTATTCTTTAACCACGTAAAATGTGATCCTATAAAGCCTAAATCATGGAATGCGTAAAGATTAATCACCCTTCTAAACCAGTCCATCTGCCTAGCCAGTCTAGGGTTCCCTCCCGTCTTCTCTAACCCACTGGTAATCTCATTAAAGTCTCCAATGCATAACCATGGAAGCTGATTATTCTGGCCAAAAGACTCGAGTATTGACCACGTCTCTTCTCTTTTACTTGTGTTAGGGTGACCATAAAACCCTGTTAACCTCCACCTCTCTTCCGCCTTATCATAGTCTATGTACACATCAATACACCACCTCAAAAGGCCCTTAACCTCCACTTTTGACTTGGGCTTCCAAAGCATAGCTAAACCTCCACTTTGTCCATCACTTGACACTGCCAAACCTTATGAATATCCTAACTCATGCTTTAAATAATTTTATGCGATCCTGATGTAACTTCGTCTCCATGAGAAAGATGACTTTGGGAGCATCATCACGTAGTGTCCTATTAAGGGCTTGAACTGTCGGGGGCTTGATCCCAAGCCCTCGATAGTTCCAGCTTAGGATACTCATTGGACTCGGCGATGCTGCATAGCAACCACTGCCAATCCCAAGTGTTGAGCCATAAGCTTGCTTAGAGCTTTTGTTTCATTTTCGAACTTCTGCCTTTTCCCACTTCTTATTCATCTAGTATGTGCTTTGTATCCATTTTTCTTTTTGCTTCAATGAGTCACCCTCTGCATCCATCATAACCTCTAAACGTTGAATAGGACCCAATCATTTCCACTTGCCCTTGGACTCTTCTGTAGACACCGCATTTTGTACCCCTTACGACTCGGGCCCCTATTCCGCAATGATGCTCAAACTCTATGGCCCAATGCCAGTTTAGAGCCCAATCAGATATTAAATTGACTTGAGGAGTGTTAAAATAGAAAATATAACATTTTAAATGAGCAAAAATCTATTTTTGGAAATAAAATGACCAAAGTGGCCCTCGGCCTGCGTGTGTGGGTCGCGGCCTGCATACGCGGGCCAAAAGATGCGTACGCAAGCACATTCCTGTGTATGCAACTAGGGTTTTAGAAGTATAAGAAATGCAAGTTTTTTGCAATAATAACTGATATTTGAAATGAATCCCACGTCGTCTGGGAGCTGTTCTAAACCCCATTTTTTTCAACTATAAAAAAGCTTACATGGTACATTTTCAAAACACAAAAATCCTACGGGAAAAACCTAAGATTCACTAGAAAATAGTGAATCAAAAGGGAGTTTTTCACAAAACACCCTCAAGTCGTTTTTTATTTGATTGGGACATGTTATGGTCCCAATCCTTTGAGTTTAAAGTTTCTAATCACTGTTTTATTGAATTGTGATAGATTTGACTAAGGGAAAAGATAAAAAATCAAGCATAGGAGCTTTTGCTTTAAGATATTTTTTTTCTATCTTTTCGATATTTTTTTTCTATCTTTTCTTTTTCTTTTTTGCTTTTCTTTCTGTGTTTTAATCTTTTTTTTTTTGGCTTAGTTTATGTTTGTGTATGTCTGTTTAAGTTAGTTCTTTTCATGTTTTGTGCACGTTAGATTGTTAGATTTTCGTTTTAAAGTTCTGCTCTGTTTTTGTGTTTTTAGGTTTTTTGGGTAAGGACTTGCGTACACATAATCTTGCCTACGCACGCAGGCTTGATTATGCGCACACAAGCCTGTTCTAGCATGCGTGATGCCGTTGCCCCAGAAACCCTAAATTTTTGTTTGTTTGTTTTGTCTCTATCTTCACATGTTTGTTCTGTTTAGCCCATTTTTTACATGTTTTAGGCTCTATAGGTTCTTGTTTACCTCTTTCACATGCTTGTTTGCTATCACATGTTTAGATTAGGGTTTGTCTTAGCTTTGATACCATGCCATTCATTCACATGCCCATTCATCAATGTCATAGGTGCTGTGTTGCTGAAAGGTAAGTAAGGTAAGTCATGCATTCACATGAACATGTATATTGTTTGTTTAATCCTCATTTGAGATATGAAGTTAATGCCTTGTTCATAAAATGATTTTCTTGCTTTTGATGATATGCTTGCTGCCTTGTTTTAGATGAATGTTAGGGTTTCTTTTGTATGTTTGGCTCTCTTTTGTTTGGTGGATAGATAAGTATGTTTGTTTGGGTTGAAGTTGCCATGTTGTATGCTAGATGCATGTTAGTGTGTGTGTAAGTCTAGGATATAAGTGTTGAGTTAGATTTTAATAGGGTTAAGGTATAAGACACAATGATGGGAGACAAACCTTAGGGTTGGGTGATCTTGGGTGCCTAACACATTTCCAAGAGCGTACCTAAACTCCGAACCCATATCTCTGGTAATAAGATCAAAAGGTCATTCTTCGAAGGGACGCTATATATATGGTTCCTATACCATTGCAAAAACTAGCTGACGACTCCCCCCTTGTGTCCACACCTTCCACAGTGTTATTCTCCATCCTAACACATTCCTCGTCCACACCAATCCCCACGGTTGTCCTTTGTACCCCTTGAATCAGTCCATCAATCCGAGTGGTACCCGCTTTGACTTGGTTCAATTTGTTTGCTTGAAACTGAAAAATATCACCTATGTCATTACCCACCATGCTAGATTTATCCACTTAATTGATAAGTACCAGAATTATCTTTTTGTGAGAACTTTGACAAGTTGTTATCAATATCTTTCAAGTGCTCTTTAAACATAATTGGAGTAGCTAGTATTTCTCTCTCTGTTGGGTTGTATTGTAATTCCACTTCGCCATGATCGTGTCTCAATATCGTTCCTCCATCATCATTAATTTCATCCGAGTTCACATCCCTAGTAACTGTTGCTTCTATTAACTGAGTTTTTGGTCCTGTATGGGGTGCCTTTGAGTTCATATTCTGCCCAGATTTATTTTGAACTGCGTGGGCTACTTGAAACCTACCAGCAAAGGCATGCATCCATGCACCATATTGCTGCTCTTCCTTCTTCAAAGTGCCACGGCTTCTCACCCATATTTTACAATCCTTCTCATCATGGTTTAAAACCCCACACCAATAGCAGAAGATCAGCATATGCACATATTTAAAAGAAATCCATTGTGGTTCCAATTCTCCTATGTTCACCAGTCGGCCTTTGCAGAGAGGTTGGGTAATGTCAATATTAACTCAAACTCGCATACATCGTCCACAGCAATCCCCTTTGTCCAATTCCTCAACACACTCAACCCGGCCCAAAGTTCCCGCAATAGCTTCTGCGTTCTCCCTGGTCATACGTCTGATCTGAAGACCATGAATCTGTACCCAAAAAGAAGCGGTATCGAATTTTGCATCATCCACTGTCGCCAACTCCCCTAAGTGAAATAAACCAATCAGATACTTATCAAAGGACCAAGGTCCTTGCATAATTGTTCGTTTAGGATCGTCTTCATCTTTAAACGAAATCATGGCCATGTTATTCCCCAAGTCCCGTACATCAAAACTTCCCCCAGACCTCCACATACTCTTCAAAGTCCTTGTGGTAGCTTCCAAATTAATCCGCTGCTTTGTGAAAAATTTGGCCACTAGAACCCTACTTTTATCAACTTCGTTATCTGATAGATTAACGGTTTGGCTTTCTCTAGCGTTGAGTGATAGTCTAGCCCAATGTCCTGCGAGATCCTCCAACGTTTAGCAGGTTGTCCTAGCCGACTGCTGTCGTAAAGACCCAAAGATTTCCGCCAAGAAGGGGAAAGAGTTGTCTATCACAACGATAGACAAAGTTTTTCACCACTCTAGGTTTTCAGAGGAAACCTAGCCGTGCGAAAAAAAGTATGTTAAGTTGACCTATTGTATATCTTGAGTTTACCTATTGTATATTCTGATTTTAGCTTACATATCCTTCATCAAATTAAAATCAAGAATAATCGATATATATATATATATTTATATATATAAAATCTATGCATATACGAAGTATTTTTAGTATGTATTTGAATGTATAGGTCAGAGGAGTTAACTAAAGAATAACAATGAATTCCTTGATGAATTTTAGTCTCATCAAGGAATTCAAGGAATTCATTGTTATTCTTTTGTAAACTCCTCTAACCTAAACATTCAAATACATACTAAAAATGGTGGGTGGCCTCCAATAGTGCACACAAGCTCTTGAGACTAATTTGAATAATAAAAGTCGATTCATATAAATACTAATTGATATTTTATTTTTAAAAAGTCCATAAAAATAACTTATTTTTTTATACTATATTTATTTGGTGTTTGCCTGAATAAGTCATTTTATGATTTTGTTTGTAGAAATCAAAATTCCACTTACAATTCGCATAAAAAGATTCTTAATAGTTAGACAAACCTTAAGTACAGCTTATGTAAATTATGATATTTTAGTTAATGTAGACCAATATGTTTATCAAATTGTAATATTTTTAAAACTATATTGTGAACTTATTTGAACTTGAAATTCAGCATTTTATCTTGAAAACTATATTAGACTTTGTCATCCATTATGTGATTATCCTTATATTTTATTACTTATATACAAATGTTTCAAATGAATAATAAATATGACAATATAAATTTGCTCTTCTTTTATCATTGTTTATCACTTCAAAGATATATAATAATAATGTTCTTTTTTAATCTTTCTCCATTAAAATTATTTATTTTTTCAACATCTGTTTTTTCTTTTAAAGGTTTTGAGCCTTTAATAGACATCGATAAACTATACATGCTTTCTTTTTTAACAAATTACGTTTGTATGTCAAAGAATAATAGTCCATTAGTCAATATATAAATGAAAAAATATGTATATAAAATCCAATCCTTGAAAAGAAGAAGAAAATAATACCAAAAAAAAAAAAAAATTCGAGATGATAAAAACAGGGAGGGGGGCAAATTGATTAAAAAAACAGATGACCTTAGTTAGTCACTCTGCAAGTAATTCCATGCGCCATCAGAGCCTCTCACATGCTAGCAACCCAGATCTGCTTTACATATCTTGCCTGTGCAATTTTGTTAGTCCTAGACATGCCTGCGTGTGATGCCAGCATTGTGCCACATCAACACTAAGTCAACACTACACATCATCAACCAAGTCGTCTACCATACCTATAAATTTGGGTAATTATTAAAAGAATTAGTCATATTTGAGCATTTTGGGATCCATACATTATAGTTGAGTGGTTAAATTCATAATTTTCTAGTAGTTTAAATTTTTGCGAATCTAATGCGTTAGGTCACACTTATTAAGAAGGAATTTTCTAATAGTTTGTTTCAAAAAATGCAATAGTTTTCCTAACCTGCAATAGAAAAAAAAAAATGGAAACGATTCAAACATTAAAATCACTTATGTATGATGGAGGGCTTTGTAGTATATAATTTTAAGTTAGCTTTGAATTTGAATTTCTTTATCATTGTGTTCCTATGATGTTTACTGTTGCTCAAATATTTTTTATTAGGGCAGTAGTCCTCCCCCAGTCCCATACATCCTTTTATCTGGTAAATTTTATTCAGGCCGGTTAGTCTTTATTAATTATTACAACCATGCAGAAACATTACCAAAAGGGTATTGCAACTTTGGGCTAACATTTTTATGGAGGGCATATACTATAATATCAAAAGAGCTTTTCAAGTAACCTGACCGCCAATAAGGTTTTGCTAACATGGCCTCCATATTGGTCAAGTTGAAAGCTACAATTGTTTATAATTAAGGTAACCAAAATGAAAGCCATGCAGACAAAAAACCTAGGAGAGAAGGTCAGCTAGGACGTAAGCCATGTTTTCCGCTAAAAAAAAAGAAACAAGAGATTCTGGACATCAAGTCAACTTGTGCTTAGTTAGTGATCATCTGGTGAAGCTAGCATAAATGCACAATTTTGATTAATGAGTCAACTTAAGGCCAGCTGTAGATATATCTCTAATATCGATAATCCATGCATGCACGAGCTCTATATATACCACAGTACCCATAGATGATTCTTCATTCCTCAAGTCAATTCCAATTGTCTTATAGCTTATTTCTGATCCTTTTTCTAAAATGGCTTTCAAAGCTGTGCTCTTTTTGTTCACCACTCTTCTTGTGGTCACCACAAGAGTATGCATCTCTCTCTCTCTCTCTCATAACTAGGATTTTTTTTTTTTTTTTTTTTTTTTGAGAAAACATAACTAGGATTTTTGTTTATTAAAAAAAAAGCCAAATTTTATCTTTTTGTTACCCAGTTGACAATTAAACTACCAAAAACTACACCTTTAATTTGTTTCATATTTAGCAAATAAACTATTGAAAACTATGTGATACGATACTTATTTTCTACTTATGGATGGTTATCCTCATTCATGTTAATGTTTGTCCTTTTTTGTAGGTTTCATGTGACAAGGAACGCTCAGATGCACCTACTCATGCGCCTTCGCCAAAGGCACACCCACATCCACCACCACATCAACATCATCGTGAGATTGCACCATCTCATGCTCCTCATCATGCAAAGCCACCCACTCATGCACACAGTGTTTTTTTACAAAATATTTCAAAAATTGGTAGTATTTGGCCATTTTGGCCTTGGGAGAAGTGAAAATATGCAAAGCCACCCACTCATGCACATCCACCAAAGGCACACCCTCATCGACCACATCAACATCATCATGAGAAAGCACCATCTCAAGCTCCTCATCATGCACATCCATCCACTCATGCACATCCACCAAAGGCACACGCTCATCCACCACACCAACACCATCATGTGAATGCACCATCTCAAGCTCCTCATCATGCACATCCACCCACTCATGCACATCCACCAAAGGCTTGAAAGTTTGTAATAAGTATCATAAAGGTGTGAAAATAATTTGTTTTCCAGTGTACTTTCCACTATTTAATTTTCCTCAGGCAATAAATTTGTGGTGATAGGCCAAGAGTTGTATAACATGGTGCTGAGCCTACTAGATATTCCCATTTACTATTTCAGATAATAATATATTTACCAGAGATTTTCTTTATAAATGAATTTCCAGAGTCCTTTCAAGTTTCGCATATATATGCCAATATATTGTGACTTGACCACAAATTGTGATCCGCCTTCTCTTTCTTCCGAATATTTTTATTTTGATAAATACAATTGGAGGTGTTTGCTTCAGAAATTTTTCCTAATTAGTAATATTTTTTCTTATACCATTGCAACAAGAAATAAACGCTAACAAGTTACAGATTCAAGCAATTAACAAAACACTTGGTATATCTTGCCAGGTACAAGGCATTTGAATATTACATTTTTTTTTTCAGTACTATTTAGCCAAATTTTATTAATGTATTTCCTTTTAGTGTAGGTAGAACTGAATCAATTCCACATCCCTTATTTAATGATAAAACTTTACCAACTAAGTTAATTGAAGAATCATATTTTCTATACTTTTACTTTAAATTAACTTTTAAAACTATTGTAGATGGCATAAATACATGTTTAAAACTCACATTAATTGCTAGTTGTAACCCATTAACCCTTGTTAGATAAAGGGAAATATAAAAGACTATAATTGAACCGAGCTATTTATGAGCAATTATAGCTCAACTAGGAAAAAATACTTGTTTATTTTTGTTTGTTTACAAAATAATAATCCATGTTCTAGCCAAGGTTTGGCTCAATTATTAAATGAGCTAAACTCAAATATAATAATGTATTTATGAACATTTATAAATAGGGAAAAGTTAACGAATGCTTTAAGGGTATTAGTTTAAGAAATATGAAAATTTACTAATTGAATTAATTGGAGAATCACGTTCTCTATCCTTTTACTTTAAATTAACTTTTAAAATTATTGTGGATGGCATAAATGCATGTTTAAAACTCACATTAATTGCTAGTTGTGACCCATTAACCCTTGTTAGATAATGGGAAATATAAAAGACTATAATTGAATCGAGCTATTTATGAGCAGTTTGAGCTCAACTAGGAAAGAATACTTGTTTATTTTTGTTTGTTCAGCAAAGAATAGGCCAAGTTCTAGCCAAGGTTTGGCTCGATTATTAAATAAGCTAAGCTCAAACTCAATAACGTGTTTGTGAACAAGCTTATGAACATGAATTCAATTTAAATATATCAAATGTCATATATTTATAAATAGGGAAAAGTTAATGGATGTTTTAAGGGCATTAGTTTAGGATATATTTTTTTAAAAATTTATTGGAAAAAAACAACTAATTTTTAAAAAAAAAAGTTTTTTTATATTTCCAATAAAAATGGTATCAAAATCTTCCTAAAATTGGTCATTAACAAATGCCCTAAGGGCATCTGTTAACCAAACTCTTATAAATATATTTATCTAAAAATATAATTATACGGTCTTTAAATTAGATTTTGTAAGTTTGTAAATAAATTCATATGATATCAAATTGTTAATTATAATTATTTAATAATATATGTAGGGACTGGGTTTGAGCACTTCCGCTGTTGGATGAGTGGACTTAGGCCCAACTAGCCCAATACAATAAATTTGTAGAGAATGAGTTCAAGAACTAGGCTTTAGTGAGAATAACAACGAATAGACATGGTTATGGATAAACTAAATAACAAGAAGGTGGGCTTTAATTAAGTATGGAATTCTATCATCGGCACTTGTTCGGGGGGCTATTTTCTCTTATTATTTCCTCAGTGCTTGGTTACAAAGATTACAAAGATGATACCAGTTACTACAGTGTTTTCTGCTTCAAAACTTCTCTCCCCCTTTCTGGAGGATTTCTTACATTATATACCCCCTTTCAGTTAATCCTGACCCTCCATTTGTTGATCATGCATGTCACTTCTTAAGTACTTGTCCCATCAGCCACCGTCCCAAACCTTCTGTGAGTTGCAGCAACCAAAGCAGCACTGTTCAGGGGCCATTTCCTCATTAATGTGGCCAGAACGTTAGTTGTGGGCATTTAATGTGGAGGTAACAGTCTCTTCTTGAATTGCCCCTCCACCAGGCTCTCATGACTGACCCACTGTGCTTATCTTTTTTGTTGGGATGCTCTACGAGACTGCCTTTGATGGTGTGCCGCTCTTCCCTTCTATGATTTCGGTTCGTCGAGGATAGGATTGTCCTCGGCGATACTTCTTGGCAATTTGGATTTTTTTTCGTTCGTCCTCGGGCATTTCTTCTTCCTCGGCGTGGGCCTTGGGCTTAGTATGAAGTGGGCCGCGGTGGCCAAATTCTTTGACCCCACAATATAAACAATCAATTTTTAGTAAATTATATATAATTTTTAACAAAATAAGGTTGGAGAGTCTTATTTGTATAAATTCATTAATAAAAATGATTTTATCTAATTAACTCAAATAATATAATTTCACAACTAGCAATTAATGTGAGTTTTAAACATGCACAAATCAATAATCAAGCGGTTACAAGTATGAAAAATTTTACCACTACTCTGGCTTATCCCAAAATACTAAAATATAGTTGAACCTTCGCTCCAATACCCAATTGGACTTAATCTTGTAGTAGCCTTCTTTCCTTTGATGCACAAATCTCCAATTTGTGATTAACCATTTGCACGGATCTTAGTACATGACTAACTCCAACAACTTGAATGATTGTTCTTGGCTGCAAAGTTCTTCACTTCATGAATGATGAAGATCATGAAGCACTTGGTTATAATACCCTAAGGCGTACAAACGCAGTAGCTTCTCACAGAGGAAAATAAACTCTTGGTCTCTGTATCCATGTGTGACGACTCTTAACAATAAGTCTTATATATGTCTAGGGTTGTGAGAAAAGAAACCTTAAACAAATACATCAACATGGGCCGAAATTCAGATCTGGAAATTCTGAATTCGTAAAGCTCGATAGATCTAGTGTCAAGCTTGCCCAATAAATCTCGATAGATGCCTTCTGTTGAGCTATTTGTCGAGTTTCAGTAAAATAGCTTTTCTTCACTTGTTTCTTGAATCAATCTTTATGTCTTTAATACAACCACTTGATATGTATCAAACCCAACTTAAATCTACCTAATTTACAAGTAAATTGCGTTTTGTCAAATGATTAGTCAATTACATAGAAAATATGACCTAACAAACAACCCTCACTCTTCTTTTCTAGCGGAAACAAACACCACTTCATTTAATATTGTTTCATATCTTTATTTATTTATTTATTTATTTTATAAGGTTTCATGTCTTGTTAATATTATATTAACAAAATTGCACTTTTATCGACTTACAAATGCTTACGTTGTAAGAAAATTATTCATGTTATGAAAGAGCTTGGTGCATGTCGAATGCCTTGTGTAGGCAAATATCCAAAATGACGTAACTGATTTAAGTGTCAATGTTGCTAGTATATCATATTTGTATATCTTGAGTTTATTATTTGTATATTTTGATTTTAGCTAGGAGGGTAGGTCTGCAAGGACGTAAGCCATGTTCTGGACATCGAGTCATAACTTGTGCATAGTGATCTGGTGAAGCTAGCATATACGCACAATTTTGATTATTGAGTCAAATTAAGGCCAGCTGTACATCGATATATCGCTAATATTGATAATCCATGCATGCTTGAGCTGTATATATACGACAGTCCACAGATGATTCTTCATTCCTCAAGTCAACACAGAGCGATTACCTTTCCAATTGTCTTATAGCTTTTTTCTGATCCTTTTCTAAAATGGCTTTCAAAGCTATGCTCTTTTTGTTCACCACTCTTCTTGTGGTCACCACAAGAGTATGCATCTCTCTCTCGCTCTCTTAGCTAGGTTTATATATATATATATATATATAAAAGAAGAAGCTAATTTTATCTTTCTGTCACACATTTAACGGATAAATTACCAAAAACTACATTTTTTGTCTCATATTTAACAAATAAACTACTGAAAACGAAACTGGTACTTATTTGCTCCATATGGCATGGTTATCTTAATTCATGATAATGTTTGTCCTTTTTGTAGGTTTCATGTCATGACGATGAACTCTCAGAGGCACCCACTCATCCACCACATCGACATCATCCATCTCATGGTCCTCATCATGCACATCCACCCGCCACTTATGCACATCCACCAAAGGCACACGCTCATCCACCACATCATGAACATCATCATGGGATTGCACCATCTCAAGCTCCTCATCATGCACATCCACCAAAGGCACACCCTCATCATCATCATCACGTGCCCCCGATTGCTGCACCCACTTTTGCACCACTGCCCCCATTGAAGTCAGCACATAGTAAGTGTTAAATACATGTCTTTCCTCATTATACAAAAATTGCAAATCAACTTCTTTTTTTTTCATGATATATTTATAAAGTAATTGTGTATGTTTTGTGGTTGATTTGGTGAACAGATTGCACACCTGTGTGTTTTGAGAGATGCAACCCAGGTAGAGGGAAGAAAGAGTGCGAGAGAGCATGCACGAGATGTTGTAAACAATGCTTGTGTGTTCCACCAGGACCACGCGGTACTAACTTGGAAAAATGTGGCAAGTGCTACTCCGAGGTGACCCATCACGGCCAAATATACAAGTGCCCTTGAAGCAGCCTATAATATATCATCACTTGCTGGTTATATTGATAAGTCTGCAATAAGTATTAATTTCAGCAATAAAGTTTGTAATAAGTATCATAAAGGTGTGAAAATAATTTGTTTTTAAGTGTACTTTCTACTATTTAATTTCCTTCAGCAATAAATTTGTCCATATAGTGTTAGGCCAAGACTCTTGTATACCATGGTGCGGTGTCTACCATATATTCCCATATACAATTTCAGATATTAATATATTTACCAGATTTTCCTTATATATAAATGAATTTCCAGTGTCCTTTCATCTACTTCCTTAAAGCAATTAATTTCGCATATATATATATATATATATATATATATATATATATATATAGTGATATTGAGGCACTCGTCTTGGTGACAAATTGTGACCCGCCTTCTCTTTCTTCTGGATATTTTTATTTTGATAGATACAATTAGAAGTGATTGCTTCATAAAATTTTTTTATTAATTAGCAGTTTAGTACTATTTTTTCATATATACCATTGTAATAAGAAAGAAACGTTAACAAGTTACAGATTCTGGCAATTAACAAAACATATTGCGGCATATCTTGCCAGGTATTCGAAACATTTTATATATTATTTAATACTATATATTAAGCCAAATTATATTAGGGAAATGTTAACCAATGACCTAACGCATTTTTTTAGAAACATTTTATTGGGAGGATGATAAAAAAAATAAATCTTGTTAACAACTTTTCATATTTCCCATAAAAATGGTATCAAAACTCTCCTATTATTGTTTATTAACAATTGCCTTAAGGGCGTCCGTTAACATGACCCACTGTATTAATGTATTTTTTTTTTAGTGTAGGTGGAATTGAATTGATTCCAAATGGACCACGTCCCTTATTTAATGATAAAATGTAAAAACTTTACCAATTCAGTTAATTGCCGAATCTCATTATCTATCCTTTGTTAAATTAACTTTTAAAATTATTGTAATTGGCATAAATGCGTGTTTAAAACTCACATTAATTGCTAGTTGTAACCAATTAACCCTTGTTAGATAATGGGAAATATAAAAAGACTATAATTGAACCGAGCTATTTATGAGCATTTTAAGCTCAACTAGGAAAAAATACTTGTTTATTTTTATTTGTTTAGCAAAGAATAATCCAAGTTCTAGCCAAGGTTTGGCTCAATTATTAAATGAGCTAAACTCAAACTTAATAACGTGTTTGTAAACAAGCTTGTGAACATGAATCAATTTAAGTATATTTATAAATATAGAAAAGTTAATGGATGCTTTAAGGACTTTAGTTTAGGATATATTTTTAAAAACTTTTATTAGAAAAAAAAAAAGTAACTAATTTTTTTAATTTTTTTTTATATTTCCAATAAAAATTGTATCAAAATCTTCCTAAAATTGGTCATTAACAAATGCCCTAAGGACATTCGTTAACCAGACTCTTATAAATATACTTGTCTAAAAATATAATTAATTATATAGTCTTTAAATTAGATTTTGTAAGTTTGTAAATAAATTCATAAGATATCAAATTATTAATTATAATTTTTTAATAATATAAACAATAAATATTTAGTAAATTATATATAATTTTTAACAAAATAAGGTTGGAGAGTCTTATTTGTATAAATTCATAAATAAAAATTATTTTATCTAATTAACTCAAATAATATAATTTCACATAAAATTAATTATTAGTATAGATTTGTGAAGGGGTAGAAATTGTTAGTTATGGTTTTACCATAAATGAGAAAAGAATAAGTTGTATAAATGAGAAAATAAGAAGTTGATTAAGTGTGTTGTGAACAAGTTCAAGCTTATTCAATTAGAAAATAAACCAAGCTTAAACTTCTTTTTTTTTTTTTTGAGAAAAAACTAAGCTTAAACATGTAAACTTGTAATGAACTCAAACTCTGTTCATATTTAATATAAAATTAAATAAACAATCCTAAACCTTTAATAGTTGCTTAAATTGACTTGTTTACAGCTCTAAATAATCCGCCTGACATGTGTCAAATAGGACTTCATTTTTTTGGAGTAAACAACCCTCACTTTCCTTTTCTAGCAGAAACAAACACCATTTCATTTAATATTGTTTCATGTCTTTATTTATTTATTTATTTTGATAAGGTTTCATGTCTTGTTTTTATTAAACTATCAAAATTGCACTTTTACCGACTTACAAATGCTTACGTTGTAAGAAAATTATTTATGTTATGAAAAAATTTGGTGAGTTTTTTTTTTTTTTTTTTTTTTTTTGACATCAAAGCTTGGTGCATGTTGATTCATGATTGCCTTGTGTAGGCAAATATCCAGAATGACGTAACTGATTTAAGTGTCAATGTTGCTAGTATACTATATTTGTATATCTTGAGTAGTTTACCTATTGTATGTTCTGATTTTAGCTTACTTATCCTTCATCAAATTAAAATCAAGAATAATCGATATATATGTCCTTGATTTTAGTCTCATCAAGGAATTCATTGTTATTCTTTATTAAATTCCTCTGACCTATACATTTAGATATGCATCGATTATATAAATATAAATAAATATATATATATTTATATATATATATATATATATAGCTTTCATACAACTCTGCGGGTGTGCATGTTTTCAATATATAGTGGCCTCCAATAGTGCACACAAGTTCTTGAGACTAATTTGAATAATAAAAATCCATTCATATAAATAATAAGCAATATTTTATTAAAAAAATAACATATTTTTTATATATGTTTATTTATTTGGTGTTTGCCTGAATAATTCATTTTATGATTTTCTTTGTAGAAATCAAAATTCCACTTATAATTCGCATAAAAAGAATATTAATAGTTAGGTAAACCTTAAGCACAGCTTATATGAATTATGATATTTTAGTTAATGTAAACCAATATGATTATGATCAAATTGTAATATTTTTAAAACTATATTGTGAACTTATTTGCACTTGAAATTCAACATTTTATCTCGAAAACTATATTAGACTTTGTCATCCATTATGTGATTATCCTTATATTTTATTACTTATATACAAATGTTCCAAACGAATAATAAATATTACATTATAAATTTACTCGTCTTTTATCATTGTTTATCACTTCAAAGATATATAATAATAATAATAATGTTCTTTTTTAATCTTTTTTATTAAAATTATTTATTTTTTCAACATTTTTTTTCTTTTATAGGTTTTGAACTTTAATAGACATTGATAAAATATAAATGATTTTTTTTAATTACGTTTGTATGTAAAAGAACAAATATATATAAATATATATATATATATATATATATATATATATATCTTGCCTGTGCAATATTGTTAGTCCTAGACATGCCAGCGTGTGAAGCCAGCATTGTGCCACATCAATGCCAAGTCAACACCACTACATCATCAACTATGTCGTTTGTCATACTAACAAATTAAAAATGCTAGTGCCACAAAATAATTCATAACTTTTGCCACAACTCGCCATGTGACGAGTTGTGAGTGGTGAAAATAATATAATGGGTCCATGTGGGTCCACATTTTCACCACTCATAACTCGTTACATGGGTGAGTTATGACAAAAGTTGTGAATTATTCTGTGACTCTAGCATTTCTCTTAAAATTTGAATAATTATTAAAAGAACTAGTCATATTTGAGCATTTTGGGATCCATACTTTATAGGTGAATGTAACCATATATCTATTATGTTAAAATATTGGTTGAGTGGTTAAATTCACAATTTTCTAATAATTTAATCTTTTACAATTATATAATATGTTTGATCTCACTTATTAAGAAAGAGTTTGAACCCACACGTGATGAAATTATTAGAATATTGGTTGAACAATTAAATTCATTAGTTTTTAACAGTTTAATCTTTTGAAATAATTGGTTATTTAGCATTCAAAGTATCTAACAAAGTCAAGAACGACTAGTACTAAAGGATCTTTCTAGGTCCATCTTTGAGTAAACCTAACAGGAGTATTGGACTGATCATTTTGATTAATGCAAATGGCTTGGAATGTAATGAGGCATCACATGCAAAGAGTACGAGAAATTAAGAAGCCCACTTGGCACTGGCACTCATGAAAAACGTCTTGGTGATGACTCTTAGCCAGTTGTGATCCTAGGTTTTCTAAATATGTTAATTCAGATTTTGATAAATTTCTTCTTGACTCGCGGGAAACAACTTGACAGAATTTTATATAAGTCTTAGATATGCCTAAATCCACGTAAAGAGTTTATCTGCGATATACTACTATTGATCTTTAATTTGGTCTAGTTTGGATAACACTTTCCTACGTAGAAACCTTTTTAGTCTACAAGATTTATAGGCTCTATCTCAAAAAATAATAAAAAATAAAGATTTAGAAGATCATGTTACCATGGCGCATCTCTTCGTTTATGATTTTCTTTCATTGACCCCAGAATCAAAGGTTTATTGCACAATTAGGGTAGCCCTCATCAAGGCCGGTTACTCATTGGTACAACCATGCAGAAACATTACAAAAAGGGTATTGCATTATTTCACTTTTTTTTTTATTCATTTTTTGTGTTAAAATGTGTACAGTTATTTATGTATTAATTGTGGATATGTATGCGAAATAATAGATGTGAACAAGTGTGAAAGAATATTTAACCAAAAATTTTATTGTGGCATATTCTGATCATCACAAGTATCCTGTTTAAGAAATGTGACCGGCCGCTGAGGTTCACTCACATGGTCTCGTATTATCGTATATTAATTAAGTTGAATGCTAGAATTGCTCATAATCATGTTACAAAAATGATAACGTGGAGTCTAACCTTAAATCTCAATTATTCAAGGCAGACAAACAACCTAGAAGGGAAGGTCAACTAGCACGTAAGCCATGTTTTCTGCCAAAAAAGGGGGGAAAAAGTTTCTGGAAATCAAGTCATAACTTGTGCTTAATGATCTGGGGAAGCTAGCATGCACAGTTTTCATTGAGTCAAGGCCAGCTGTGTTGATATATCACTCTATCCATGCATGCTTGAGCTCTATTTATACCACAGTCTACTGATGGTTCTTCATGCCTAAGTCAACATCGAAATCCAGTGACTACCTAGCCTTCCAATTCTCTTCGCCTTTTTTCTGATCTTTTTCTAAGATGGCTTTCAAAGCTATGTTCATTTTGTTCGCTACTCTTCTTGTGGTTACTACAAGAGTATGGCTCTCTCTTACACACTTCAGTATACCAATTCTTTGTATCACCTTTTGTGTTCAATTAATCACAACTCGTTACATATTTACTTCCTATATATGTTTGGTTTTCTTAATTTATGGTAATCTTTTTCCACTTTTTGTAGGTTTCATCAAATGGGGAGGAACACTGGGCACCCGCGCCATCGCCGAAGGGGCACGCTTATGCACCACTGCTCCCATTGTCGCCAACAAAGGGTAAATGTTAAACACGCGTCTTTCCTAATTATACAAAAATTGCACATCAAAATTTTTTTTTAATGATATATTTATGTAGTAATTGTATGTTTTGTGTGTTTGTTTTGTGGTTGATTTGGTGCACAGATTGCACACCTGTGTGTTATGAGAGATGCAACACAGGTAAAGGGAAGAGAGAGTGCGAGAGAGCATGCACGAGATGTTGTAAGCAATGCTTGTGTGTTCCACCAGGACCACGTGGTAGCAACTTGGAAAAATGTGGCGAGTGCTACTCCGAGGTGACCCATCACGGCCAAATCTACAAGTGCCCTTGAAACGGTCTATTATTTCTTATAATTGCTGGTTCTATTAATTAACTAAGTCTGTAATGACTAGGTCAAATGGGTGAAAAATAAGGAAGCATTATCTCCATTTGAGAAAAGAATCCATTTCATTTCATTTCATTGTATTTTTTAGTCAGCAATAAATGTGTATGTAGTGCTATAGGCCAAGACTTGTACCGTGCTGTCTACTAAATATTCCTATTAATATGCTGTTTCAGACATTGATTTTTCTACTTGTTTTTTTCATATATTATAGGCAAAAATTCAAAACTAACATTTTAACTTTCAGCTTTTGTCATTTTAGTCTTTTAACTTTCAGTTTTATTATTTTAGTACTCTAAGTTTTAATTTTTGTCAATTTAGTATTTTATTAAACATCAATTAGGTATCTCTGTTAAGTGAGCCAAAACGACACCATTTTGGCTTTTTTTATTTATAAAATTAGTAATTAAAGGAAAAAAAATTATTATTAAAAATTAAAAAAAAAATGTAAGGGAAACAACGTCGTTCCCCTTCCCCTAAAATCAAAGACTCCAACATATAAACAGATCAAAGACTCCAACATATAAATAGTCCTCCCTAGTTGACTAGAAACTCGATAAACCTAGGGACAACCCCAGATTGAATTACTTCCTCAATTGGAGGGCTTCTTTCTGTAATTCCAAAATTTCACCAATATACATATATTATCAATCGCATTCATTATTTTACATAAAACATAATCAATGAGAATACATAAATTAAAAATACCAATAGAAAGCAACTTCCGAAATTGAGTAGTGGCCTCCAATTGCAAGTTGCTATCAATAGACCAAACCCTAGAAACCATCAAAGGAAGACTGTCCAACTGTACCACAAAAATCAAAACCAAAAATGCAGCATTTTTAATCAAAACCCAGAAACCCAAAATCCCTTAAAAAGCTTAAAAGATCAAACAGTGAAACCCTAGAAAAGCACGGATCATCATCAACAACATTGAATTGGATGAGAGTAGCAATAGAACTCAGAAGTAGAAGTTACCTTCCTTTTTACGGTGGTGGTGGCAGAGGCATGGAGAGAGGAAGAGAAGGATTGCTAGTGAGTGGCTTGAAGGCCTTCACTTAACGGAGACACATAACTGATATCTAACGGAATATTGAATTGACGAAAATTAAAACTTATAGGACTAAAAAGACAAAACTGAAAGTTAGAGAATCAGTTTTGGATTTTTGCCTATATTATATATTTGTAGTAGTTTTCCTTCTAAATGTGTTTTCCTGTATCCATTCTTGGACTTCTTGAAGAAATTAATTGAAATAGAAATATTTATTTATGTCAATATGTTGCAATGTTATCTGAATCTATTATGTATTTATGTTCTCGTGACTGTTATTCTTTGAAAGATACCAATATGGCCAATGACCCAATTGGTCTGCCCTTCCCTAGCCCTAGGTATTAGTAAGGCCTGAAGGGTAGAGGAGGGGTTCGTGTACTAAGTAGGTGATTTCTAATTATTTCACCAAAAATAAAAAAGAAAGAAACATATTTTTAGTGTAAACAACATTTGATCCCGCGTCCTTTATTTAATAATAAAAGACTTTATCTAGCTCAAATCAATATTATATTCTTGACACTTATTAGTGATAATTGTTTTTAATCTAATGACATTATGAATAGACTTAGGAGTAGGGAAGGAGCTACATTATGGGTAGGGGGAGCATGCCTCCCTTAAATTTTGAAAAAAAATGAATTTTTCCTTTAGAAAATTTATATTCTTAGCTTTCCCTATCCTAAAATTTTATGAGTTATTTTCTTTCTAAAGAAAAAATGTATTAAATTTTCCAAATCTAATATTCAAGAAATCCAAGCAATTAATTAATTGTATTTCACATATTAATGTACCCCGATTAACAAGTCCTAGATCCATCCCCTACTAATACAAGGGGTAAATTGCACTCTCTTTCAGTAAGACTGGATATTTATAGAATATAAATTTTAATTATCGATATAAGTTTAAAAGATCAAACTTAAGTAAACCAAGTTACAATTTATAACACCTTCACTATCAATTTCTTTTTCAACCTTTTTTTTTTTTTTTTTTTTTTTGCTTTCAATGAACTAAAATCCTGACTATACTGTTGGTTTTATTTGAAGACATGTCCTTGATGGCAAGTTTTAATTAGCTCTGTCGTCAAGTTGATTTCAGACCAAAACAGCAGAATATGTTAAAGAGATTTGAAGCCCTATATCCTGACAAATGCTTCTATTGTAATCAGGTGAATTTTTTTATAAGTTTTTTTTTTTATAAGAAAATCAGGTGAAGTTGTTTTCACAATGTTCATCAGTAGAATTTTATAAAGATAGCTCTATAAAGTTCCAGGGACCAGGGTCCCAAAGAGTACTGGGCGTGTCCTAATTGAAATGGGCCATATGGCCCATATCTTTTTTTGCTAAAAAGATAAACATTTGGCCCATATCTTTGTATAGATAACCACGAAAACAAGCATTGGTTCTGTTATCTCTAAAACCAACATCTTTTTTTTTTTTTTGATGGGCTAAAACCAACATCTTGATGCCGCTAAAACGCGTTAAATGAGAAAAGTTAACTGTTTTAAGTACGGTAGTTTAGGAAATATTATTTTATAAGGAAAAAAAAAAGTGATTAATTTTTTTGACAGTTTTTTATATTTTTTAAAAAGTGGTATATTAAAACTTTCTTAAAATTATCTATTAAAAAATGCCATAAAACTAAGGACACCCATTAACCGGACCTTTAATTATTTTGAAACAATACGTTTGAGTTAAATATATATATATATAAATATATATATATATATATATATATATATATAAATATGAACTACGACCCTCAAGTAAAAATTGAAAATGCATGCTATTTTGTAATTGATAAATATGTCCATCTGGTGAAGCTCTTCTTTGTAAGAGATAGATACCCTTGCAAAATTGCAATCCTACCGGGAGTGGTCTGTAAATTTTATTGGATTATTTTACGCAAAATCTCATTCTTTTTTAATTCAAGTCTAATCTACTCATTAATATACACCAAGTTGAATCCTGCATCCTGCAAACCAAAGAAAATAAAATTGTATAATTAATTAATGACCTAAAATAGATTACAACTGGCCTACAATTGTCCCTCAGTTGTGGCGCACAGGGCTGGCCCTTCCACTAGGCCAATTAGGCCATTGCCTAAGGCCCTCAAGTGGAAGGGCCCCAAAATTTTGAAAAAGAAGGGGTAATAGAAAATAAAATAAAAAATTTAGTTTCAGATGAAACTTTAAAAAATTTGATACATTTTTGTGACCAAAGAACAAAAAAACTTAAACATCTTTGTAAACATTGGTACCCCAAAAAATTCTTTGGTCTAAACAAAATTAATTATCCCAAAAAAATCATCATTAACCTCTAGACAAATAAAAAATAAACTGGATAAAATGCAAATCCGGTCTAAAAAATTACCCACAAAACAATCTCAAATCAAAACTAATCAAAAATCTTAAATCCCTAAAATTTACTCATACATTTTCTCTCTCTTAGCTATTGCTCTCTCTCTCTCTCTCTCTCTCTCTCTCTCTCTGCTAGATGATGATAGTTTGCAAAAATACTGTCTTAAACTTGAATCTTTTCTCAAACATGATGTTTATTAGAGCTTCCACAGCAGTTATGGCATAATTTATGTCATTTTGCCATACCAAAGACCTACTTTATTATTTTACCACATCATTTTACAACATCTCATTTATCAGATGTTTTATCATTCAATTCTATACATTAAAATAATATTTACTATACATTAAAATAATATAAACAACACAATAAAATAATATATCTAACACAATAAATAACAACCACAACACTGTTGTCGCCGCCGCCGCCACCACCACCACCACCGTGGCAGCCACAATCTATTGCAAAACAAAAAACTGAAAACAAAACCACCACCACAACCATCGTCATCAACAACCCACCACAAAACCCATTAAAACACACTTAACCAAACCGAGAAAACACAGCAACTCAAACCCAGAAAACACAACCAAAACCCATTAGCACCGGCAACCCACGATTCCGATCTCACCTCAATGTCGATGCCCACGTCGATTCCGATCCCATGATCATGATGAACACTCCAGCGGTGGACCTCGCCCTCACGAACCTCGCTTACTGCTCGCACGCCGATCTTCATGGCTTCGCCATCCCTGGCACCAAGCTCTACCTCGCCTCCATCGCCAATTCCTTTGTTCTTTTTGGGTTTGTGATGATTCCATTTCTAGGTTTTGTTTTGAACTGGGAATTGGAGTTTGATTTGAGGTGCAAAGAGAGAAGAAAGAATATTTTTGGGTTTGATTTGAGGAAAGAACACTGGTTGAGAGAGAGAGACAGATTGTGAGGAGAGAGAAAAAATCAATTAAAGAAGTGAGAGGAGAGAGAAAAGCCGAATAAAAAAATAATAAATCATATGCCACATTTCGTCCGTACCGTGGCAAATTTGTGAGGGTACTGTTTAGTGTTGCATAATTTATGAGATTTGGAACATCTGATAAATAGGGTTTTTTGGTGTTTGATGTGCTAAATGTGCCAAATATTTGGCATTTGGCACATTTACCGCATCTAGTGTGGATGCTCTTATGATATTGATGGTTTAGATTTTTTTTTAGAGTTAAAAGTTTTAAAGGAAATTTTACAAATAATAGAATATACTCTAATTGACATACTAAATTATATGAAAATGTTAGATTCATTTCCAAATACATACATTGCTTATAGAATTTTAATAATACATGTTACAGTTGCTTCTACAGAAAGAAGTTTTTCAAAATTAAAATTGAAAAAATCATATCTAAGATCGACAATGTCTCAAAAAAGATTATATTGATTAACTATACTATCGATTGAAAATGAGATGTTAGAGAACTTGAATACAAAATTTTAATTAGTCAATTTGTATCTCAAAAGGCAAGAAAAATAGATTTTAAAATATTAAATAAATATTAATTTAATTGATACATAAATATAAATAAAGGCCCCATTTTAGTTCTCGCTTAAGGCTCCAAAATGTTTAGGGCCGGCCCTGGTGGCGCATAGATATAAGGAAATCATATATGCATAGAACTAAGTGGTTTCTCAAATTGTAACTCATTGTACGTAACTTATGAAAAACTTAATGAATGAAAATGGCAGGATATATCTTTGACAGGCAATGGCAATGGCGATGGTTAGGTGATTAGATTCATTATATTTTTTAATACTAAAAACTTTTATAACAACTAGTAATAATATTATAAGGTCTGAATAGCTCTTGTGTTTTCATAAAAACTTTTATAACAACTAGTAATAATATTATGATATCAGGATAGATGGTCCTAAATTTCTTATCCTAAATTTAAGAAAGAAGCAAAATTTTCTGTATGTATTACATGTCAAGTGAAATTATACACACTATTTTTTATTATCAATTCATGTTTTGTTCGATATTCAAACTGATTGATATGTTTATCTTTGCGTGGATCAACCAAAAGCAAAATGTGCCATATATGACATATCTTTGTAAGATAATTATATATGAAAAACCAGCAGTGGTTCTGGGAATGGTACTTTAAGATTGATAAAAGATGCATTTTTTTTTTTTTTTTGAGACAATGTGTGAATCGAATAAGTGCCACCTATGAAGCGTAAAATATGTCCATCTAGGCCTAGGGAAGCTCTCACATCGATATGATAATACAGCAACATTAATACCAACTTGTCTAGCTTTAAGCGGACAATCCAAGCTTATAAAAAAAGCTAAAAATCCCATTCTAAATTAGATCTCTCCTGTTTTCCAAATCCTGAAATTGCAATTAAATATATATTACAGTTCAAAGCTGTATCTTGGTTCAAAGTTTTGGCGGTTCGTAGAAGATGGCAGTCACCTCTAACGTGTATCTATATATTTTTATGGAAACCATTCATAAAAAAAATAATACTCTTCTTCCCATAATAGATGATCATTTGTCATTTTTTCTTTCCCAAGATAATGAAACTTTCTAACAACAAAAGTTCAATTTTCTATGTTATTGTGGGAGCAAATGATCCGAGGACATTCTAAGACCCATGGGCTCTGCCCGAGGATGATCAAAGGCCCACACGTGTCAACCCAAGTCTGACACATGGGCTAAGACAGAGGAGGGAAGATGTCAAGACCACTTAGAATTGGACTAAAACTTAGAATAAGAGGTTTGAGGAAAGGAGGCTAACTAGCCCGTCGTCCGAGGAGCAAATGCACCTCGGGAGTACCTTATGTAGCTCCTTGCACCAGAAAGTAAAGCACTGTGGAAGATACCAGAGTTGTGCAAGCAACAGAAATGGGAAATATTTGGGAAGGTGGCTATCACCTTCACATTTAATGCTTTGCACCAACTGAACTAGCCGCATTTATGAGGAAAAGACACCTGAATAGTGACTCCACAGCTCACAACTCTCTTTACCACCTCTAGAAGGGTCCTGATGGGACAAGCATCCAAATTATTCCCTTGAGACGTACAGATGGAGGGCTGAGATGCAATGGAAATGACTATATAAGGAAAGGAACCCCTCTAGAAATTGGAGAAAAATTTTACGAAGAAAGGAAAGAGAGAGAAATAAAGACCCTATTGTAAAAATATCAGCTTTGACTGTTAGTGAGCAATCCATCCTCGGACCTGCCCACAGAAGAATTTACCCTGAATTGGTGCTTCTTTCATTCATATTTATTGCTTTAGTCCTGTTCTCCTCAAGTTTGTAATTTACTTAGCATTGCAATTGACTCGAAAGCCCATTCTCTTACAAATTCATTGTATTAGGCTTGAAAAACTAGGAGCCACTATTTTAAGTGGGTCTGGGCTTTTCTTTTGCATCCTTACAGTTATCTCTACTTTTCTTTTAAAAATTTAAACTAGATTTTAATAAAAGAGGTTTATACAAAGTAAATAATGTTTTAGGAAAATCACTTTTTTTTTTTTTAATTTTTTTTTTATCAATAGTCATTTTATTTGAGTCTAAAGAAAAAATAGTCATTTATTAAAAAAAAATTAATTGGGAAGTGGAAAATGTAAATAACATATATATATATATATATATATATATATTGTTAGGTAGATAAACACCTTGGGGAGACTCTTTGAATAATTAATATACTATATAAAGACACACTTTAACCCAAAAGGCCTAAATCCCAATGGGTATGTACTCAATTATGTTATATTAACTACTCATTCTCTCATTTTTATTCAATGTGAGATTTCATTCATAAGTGTATACCCAACAATCTCTCCCTCATGTGTGAGTCTCTGCCTCTCTATGGGCTTCAAGACCGCTCTGTGGGCCATGAACAAGTATTACTTGCTCCCCTTTAACTAATGAGCTTTTTCATTTTTTCACTAGTGCATCATCCATGGGCCTCCACATGTCAACACGGCAACACCACATGTCTTTTATCTTTCATGGGAATCTCGCACGTCACCGTTATCTAGCACCATTGACAATAATACTCATTTGTTAGGCTTTCTCCAAGATCGTTTGTGTAGGATTTATGGGCTTGCTTTGTGCAATATACCATCCTTGCTTCAAATGCAAAAGGGACTCGTCCCTACTCCATTTACGAAAGGGCTCCAAGTACACACACCTCATTCTTGCTCTAACTACGAGAGGAACCTCAGTAACCTTGCCACCTTTACCCCACACAACTATGGGCTCTGATACTATTTGTTGGGGAGATAAACACCTTAGGGAGACTCCTTAACTAAGGATATTACCATCGAGAAGCTGGAGCTGTGTGTAGCTTCAGTTGGTCTTCTAGCTTGAGAACAAGAGGATGAGTTACAGTGATGAGGGATTGTGTTTGGAGGTATGCGGCTGATGTTAGTGATTGAATTTGAGATTTTTTTTCTTATAACAAGTGAGAGAGGAGTTTGGATCAAAGCAGATACGCACAAAGTTGTGGCACAATATTTCTAGAGACACAATTTTTGCCATAATTTTGTGCACAATTTGCTGATCAAATAGTCAACTCTAAGTTGATTATTCAGAACTCACAGTTCACTTTAACAAGTCTTGCACAAAGTTATGGCAAGCACTCTTAATTAAGCTAGCTCACTACACTGTACTTATATGTAGTTGGCTAGCTGCCTCCAAATATTCCTTCCTGTCCTGTGATGCTTTTCATTAAGACCTGTAAGCAATGCAACCTCGATGAGAAGTAACCAGAGCAAGGGTTCTGGCAATTGTGTAGCCCAGGAAGAATGAACCCTGTTCAACTGCAACAGTTTACATGAAGATTATTCTAGATTCAAATAATGTGTCCACCCAGACAGATCATGGCCAATGGACAAAGACAATAATAATGTTAATAGTACTCTTTTGTTTGTAACATTGTATGTTTATAGCATAGGTGGGCCAAATTTGCCAGACCTCACGCTTGCCCTACCTGCTGCAGCCTGCCAGCCCAGACATTATTTCTTCACTTTAAAATTTGCCTCCGGGATCTGTGATTTAATGAATTATGATGTTTTGCTTTCCATTATGCTTTTTAATTTTTCTAATTTTTGAAATTTTAAGTGATGATCTTATTCTCTGGATTTTAGGTATTTTTTAAGATTTCACTAATAAAGTAAAGTTTCTATGTATGCTACAATTTTTTATTTTTGGGTGCAGGCTATTATTGTTAACTGTAGTCTCTATTTAAGAATATTCTTAAATCTAAACTCTTTTTTTTTTTTTTGGGTCAAAATACAAGTGTTCCATTCCATGTTTATCAAATTTTCTTTTTGAAAGTTTCCCTATTATTTTGGAGGGACTTCAAAACTAAATTCAGGGTTTAGTTGGGTTATTTACCTGCTCCACTGTCACATATGTCAATATATTCCTAAAGTCACCACCCAGGAACCCACTTGGAGGGTTGTACCTCTTCTAAAGCTTCCAGGGGAGGACCCGGGGGAGTTGTCAAGGTTATAGCTAATATTTTTAAGTGAATTGTTTTGTTTACAATATTTATATAATACTTTTACAAAAAATTATTAGTGGTAATTTGTTATTAGTTAATTCTAACAAATAATAACAACTTACCACTTAAGATTTGTTGTAAAAGCATTATGAAAATATTATGAACATAGTATTTGATTTCTCTATTTGAAAAAAAAAAAAAAAGAAAAAAAAAAGAAAAAAGAAAAGAGAAGAGTATTCCTAGAGTAAAGTGAAATTTAAACCACTGCTTTACCAATTCCAATTATGTGAATGAGAGTCAGACTAGTGGCTCCTAAGATTTCAAGCAATGATATAAATGCAAATTTGACAGCAATTTTAGACTCGAAGATTTAATGAGGAATATTGTTGTTTAACCGTCCCAGCAAGTATCTTCTACCTAGTCAAGAATAGATTTTGTTATATATATTGCATATGAACCAATTCAGTTGCATTAATTTAACATTTGACATACAGTTCATTGATAGTTAAATCACTGAGAATAACTTGCACTTAATTACTTCAAAAATCAAAATACAAATTTTCTTTGATGGGTAGGTTACCTACACTTTTTTTGCTGTCTTGAACCCACAACTTTTAACTTTTATTCAATTATTGCACTAAAAGAAAAAAACTTTCATTCAATTATAGTAGGCGGAATCGTCATTTGAGATAGAACTAATTGCCAAAGTACAAATTGAATTCATGAAGTTCACAAATGTATTCAGTTATGAACAGGAGGTAAGTAAAACACTTTAGATGACCTGAAAAGAAGTGAAAAAAATCACATGCAACATGTCAGTCTAGGGCCCAACTCTAAATTGAGATTATATTAGATTATTTGCTACTTGTGTATATAAAACCGACAATGCACCAGTGAAACTAATTTCTAATCTATTTCTGAAAGAGCCTGAACACATTGCATCGACTTCTCCTAAATGCTCGGGGTCAAATTTGACTTATTCTGGGCATTCAGGCATTTACATTTTGCTGTGTTATAAACACATTAGTGCAAGCATTAAAACAAAAACACATAGTAGTACTAATGGATCTTTCTAGGCCCATCTCTGATTGGATCTAACTGGACTGATATCATTTTGACTAATGCCCAATGGCATAGCATGTGTCACCACATGAAAAGAGCAAGAGATAAGAAATATTGAAATACCACTTGCACTCATGGAAACATCTTAGTGAGGACTCTTGGCCAGTTGTAATCTTAGGTTTTCAACCTAGGATACTCTATAAGTATTTGGATTCGTTTTTTCTTGACAGGAAACATCTGTACGGCTTATATAATATAAGCACATGCCCTAAATCCACATAAAGAGTGCTTATTAATTCTTCAATATTATATTGACCTTTTGGTCTAATGAGTTTGAATAGTACTTTTGTAGTAGTGACCACAATTTAAAAGATCAAAAAGTTCATGATACCCCCATGTACCTTGGTAGGGTTAGAGATAGGTCATCTCAATGTTTTATGATCTTCTTTCATTGACACAAAAGTTTAAACTTTGATGTACAATGATGTTACCCAGTCCTCCACCACAACCATTTTACTTGCAAATCTTAATTAATTAAGGTCAATCAATTAATTAGTGGGTTTCAATTAATTCACCTGATAAAGTTTTTTGTTATCGAATAAGAGACTTGAAATCAAATCTCACCTGGATTAAAAAGAAATTCATTAATATTTTGACCTAATAGTAAGAGCAATTATAATGAAAATGGTACTATAAATTCAAATTATATATGTATCACTCAAATCTTATTATGTTTATATAAAATAAAATAAAAAGTCAGCTAGCTAGGTCTTGGGTACAACTCTATAGAAACTTTGAACTAAATTATTTTTTAGACATAGACCAAAAGATTCCTGTTTAGGAAAGGTGACAATCAAGGTTCATCCACATGTCTTCCATATTGGTCAAGTGGAAAACTCTTCTTTACAAACTAAAAATAATGAGTCTAATTAACCTTGACCTCAATTATTTAAAGCACGTAAAAATTGGTAAACAACTGAAGAGGTAGGTGAGAACATTAGCCTTGTTATCAATGAGGCGTATCTTTGGTTCCGATTTTGAAAAGACACACCTCGTGTGCAGGCTAATAAATTATTGGTGTAACCCACTCTCTGATGAGTAATACATATACTAGTTTAGCAGACACAGTCATTGGGGCATGTGGGTCGGAGCTCTTAATTAAGTCACACTTGAAGACATCAATTTCTACCCAAAAAAAAAAGAAAAACTGAGTTTCAGGACATGTAGCCATAACTTGTGTCTCAGTGATTTGGTGAAGCTCAAGCTGGCATGCACTGTTTGATTGAATAAAAGGCCAGCTGTAGAGATTTCTCTCTCCATTTTTGAGCACTATTTATACCACAGATAGTTCTGCTTTGAATCAATATCAAGTGACTAGTAGCTTTCACATTTTCTTCCCTTCTCTTTCTAAAGATGGCTTTGAAAGCTATGCTCTTTTTGTTCACCACTTTTCTTGTGTTTACTGCAACAGTATGGCTCTCTCTCTCTCTCTCTCTCTCTTCATTTGAATCAATCTATTTGCTTCCTTTGATTGGTTTTTCTTAATTTGTAGAAATCCTTATCTTTTTTTGTAGGTTTCATCTAAAGATGAGGAACTTAAGGAGGTATTATTATATAAGACAAATGTTTACATTTTTTTTCTCTCTCTTCAGTTGTTTCCTTTAATGGGTTTCTATATTGTTATATTTGGGTACCTAGATTTAGATTCCTGCTATTTTCTTGTAAGTTGTAACCTTAAGCCTCTTATTTATTTATTTTATTTTATTTTTATTGAGGATCAAGTTGTAACCTTAACTAAGTATTTTTCTAAGCAAGAGGAGTTCTATACTTAACTTGGCTGCTTGCTGATTCTTTTTCTTTTTTCTTTTTTTTTTTTAATACTAACAAAAAAAAAATGGACTTTGTGATTTGGTATAGATCACTTATGTCAAAGAGCCAGAACCAGCACAACCTCCTGCTAAGGTCCCAGTTTATGCACCACCTCCTCCTGTGAAGACGCCACCATCTCAATCTCCTCCACCAAAGGCACCAGCTTATGCACCACCACCACCTGTGAACACACCACCATCTCAATCTCCTCCACCAAAGGGACCTGCCCCTGTGCCCCCAGTTGAGCCACCCACTTCTCCACCACTGCCCCCAGTGAAGTCTAAACAAGGTAAATTTCAACACAAAGTTTTACTAACAAGTCTGCCGAACACAATATTTTTCACAAATGTCAGAGATGACAAGTTGATAATTTTCCAGTTTTATCATGATGTGGGAAAAAAAAAGTTGTCTATAGCATTATTGAATTATTTTTTCCTCATGATATACTTGTTTTTTTTAACTTTGTTTTGTGGTAAATGTGCTATTGTATTGTGCACAGATTGTATCCCCAGATGTGATCAGAGATGCCAATTACATAACCGGAAGAGAGTGTGCATGAGAGCCTGCATGACATGCTGTGACCGCTGCAAGTGTGTTCCACCAGGAACATTTGGTAACAGGGAAAAATGTGGCAAGTGCTACACCGAAATGACCACTCACGGCAACAAATACAAGTGTCCTTGAATGGCCTATATCACTTGGATGGTTGTATTGCCTAGATCTGTAATAAGTATTGAGAAGAGGGTGAAAACATTTGGTTTTCCACGCAGTGTCCTTTTTACTAGCTAGCTACTTCCTGAAGCAATAAATTGTGCATATAGTGCTAGGCCAAGAATTGTTTTGTGGTGTTTAATACATTTTCCCATTTTGCTATATTTCAGATATTGCATTAAAAAAAGTATTATTTCTAAGTGGTTTTTAATGTCCTTTCTACTTCATGTATGCAAATATTTACTGGTTCTATAAGAAATATAAAACATGTAACCCTGCTCATTAAACAGGTATGTTGCTATCCCTTTTTTTTTTTTTTGAGAAACAAGAATGTTGCTATCCAGTCGCCATATATGGCTTGCAAGAAATTGTGATGTACCAGAATCCGAGACTCAGAGGGGGATAGAGTTAAATAAAAAGTTAAAAAAGAAAAAGAAAATCAGTGCCCAACACATTACTAAGAGCACCTTGAGTTAACAAACAACAGGTCAACAGGGTGATGTCCGTGGAAGCGTGAAAGGATCACCACTACTGGGATTCTCCCCCCTAGCTAACATATCCTATAGTCCGGAGACATTTCAATTTTTACCACACAGTTCCTTGAATCGGTGCATTCAAATAAATTGACCTTTTGCTTGTAAGTCAGATGTTCAAATAGTGGTCAAAAATCTGTGAGAGAGAGAGAGAGAGACTATACAACAACATTTCATCCAAAATTTAAGTCTATATGTTGTGGTCCAAGTATATTTCCCCCTCACTCCCTCCACACCATCTACCTATAAGAAAAGAAATCATTAATTTTATATGTTGTATATGACTCTCACTCAAACATGTATACCTAAAACATGGTATTTGAGACAGGTGTGATGTTTCTAGAGTGTTTTTGCAAAACATTCATTAGGTAAGTTTTTGGGTACCATGTGATAGGTGCATGTCATGTTTATTTGGGGAATAAGTAGAGAGAATTAATTCGATAACCGTTGAATTATTAAGTTATTAGGTGAGTACTTCGATAATTATATAAGTTCTTAAATATCATGTGTGTTTGTTTCTGAAAAAAAATAATAATTGTTTGACATTGCTTAAAATAGTATGTTGTGTATAGTATAACTTGCTCTACCCTATCCCTTAAAAGTTACATTGACTTTTAAGTGGAGTTTGTGATGTGCTTGTTTTAGAATCTCATTTCCTCTTTCTTGTGTGTTTGTATTTGGATCAATTTTTTTAACCTTTCAACTTTTTAGCTTTTCAAATTTCCTTTCATATTAAAGGTGCAGTGCACCGTGCTACTATTACATTGAATCCAAATCCACATAAACCATAATTTCGTTAATACTCCCTCTCAAACTCAAGGTAGAATCTTAATAATGCCTTAAGTTTGAAATATACGATCATGAAAATGCCTTAATGATGCTTTGAAGGTCGATGACCATAAATGACCATATTGAATGGAAATTGGATTGGGTACAACGGAGGAGAAAGAATCATGCAAATTGCTAGTGATTGCAATGAATAATGACAGTAAATGAATGTTGAAAAAGGACCATAAAGGCTTAAGAATGGTTGCATGAGTGACTAAGAAGGGGCTGTTATGGCATAAGGACGGCTACAATGATGGCTTGAGGAATATCTAAAAGGGAAGATGTCATGATAAGACAAGTGTGAGTGATGAGTTGGTGAATTTCGCATTGATTGGGCCAAAAAATAGGCTAATTTGTGTGACTTGGATGCCTCATATGAGAAAATTGACCTCTAAAATTGTAATATATACAAAAATAGAAAGGATACATAATATTGGAAAAACGTCAACCCTAATATTGGTCAAAGTAGACAAAGTCAATAGTCTGGTTCATTGGTGTGGATGTATAATTTGATTCGATCTAATTCTATGTGTTAGGACATATGTGATTCAATGTTAGGAACATATGTCAATATTGAATTGGCTAATCTTTTGACAAAACACACTTTACTTGTAATTGGATAGATCTAGAATGTGTTTAATGCTTCAAGGAACAAGGTTTTAAGTTCAAGTGTTAAAGTCATGCAAGTCTGTCCAAGAAACAAGTGAAAAAGTGCTAGATTTTAAAACTCGACAGTTATTATCTATCGAGGTTTAAAAGGCAATTGAAGCCCGATGCTCAACAGCTTCTCGATAGATAGGTTATCTGTCAAGGTTTATGAAAATTAGTTTTTCAGAGCTGATTTCACTTCAATCCGTGAATACATGTTTAGGCTTTCCATAAACATATATAAAGATTTTTTTTAAGGGCCGTAAAAGGTTGTGCAAGTGTGAAACAAAGTTGTGTTCATGCAAATTGTGACCGGAGACAGAATTTGCCCTAGTTCATCTTTCTCTTGAAGAAGTTGTTGTGTTTATATATCATAGGGTTTTCTAACCAAGGATATTCGTGATCTTCATCGTGTTGATGAACTAATGAACTGATGAACTTTGCAGCCAACATATTTCTCAAGTTGGTGAGTAAGTCGCGTACTAGAATCCGCGCATCGAATTGGTTAGTTACGTACTGGGAGCCGTGCATTAAAAGGAGAGATTATCACTACAGAATAAGTCCAATTGGGTATTAAGGTAAGAGTTCAACTGTAGGTTGGTATAAGGTACTGGGATTCCTTTACTTGTAACCGCTTGTTGTGATAATAGTGAATTCTCGGGAGTGGTGACCTTAAAATCACCCGGTGGGGTTTTTGTCGTGTAGGTTTTCCTCATTCGTAAACAAATCACCATGTCAATTTAATTTCCGCTGCATTTAGTTATTTGGTGATTTGTTTGTGCTACCATGCGTATTGCATGCTAATTGAATTAATTAATTAACTTGGCTAATTAATTTGTTAATTCATCACAAGGGGTCAATACATTCTTGGCCTATCACTATGATTTAGCCAAAGATCTAGTTCGAGGTTTTAACTCGGTCATGTAGACTCAAGCTAATGTTGACATGGTAGTGAAGTGGTTGAGTGTTGACGTGGTGGCTAATATGGTTAACCTGGAATGCGACATGTGGTTGTGGCTCCTTGGCGGGTGAGACTATAAAATATTGTAGAGAAGTAGAAGCGAGGGAGAATGAGAATGTGAGGATTATGTGGTTCAAATTGATTGCCTAAGTCTATGGGATAAACTCATTTGCAACTACATCTTTACAATATGTTCAATTGTGTATTACAATACAAAACCTTAAATAAGATTATATAAGAATATTACGTTAATCCTAATTGAGCCTGCAATACATTTACATTTATAATTAACAAGCACCACATATATTCCGTGAGAAACCATCAACAGAAGTGCCAATATTCAAACTTTGTTATTATCATCGGGCCAGCAATACTATATATTATATAGATGCAAGGTTATTACGACTTTAGAGCTCATACCATTTGGTCTATATACATGCCCAAATATTGGAATCAAACACTTGGAAGATATCCCAAAGGACAATAAAAGAATCATGGATCATTTAGCCCCGGATAGCTAAAATAATTTTCTATCTCGTCGATGAAAACTACTGCTAAGGTTTTTCTGCCTATATAAAGGGACCAAAGAGAAACAATATCATCAATGAGCTTTGAACATCAAAGCTACTTCAACAAAATATCACAACACATGGCGATCCAAAGGCTTGCTTCTACTTTTGTCATATGGCTTGCTTGCTCCATATTGGCTGTTTCTGCACAGCATGTAGGCACTCCTGGCCTTGCACCTAGCCCTAACAACTCTAATGTACCTTTTCCATCAATGCTGATTGACTTTGTGGGTGTTGCCATTTCATTCTTTGTCCTCAAAGAAATCGCTTAGGGTCCTCCTGTCCTCGCTCTTCAGATATCCTTGATGGTGTGTTGAGGTCACAAGATTGTATCAATATAATATTATGTTTGATTTCATGTCTGTATAATTGTAATATGTTTATCGCACTTGATTCAAAATTGTATTGTTTCACTTCTGTTACTATTATAATATTATATTAAAATTTCACTCTTGATCGTCCTATATATAAATACACACAGATGATTATGCTATAAGCAAATATTCGAATTCTCATTTTAAGAAAGAACTTGGTCATGTACTAGAATGCCTTGTGCAGGACAATCCAAAACGATCACAAAAAAACACTCAGGCATGCATTTTTTTTTTCTCTATTTTTAAACTTCACACAAAAAAATAATTAATGTATTAGTCTGATAATAAGAGCAATCATCATAGTAATGGATTTCATAATTAAGTTTAAATTCTATTGTATTTATATATATATATATATATATATAAACATGTTTTGTCGACAAGTCATCATTATATCACCTTTTTGTTTTTATTATCCTATATTTAAATTTATTTTCACAGATCATATTTAAGATAAATAAGTTTACTTCAAATTTTATATTAACTACGTACCTTGCCTCGAAAACTACGTACCTTATATATTTATAAAATACCCTTTTTTTTTAATCATATTTATATTTATAAAATACCTTAATACAGTATATAAATTTGTTTTTAATTATGAAAGTAAAAGCTATTGGATAATGTTATTGTTAACTTTTGCATTACAAGATACAAAATAAAAAGTGCAAAACTTAAGGACAATCCTCTAAGTGTTGTATATTAAGTTCTCTAATTAAATTCAAAGACGTAATTGCATCGAATTTACTTATCATTGGAAATGATAATATTGTTTATATTTTATTGGTCAATGAAACAATGTATTTGAATTTAATTGGATAATCTAATATCCAACACCCAAGTAATTTTATCTAAGATTTATCCAATTAGTAAATTAATTAAAACTCACAAATAAAAAAAATTTCTTTGTAAATCTAAAATGGTATCAAACCAGCTTCATTTATAAATACCCCCCCAAAAAAAAGGAAATTAAAAAGCTTCATTTATAACTATGGACCAAATGGGCCTTTGAAAGGAAACCATAAACCCAAAGCACACACCCAAAAAAAAAGGCGGACTAGATTGAATTCGTTTTTTCGTTATTCTTCATGTACTTTGGAAGTTAGGAACGACTTTTCTCCGATTCAGATCGAGGCCTAATTGCCCTTTGACAAACTTAGAAAAATAGAAAATGCAAAAATAGAAAACATAGTGCAAATCGAGAAGCATCAAACATGGGAGGTAGCGATGGGATCTTAGGCAACAGGGACATAGAAAGAAGCAAAGCAACTATAGCCAGCACAAGAAGAAGAAAATGGCTGAAGAGGCGAGAGACATGGCTTGTGGTTCTGGGTGTCATTCTTCACGCTGTTTACATGCTCAGTATCTTCGATATCTACTTCAAGACCCCCATTGTTCATGGCATGGACCCTGTCACTCCTCGCTTCAATGCCCCAGCCAAGCGCCTCGTGCTTCTCGTTGGTACGTACCCAAACCCAATTAGAACTTTGCGCACTAAGTGTTTGTTGAATTGTCTCAGTGAAATGTTGCTATGGTTTTTTGGCTTTGTTTAGCGATTTTAGATTACCCAATTAGGAAATGGCATTGAATATGAGATGGGTCGGGGTTAGGATTGTTTATAGAACGTAATGTAGTTGACTAATTTGAGTTTATGCTATTTTGTACTAAGGTTGTTCAATATTGTGTATAAAGTTTTGGGTTTTTGAGAGTTCCTTTGTATAAATTATTAATCATCACAGGGTTGAAATCTGAAAGTTTCTTTATTGGAGTTGTTTTATCTAATATGAGCAGTCTGAAGGGTTAGTATGTCCAAGAGTTGGCGCGCTTGACTTAGATTTTGAAAATGGACTAGTAATAATTCACTGGTTGTTAAGGCTTAGTTAATTGCAAATTTGGATATGCTGTTAGTGTACTACATGTCATAAAATATAGAACTTTTATGAATGGGAAAAAAAAATTGCAGCTGATGGTTTGCGTGCCGACAAGTTCTTTGAGCCTGATTCTGAAGGAAATTACAGAGCTCCATTTTTAAGAAGCATTATTAAAGGGAAAGGTCGCTGGGGAGTATCTCATGCACGCCCTCCAACAGAGTCGAGACCTGGACATGTTGCTCTAATCGCTGGTTTCTATGAGGATCCAAGTGCAGTCACAAAAGGTGGACTGTCTATCTTCTTGAGCCAAATTAACTCCCGTGCATCTTTCACTTTATATCATTTTTTACACTGAAACATTAATGCATGTAAATCATATTACTGGCTGGTGTCACATTCTGTCCACTAAAATATTCTATCTTGTACACAGGATGGAAAGCTAATCCAGTCGAATTTGATTCAGTATTTAATCGAAGCCGCCATACATTTGCTTTTGGGAGTCCTGACATTGTTCCAATATTCTGTGGTGCTGTGCCACACAGCACATGGAATACCTATCCTCATGAGTATGAAGACTTTGCAACTGGTACATCCTTTGAACAATTTTTTTTTTTTTTTATTGGTAAATGTTATAAGCTAACAAGTAAGCGCTCAAAGAGAAAAGAAGTTCAGATGAATTATGCTTATATTGTTAAACATTAATTGCTATCATCCTCAATTTCATTCAAAGCTTTGTCAAATCACTATTGGTTATGCAGATGCATCCTTTTTGGATGAGTGGTCTTTTGATCAATTTCAGAGCCTTTTAAATAGGTCCAATGAAGACTCAAAGTTGAAGGAGTTACTTCTACAGGATAATCTTGTAATATTTCTGCACCTACTTGGTTGTGATTCAAATGGTCATGCACATAGGCCCTTTTCCTCCATCTATCTCAATAATGTAAAGGTTGTTGACTCTATAGCTGAAAGGGTTTATCATATGGTTGAAGATCATTTCAAGGACAACCGTACAGCATATATATTTACAGCTGATCATGGAATGAGTGACAAAGGTTGGAACTTTTAGAAACTTCCATTTCTTTTCTTGGGATTTTTTTTTTTTTTTTTTGCCTCACTGCATGCACTCAATGTTTATAATCTAGATTTAAGCAACTTGCATCTTCCATGACTTGCTCTAGGTTTACACTTCTTCAAAGACATGCATAATTGGTTTGAATTCTGTTATGCTGGAAATATATCACAAGAATGGATTAATATGCCATTTTCATCCCCACCCGAGCATTTCTTTTGAATTAATGTTTGGACCAGAAAATTCAAAGCATCTAGTAATTGGCCTTGAATTTGGATGCTATTAACAGCATCTGCTTTGACATCTGATGTTTTAGTGTTCATTTTGATTAAGATGTTCTCTCTTTTTGTTTGCCTTGAATCAGGCTTTTAATTTTCTGTCCCTAAATCCCTTTTTTCCCCCTACTACTTCAATTTGCTAGATATATTGAAATGGGATGCTGACAAATTTAAGGTTTCACTCACAGGAAGCCATGGAGATGGGCATCCTTCAAACACTGATACTCCCCTTGTAGCTTGGGGAGCTGGTGTTAAAAATCCCAAGCCAATATCAGGCACCAACCATTCTCATTGCAATTTTCGTTTTGTTGATGAACATATGCATGATGCACCAACACCCGTAGAATGGGGCCTTAATGAAATTGAAAGGGTGGATGTCAATCAAGCTGATATTGCACCACTCATGGTTGTACATATTATTTTTCTTGAATTTTTCCGTTCCAGGCCCGAATCCTCAGGTCTGTCCTTCTGTTTTCTTAGTCTAATGTCCTCATTGGCTTTTCTGGCAGTCCACTCTTGTTGGTTTGCCATGCCCTGTTAACTCAGTTGGAAGTCTACCCCTTGATTACATAAACATGATTGAGGTACGTTCAACTAGCTTTCATGGATAGATGACTTATTTCATCGTAATATAAAATGGCAAATGTGCCAATGGTCCCTGGACCAAATAGCATCCCCTCATAAGATGATTGAGGTTTTTCTGCTGGAGGGCGAGGTCATAGGTTCAGCCCTCTGCAGTGTGTGGGTGGTGTATTTACCTATAAAAGAATAAATAGTGGCAAATGCCTCTTCATATTATTGAGAATGGATGTATCATGTTATTAATTGCATTGATCCTACTCATTATAAATGGATGGAGAAATAGTGTTTTATATTCCACTATAATGTTCAAGCAAATGGAGTTTTGTTCTTTAATTTCAGTGATGATTTGAATCAATCCAACCTTTTGTTTTAATTGGTAGATAATTGATAGAGATTTTCTTTTATTTTAATGTGCAGATGGAAGAAGTTGAAGCTGTGGTATCAAATACAAAGCAAGTTCTCAACCAGTTTCTTCGCAAGTCGTGTATCCTCTTCTTATATTAACTTTATATCTTAGTAGTATGGACTTTAATGGACTTCACTTTCTTGAAATTTTAACATTACTTCTTCAGTTTCTTTCAAATTATTATTTTGTTTTAATTGAAAAACAAAATATATTTTCTTGAGGAGATGTGGTTTGTGCATACTAAATTTCTTCCTTGATTAATTTATTATGTTCTACTTTGACCTTGCTGTTCCTTCAAAAAAAAGTTCTAAAATCTGCTTCATAATTTAGTCTTTTCTTTTCTTATGGAGATACGTAGAGGGAGGAGGTAGGGAATGAGCTTTCTAATTTTGTATGAGTTTTCTTGACTAGCTTAGATATAAAGCAGTCAAATTCACTTTATTTCAAGCCTTTCAAGCAACTGGCCAATTATTCTGCTGTACTGGATCAAATTGAGCGTCTAATATCATTTAGAAACTATGAAGCTGCTATGAAGCTATCCGAAAATCTCAGAAGCTTGGCGCTTCAAGGACTTCATTATTTTCAAACTTATGACTGGCTGATGCTTATGACCATAATCACTCTTGGGTATATTGGTTGGATGATATATCTTTTTCTCCATGTGCTGCAATCTTATACTTCACTGCCAGGAAATGTATCAAGAAAGGAGCAAGCAGCTCGTCAGAGAAGTTATACTGGAAAGGTAATGTCTCTGTAAGCTTAACCTCTTGTAAGCTGCATTTTGATCATTCAAAATGAAGCAAAATGAGAACCAAAATGAAGAGAAAACAAAAAGTATTAGGAGTAGGAAAAGAAATGAAGGAGCCGGGTATAAATTAAACCTCATCATTTGCAGACATATCTCATACATCTCATTGTTTTGACAGATAAACCTATGTGGATGTCTTTTCATGGGAGCACTTTCTATTCTACTTTTTCTGGAGCACTCTCCTCCCCTTTACCATGCATATACTACAATGACAGTATTCTTGTGGACCAGAATAATTAATGAATATTGGTCCATAAGAGCATTATGGATATACTTACGTGGAAGAAAATTCAACTATATCATTAAACTTGTAGCCACCAGTGCTGTGGCATTGTTCATTCTAGAACTTCTGGTATGGATATCAAACATACTATTTATAGACCTTTTCTAGCAATGATAAAGTTCTAAACTAGCATTCTGAGCAATGATATTTTGTGCAGGTGAATAGTTTCACTGACAGGAAGCTCTACACTTGGTGCTTCCTGATCATGGGGGCCATAGCTTCTCTTTATCTTCTTAAGTCAATTCCATGGAGATCTGGAATACCAATCTTTGTCTGCATTGCATGTTGGTTTTTGTCCATATTTACTTTGATGCCGGCACAAATTCCTGATAATAATCAATTAGTGTAAGTCGCTTTCCTTGAGTTTGTCCTTTTTATAGTGTGGCTTTGTGGGAATGAATGACTGTGTGTTTAAGTTTGTTGTAAACTGTTTTAAATTTATGAAAATGCTTCTTTGGCCTTTCAATTTTACTTAAAAAAAGAAGAATAAAAATTAACCCATAATGATAATAGGAAAGGGACTGAAGAATAGTTAGCACAAGCTGAGTCAGTACAATGCATTTCATCAACTTAAATGGATTATGTGGATAAGCAGGGTAGAGAAAGTAGTAATTTCTTAAGTTTCAATGTAAAGCTCTCTACTCCAAATGTGCGGATACTCTGCTCCCAATAAATTAACCACATAATACAATCAGGAGTCTCAGCCCACAGTACTGTTATGATGATTGGGGGGTGTCCTGTAAATCTAAGTTGATTTCATGGTGTTTTTTGAATCGTGTATGTTCATTCCAGTGAATCTTCCTTTTTAGAGCTTCTCTCTATTTTCTAATAAAACTTCATATAACTTATTAAAAAAAGCTGCAATTTCACCTTATTTATTTTAAGTTTATAACATCTATATTGTAACTAAAGGGAAGGGCTAACAAAGCTATTCCTTTCCTGTTTTCGTTTCAAAGAAAATAAAAAATGTTATGAATCCAAATGGCATTGCTATGTGTATGGAGTGTGAAGCCAAGTCAATCGGCCAGTACTTTTTCTCACTGATATTAGGAATAGAAAAGAAAATTCAAGCAGAAAAAATTTTATGAGATGCTTTTTTGAAATCATATACCCACATGCTTTCTTACAAATGCAAACAATGATGATCCTGCACTCTTAAAATCAGACTTTTGAGTTAGGGCCAACAGAAAATAACAATGTAGGTTGCAATTTTTATTTTTTATTTTTGGTTGTTACAAACTTAACAGAGATATTCAATTAAGAAAGTGTACTTAATACTCTATAAACTACCTGAGTTCATAGTTTTTTTTATTTATATCTGAGTGATCATGATTATGATGTTTGTGTGGTAACAATAACTTATGCAGAATTGCAAGTGGAGCTATGATTATCTTGATAGGATTAGTTGCAAGGTGGCTAGATTTGCATGCTGAAGGTAATAAGTTCTGGCTGAGCATCTCTAATCATGGAGTGAAGAGACCCAAGTTTCCCATGCTCTTTCATTTACAGGTGCATAACATGTCTATACCTTCCATTTGGACTAGAAGCTTAATGATTGATATAACTGTACTGATTTAATGATGAATACTTTTGATAAATGAAAACTAGGCACTTTTGGTTGGGTTATCTTCAGTTATGGTGTCTTTATCAACGTCTCACAGAACAGAAAAGCAAGAACTGCTTGCATTACACCAGTTCATAAATTGGTCTATAGCTGGTATACTCTTGGACTCATCTTTCTTTGCTAATGCTTACTACTTTTACTGAGCCTTTTCCATGCAGAAAACACCAAACTAATCTAACATAAAGTTTTGACTTTAACTCTTATCCTTTCAAGTTCTGATGTTCTTCTACAAATCCCAATTGTTCTCTTGTCCTGTATATAACTCTGCTCATTTCATGCTTTTTGACCTATTACTTTTACAAGCATGTCTCAAGCACAGAGAAAGGAGGAGGGTTGTGGCAATGGATTCTTTGTTACCATAAGTAAAATGCTAGTGCTAGATCCTTTGCATGTAGTTTTGTGTGAAGTATATGCTTAAAAACAGTATGTATGTATATGGTTGAAACTCACGCGTTACAGATGTTTAAGAATGTAGGCAACATCAAAGGTAATACGAGAGTTCCTGTTGGAAACAACACAATTTTTGTTAAATCCAGTAATAGGAGATGAACTTTGTAATGTTAATCCATATATCTTGAAATGGTTTGTCTTTGAGATGTCACATCTGACTGATGATCCATATTTACAGTTGACAGTCCTTAGAACAATTAGGCTCACAGTTCTGCCACTGCATGATCATGCTCAACCCAGATCACATATTACCATTAGCTTTCTAATTTGGATACTTGAAACATATCTGCATTGTTCATTATCAATACTGTGTTATTGTATATTACAAAATCTAATTTGTTCTCTAATTCGATGGTCGAAGCTCCTCATTTCTACATGTTTGCTCCCCTTTTTTATTTCATATCTACTTGTTTCTGAGTTTCCACTGCTTGAGGCATATACTGCTGCACATTACATGTCTTTGTCTAAATTCACCTGTTAGTTTCTTTTTCTTTTTTAATAATTTTTTTTATCATAGGTTTTTCGATGGTTCTCCCATTATTTTCAGCAAATGGCCTCTTGTCTCGGCTTACTTCTATATTTCTAGGTTTTGCACCTCCGTTCCTTCTTCTATCTATTGGGTATATCTCATTTATAAGTAACTGCAACGGTACTCCTTATTTAACAGCTATATGAAAAACAGAAATTCATTTTTCTCCTTTCATGTTTTTCTTCTCGTGAAATTTGTGCAGATATGAAGCTGTCTTCTACGGTGCTCTTGCTCTTGTACTAATGGCATGGATACTATTTGAAAACACAGTTCTTTACCTAAGTAAGGTTAAAAAACCATCGTCTTCAATAAAAATTGTGGAGGATCATCTCACTCTTGATCATGATACTAGATGCTTGCAGCTATCTGATGTGAGGATTCCTTTAATCTTTGTAAGTCACCCTTTTTTACTCATCACATTTCCCTTTCTTAATCTTCATAAATTTTGACCATATTTATCTAGTAAGGATTAAGACTTGGTGTAATGGGGTTGAGTAGATGTTTTTTCAGCATTTTTTCTTTTCTAGGATAGGTACAGAGACAGTTGCATGAAGTATCCGTTTTTTACATGTAATTTTTTAAAATTTTTAAATTTAGTACTGTCCATGTAATAAATGGTCTAGAAATAATTTTGGAAGAATATCACGTGTCAGGTTTTACTTTTAGATTTTTCTTTTGGTGGCTATTTAATATTCATCCTTTCGTAACTGTGAAGTTTGATGGAGAATTTTCCAGAAATTGGCTCTATAAACTTCTTTTAGTGATAGGATACACAGGGATTGGTGTAAGTGGGATTTTAAACTAGTAATAGGATTTGGGTTTGGGTCAGATTTTTCTTTTGGTTTGTGTCTCATTCAAACATCAAAACTTTGTTTATTTACAAAGAATCTAGAGGCAGAGAGAGTGAGATGAAATCTTAGCAACTGTGCCTATGTTCCCTTGGCTGGCTTCTTTGTTGGACTGATAATTTAATTATTATCCTGGCATAAAATTCAGCACATGCTGATATTTGGGCTGAATATATCAATGCATGTTCTTTTATTCTTTTTCATGGTACGAATCTCCTGATTGTAAAGGAGTTGACATAGTTTGGGGCAGTGTCTTTATTTAATTGGTCAAGATATTTTCATGCATGTGTCTCTAATGGTAATGGCTCTAATGTGTTTTCTTAGATGGTTTTATTCAATGTTGCCTTCTTTGGAACGGGAAATTTTGCAAGCATTGCTAGTTTTGAGATTTCATCTGTCTATCGGTTCATTACTGTGTTCAGCGTAAGTAAAGCTTGAACTTACTTCCTTACAACATGTATCACTTTCTTGTTAGAAATCTGTTACTGAGCTGATATGGTTTGCTTTCAAAATGCAGCCATTTCTGATGGCAGCCCTACTTGTATTCAAGCTATTTATACCATTCTTGCTTGTCATGTAAGTAAAGTTATAACTTTTTCCATATTAGCAAAATACAGACTTGATCACACCAATTCTTCTATTTGGTAACTTATTTCCAGTTCACAATGGGATGTAAACATAAAGAAAATGCCTCACTAGCATTATTGAGGATTTTTTTATCTTACAGTAATAGTCATTGTACATGGTCTATTTAATCGGCAAGAACCATTTCATGGATTGTCTATCTAGATAGGCAAGAGTCTTGGTTTCTTTAGCTTATTGATCAAACTGGTTTACTTTGCAGTTTTCATTTTTTTTATTATTATTATCAATAACCTATATGTTAGTTACATCAATCTTAATGTTTTTTTTTTTTTTTTTCCTGAGGAAGTTGTGCTTCCAAATCAATCTCTTAAAAGTTATATTCTTATGTTGCTTGTTTTGAGCCAAAATGCAGATGTGCTTTCAGTTCCATAACCAAACTACACCAAATTCCACGTTTGGGATGCTATTTTCTCGTTATATCATTTTCAGACGTAATGACCATTCACTTCTTTTTCCTGGTAAGAACTGTTTTCTTTATTTCACACTTTTTCTTTACCAAATGAAGCTCTGCTTACATTGGTCCTTATTTCTAAACGCATTACATATAAAATTAATTTGGTACCATGTTACTCATTTAGATAGATTACCTCATTTTGGCAATCAAGTTTGAAAAGTGTATCTTGTGTAATCATTATTTAAGCTTATCATGTTTTTATCTTGCAAATCCATGTAATTAGTGGGTCTGGAAATTTTCCATCATCTAGCTTTGGAAAAACTTTCTATCAATTAATCAAGAGTATTGATAAAGTTTTGTAGTAAAATTGAATGGCGCTGACTGCTTATAGCCTAGTTTATGTAAATGAAATGGCTGGCAAGACTTGCCCTACTTGCAATTTTAGATTATGCAGATTTGCCTACTTTCTAATGAGTTCTAAATCAATTGACACTTCCTCTCTTTATATGTGTATGTGTGTGTGGTATATTGTTAGAATAATAGTTAAAAAGATTAAATTTATCATTTCCTAATAATTTAAGATTTGGGGACAAATGTCACTTCCTCCCTTTAAATGAGTTATCTCAAATGGATATCTCTCTCTCTCTCGTAAGCACAAACGGCACTTACTCTCCTTAAATGTTATGTCCACTAAAAGAGTAAAAAATGAAAAATCTCACATATTGGACCTTGCTTACTAAGTGGGAGTAAGTCCATACACGAAGGGGAAGTATTAGAATAATGATTAAATTCACTATTCCTCAATAGTTTAGGCTAAGTGGTAATTTATAATGTGTGGTGTCAGGTCAATCATGCATTTTTAAACCTAACAAACCCAAAGCTACCTAATTCCATTAATTTGTCTCACTAAAATTTCCAGTTTTCTAGCTTAGTAAGCTATTATGACTTTGTTGATCAATATTTGTTTGTCTTTTACAAGTTGATACGTATATATTTTGAAAAGAAAATGGTAGGTTACTAGTTGAAATATAAAATTAAGTTCCCATTATCACCATCATCACCTTATATTGAGAAATGGTTGTTGGGGTTTTAGGCTAAGACTTTGTACAGTAAAATAGGCACCCTATTGACTATTGTGATATGTTATCATCAGGTCCGGAACACGGGAAGTTGGATGGAAATTGGTAATAGCATCAGTCACTTTGGAATAGTGAGTGCCCAAGTTGTATTTGTTCTGTTGCTGTTTGCCCTCACAAACGTATACACAAAAGATATCCAGTGCAATTCAGCACTCGAATCTTCTCAGAAAGCAATGTAAAAAGTCACATCAGATTAAGATATTTGGCACCAAAGTGAGCTTCCTGCTTTCCTTCAAGGTGAGCTTTTTCATTCTTAAAGCGGCTTTTTTGGGATTTAAGAGCTGTTTCTCATTTGGCATCTTCGTCATTGCTTCCCATAAGTGCTTATTGTCTTTGTGTAAGGACTTCATAGTAATGGGATTTTCCAGATGTTCCCATTCATTTTGCAATAGTTTAGCATGTTTATAACAGGGCTTGCTTAGTTCATTGTATCTTCAAGTTATCATATCCGCAGACCATTTATCAATATTAATCGTATTAGTATACCGTTAACGTGGTATAAATTGCAACCACATTTGTACAAATGCATTGATTAACTATATAAAATTACAATTATTAAGTTTGAAATTGAAGCAGAAAGAAAGAAACTGATGACCTCAGGTCCAACCCCTTATAAAATGCCTATTAAGTCCCAGTTGAAATGAAGCAGGTCCAACCCCATATGCGATGCTGTTTGCCGAAGAGCATCTTTAGTTATACCTAATTTTCTTGAAATTTTGGAGAGTGAACCTATAAAATTCACTCTCTAAAATTGAGTTACTGGGATGCTTTTTTTTTTTTTTTTTTAAGAGCTATACTGTAGCTCTGTAAACAAAATTTTTGAGTATGTAGAGAACTTCGAATTTGAAACTGTGAAAAAGTTATGAGATGAAAGTGGAGGCTAATAGAGGATCTCGTGTTTTAGACTTTTTTTTTTTTTTTTTTTTTTTTTTTTTTTTTTTTTTTTTTTTTTTTTTTCAATTTGAACGGGCGTTTTAGATTTTTTTTTTTCCTCTCTGAATTATGAATTTTTCTTGAATCGCCGTGAGAAAGGGGAAATGATGTGAAAGCAAAGAATTTTAAGTTTGAATTGGAACCGACACATATATATACTTTCGACAAAATGTAGAGGTATATATTGTTATATAATTTAATTGGGAAGATTTTTCCAAGCTTCAATAATTTTTTCTCCAAATAAAATACTATTTAATGAGTACCGTACATTTTATTCATAATTTTGTAACTCGTGTGCTTCCACAAGTCTTGGTTAAGTTCTTACGACTTACGAGTCCCCGCTTTCTACACAACTTCCGCCAATTTCGGATTTTTCTGTGATGTAATTATTTTGTCTTATCATATTACCAGTGGTGGAGTCAAAATTTAAGTTCAGGGAGGACAAAAATTAAAAGACAGTATTAAAAATGCAATTAATTTGAAACTTTTAATTAGTATTAGTAACAAAATAAAACAATTTTACTTAGTGAGAAGGGTATAAAGGTAAATAGGTCAAAATAAAAATCAAAGAGATATGTTATCAATAGTGTCAATGAGTGTTTTGTTGCCTTTTATTTTCCATGATAGTTTGTAGTTGTTAGTGTGGAGATGGAGTGTATTTTGTTTTTTTTGTTTTTTTTTTGAAAAGGTTGTTTTTTTCTATTTTAGTTGGGACAAAGAAGCAAACTTTTGGAATGATATAGGTAGAGTGAAAGTGAAGAAACTTTTAGAGGAGTCAGGGGGGTCAACTGCCCCTCCTCGTCCCCCCCTGACTCCGCCCCTGCATATGACTATGGATGTTGGTGTCGAAAAATGATATGTCCATAATATTTTTACAACACTTTTACAATAAATTTAAAGTAACAAGTTGTTATTGGTTATTATTGGTGAGAAAAAAATAATTTTAGTGGTGACTTGTGAATTTAAATTAGAACCAATAATAATTTATCATTTAGAATTTTTTTGTAAAAATATTTTAAAAATATTGCAAATGTAGTAGTTCTTTTTAAAGAGCTTTTCTACCCAAGACAAGGGTACTCCCTAAATAAGAAAAAAGAAAAAAAAAAAGAAAAAAAAAGAAAGAAAGAAAGATGAGCAATCAGACTTTCTAGACCCTTACCCAAAAAGAAGTCACTATTTCACCTTGCTAGTCAATGAAGTTTAATATTTCTAACAACTTGACAGATAACTCGTGTACTGGCCAGGGCAGAGGAAGGATCCAGGAAAGATGTGAAAAAGAGACAGATTTTTTATTTTCCATTTGAAGTTTTTGGTAAAAGGGAGAGAGAGAAGAAAAAAAAAAAAAAAAAGGTGAGAGGAACAACAAATATTTGTGGCAAATTCTTAATATATTATTATCTGAATTTTTATTGGATAAATTGTAGGAGTAAAAATGTCAAGTTTACTTATACATATAATTTTCTCTCTATTTTTTCCTACCATGTTTTATTAATGGGGGAATGAAATTTGTGATGTATCTTTGTATTAGAACCTTAATTCATATTCCTTGTATGTGGGTGTGTGTTTGTTTCTTTTTTAAAAATAAAGATAAAAAATAATGAAGGGATGTAAGTTTCTGACGAAAGAAGGTTCATCCTTTCTTCTTTTCTACACTATCAAAATTTGAAAAATTATAACCTATTATCTATGTTTCTTCCATTCTGGTCTATGCTTCAACTTTATCCTGTACGAAATGCATTATAACATTAAAGTTTGCAAAAAAAAAAAAAAAGTATATTGATTGGATAAAGAAAATTTGATGAACCCTAGTGGGGTTAATTTCGAGACTTTGAGACAAGTAAATTAATCAAGTTAATTGATAGAAACTGACATTTTTAATTATCTAAAGAGAAGCTTTATTATTATTATTATTATTATTATTATTATTATTATTATTATAAGCTTTATCTCATTAAACTAGAATTTGTATACGAGGGGAGGCCATGTGCATCACAGTTTTTTTTTTAAAATAAAAACAAGTACAAGAAAAAGAAAAGAAAAAGTGCACCAACATAACACTTTTAAGTAATAAGATGCAATTGATAGACAAAGATTGTAAAATGATAGTATTAATTACTTATTATATCCATCAATCATAACTCATGATGGTGTGAAAAATTCCATCGTAAGAAAGGTTCCTAAAAAAGTAGTGGAGATCATAAACAAATGCGATTATAGAAAATGAAAAAACATTCCCATTAAAAAGAAGAATATATAGCAAAAGACTTTAGTCGTCGTACTTGTCGTCTTGTGATCAAGCATCTTAATTTCCTAGGCAATTTCCCTCCTTGTTTCTGGGACCATATGATGAGCTTATATAGTTATAGTTGTAGTGCTCATGTCGCTCAACTTTGCTAAGCTGATCTAAAGCTAAAACACAGAGAAGATGACCCAAACTGATCAGTAGTAAGTAACAAATAACCCAAATCATTTCTTTTTCTTTCCTTAGTTGTTTGTCTTTATTTTTCTTCACTCTTTTTCTCTTCCTTTCAAGTTTGTTTCATGACCAATTAATTCAATGTTAAAGATTGATGCATCATATATTATTTCTTAGCTAATTTTTTCCTATGATTAATCCTTGATGGCAGTTTTAGCAGTGGGTTAGAGTTGGCAAATTTCGTGGTGATCCCTGATATCCTACAGCAAGCATGGACTGCAATTAGTGAACTATATAAAGAAACCAGTCAAAAAGAAGAACCATCTTCCTCAGTGAAATTCAAAATTTATGAGCCACTAAACTGTACAGTTATAGCTTTTTTCACTTGGCCTGCTAATAGCAAAGACTGTGTTCAGGGAAATGAAGGAGGAGATTTTGTTACATCATCAGCTCTTAAGGGGTATTTTCCTCACTTCAATTTCCTGTGCACCGAAAGCAACCAAAAGTTCTCCATTAACAAACCTGCGTTGGAGCTTTTTACCTCCATTTTTGATGTGCTCCCGAAATCTGTGGTACCTTCTATACTCTGAAAAATCCTCTTTTTTTTTTCATTAATTTTTTATTTTGGTCATAGCACTTGTAAACTTGGCAAAAGTTAAGCAGTCAAGAAACTCAACACTAGTTCAACTATAGGTCATAACAAATTGCCTGAACAATAATCATTGCCTAAAAATTTTCTATAAGTTTATACATGTTTGGTCACAAGTAGCTTTGAATAGGGATAAGAAGAGAAGAGACCAACGTGTGGTTGGTAGTCCTCATTTATCCAGGTACTATTTTTTTGGGAAAGGTTTTGCTGCGTATTAGTATGCAATAATTGCTGCATAATGAGTTATGTAGCAGTAAAAAGAAACCAACATGTCTATGGGTCCACCTGATCATATTCAGTGCACATGACCCTTGAACATATGTTGGTTTTTTTTTTTACTACCACATAACTCATTATGCAGCAATTGCTCCATATTAGTATACAACAAATCACCACGCACCCTTGGTGCAGTGATCACTCCACAAGTATAAGTGCTTGTGGGGTGTAAGGGGTAATGGCCGGGGTTCAAGTCTCCGGGAGGGAACTTCACACACATATATATTTAGATTAAGCTAGAGTAGAATTTCTATTTTGTATATAAAAAAAAAAATATATACAACAAAACCTTTCCTAAAATATTCTAGAAATTTGAAATGATGTCTAAATTGACCATTCTATTTCAATTCTATTAACTAGTAATTAATTAACAGGAATGGTTATGTACTGTCCATGTATTATTTTAATTTTAATTTTTTTTTTTTTATAGTAACGTGGTCACACACCATGTGATCATTTTAAAATTAACAAGAATGGTTATTTGCTGTCCATGTATTATTTTAAAAAATCGATATCAATTTTATCTATTCTTTCTCCAAAAAAAAAAAAAAATCATTATCTATGCCAAGATATCACGAGATATAATGATACAATATTTTAAACTATTCCCCTCATTAAATTGTATATCCACTACCTAATTTTATAATATGTTCCAAAACAGTAATTTTTGACCTTTTGTTTTTTTTTTTTATGATTTCAAGATTGTTTTATGTTTATAAATATAATTTTTTAATTATTATTAAATCATGATATTTGTGCTCAGGTGCTTTTAAATTGTAAGTTTTGTTCATTTTGATTGAAATGATCTTTTAGTCTTACTTTGAATTTTTTGTTTTTTGGCTAAGTAGTATTACTTTGATTTTTCGTTGTCTAATATGTTTCATTCATATATATATATATATATATATATATATATATATATATATATCTCTCTCTCTCTCTCCTTCTCTCTTCCTAGTCGTGGTGTCACCGATTGATGATGACTAATTACTATATATTCTTGACTCTGTATACTCATGGCTTTTGACCTAGTAAATCAACTCATCTCTCCCTTTTGAAGAAATCCTTATTGTTTTATGTAACACAATCACAGAGTTAAAACCTAGATTTAGAGCAAGGTAAGATCTGTTTGTGAAGTAAGAAAGATTGATAGAAAGGAATAGAAAATAAGAGAAAGAGAAAGAATGAGAGAGAGATATTTGACAAAAGAGAAAATCTGTATCTTTTGCATAATGATAAAACTGGGAGTACAAGAATATTTATAATACATTAAGCCTATCTAACTGCATAATAACCAATCCAAACTATGCGGAATTATAACAGAATCTACACCAGAACAATAACTGAATTTGGTGCCAGAACCAACAGTTCCAATCCACAATCAAGACGACATCGTTTCTACTTAAATAACTATCACATAAAACAGTGCACTGCAAGTTAAGTGAAACGGTGCATTTGTGCTTTTAATTTTAAGTGAAACGGTGCGTTGCACTTTATGTTGGAAACTCATCTTCAACCTTGCGCCCACTGTGTGTAATTCAACCATTGTCATCCTCCTTTAGTTTCTTTGAATTAGAACTACCACAAACATTAACACCTTTCATGCTGGTGGTGTTAACTGTTAATTAAGATGACTAGTTATTATTATTATTTACAATCATATTACTAATTATTATTAATTGATTATATTCTTTGACTTTACATACTCATGACTTTTGAGATTATAATTTATTTTATATTTAAATTTATTCTAATTGCAAGATGCTCATTATCTCTTTTAATATTTGTATTATTCTGTCTTTAATCTAATAGATTCTATCATTTTATTTAATTGTGTAAGTTTTATTGATATGTTGGAAAAAATTTATTTGATTTTACAGTTTTACATATCCAAATTAGTTCAGTTGAAAAATTTGTTGAACTAGCTAGGTAAAATGGAACAAATCAAATAAGGTAAAAAAGACATACCTCTAAATAATTTAAAATAGAACAGAAGCTTATTTTCACATGTTGGCCAGATTATAAGTTTTCGTGCAATATATATGGTTCAAAAGTTTACTACAAGTTTTTACCATTCCACGCCCGCTCCCCACTTGCTATTGGAAGATTAATTTCAAAAGTTGTGTTTCTTATTCGTATGAAGAAACTAATGTTAATTTAATTTATGCAAACTTAATTGGTAGTAATATTAGTTTTAGATAATGTATCATTGAGATGAAGTTATATGTGTTGAATTTATTAGGAAGTTGTATTTCATTATTTTCTTATAGGAACTTTTCTTTTTTTGGGTTTTGACATAATTGTATGTATATATTTATATAAATATATATATATATATATATTGAGAGAGTTTCAACCTATGGTGTCCGTTCTTGATGATAGTTTTTTATCATCAGATCAAGACACCAATCAGTTTTTGGTGTAGGCGGGGATTGAACTCCAAATCTCTTATACAACCATCAGAGACTTTACCAGTTGAGCTAACTGGAACTCACGTATATTATATTTCTTGTTACACTGGTTAGTGACTAATATTCATAGTTACCGTGCCACAATAATATTTAAGAATGTGTACAATATGTTATATAAGTGTTATTATTATTTTTATTGAACTTTGAGAATGTGATATGAATAGTTATACATGAGTTGTATTTATTACACAAACATTTTTTTTTTTTTTTTACATACAGCCCAAAAAACAACTAAAACTATGACTTCAACTCACGGTTTTAATTCACAATTTTCATGTTAGAAATCGTAACTTCAACTCACGGTTTTAGTTGTTTTTTGCTATGTGTAAAACGGTGTAAAACAGTTTTTGTGCAACAAATATTTCCATATATATTAACATGGTACGATTCGTATCATAATGCAGATGGCCAATTCCAAACCATTAATTATCACTGGAAACTCGCTGGGAGGATCTGTTGCCTCTCTCTTCACCTTGTCACTGCTAGAAAAAATCAATTTTACAAACACCAAACGCCCACTTTGCATCACTTTTGGTTCACCCCTTATTGGTGATGAAGGCCTGCAAGAAGCCATATCAAACTATCCAACATGGAACTCTTGCTTTTTGCATGTAGTTTCTGACCAGGATCCAGTTCCCAGAGTCTTAATTAATGGTTACCAGCCTTTTGGCACATTTCTCTTGTGTTCAAAGCTGGGTTGTTCTTGTTTTGAGGATCCTCGAACCATTTTGGAGTTGTTGAAGGCAACCTATTCAGGGAGTCCTGGAAATCAAGATCCTAATCCAGTTTTTGACGTCTATGGAACATTTGTGAAGGATATCAACCGAAAGGTAATTTGTAAGGATAATACAATGTTGCCTGAAAGAACTACACAACCATTACGGGCGTGCATTACTACACAAATAGTAGCAACCGGGCTGATGCAACCAGAGGTAACTCAGTTACAATTCTTTTTGGATAGTATATAATTAAAATGCTTACTTGAGCTATATATATCATTGTATGGTACTTCTATGCTACACCTAGACAATACACTAAATAGAATAGTGTAATGAATGTAATGCTTACCGATTAACAACTAATTCCAAAGCCTCTAATGTTTCTTACATGGATAAAAATTACTACAATTTGAAGTCTGTCTTTGTCCTTGTGATCTTTTAAAACTCCACTTCTTGTCCAACTCATTTTTACAAGTTATTGCAGCAACAACAACGACAGAATGTTGACGTCAACATTATCATTACAGAGACAGAAAAACAGGAAAAAAAGACGGCAATACTGAACAGGGAGGCTTTTGATCCCACCAAGAGGTTGAATGACATTAAGGTGAATATGGCCTACCTAGAACGGTATAAGAAGTTGTCTATAGACGACGGAATTGGATACTTTGACAGATATAAGTTCGAAAGCCGTAATGGAATGACTAAAACTGATATGGATCTGGAAAGGTATAAAAAATCCCTCACAATTTACTGGAAAGATATGGTTGATCAATCAGAGAAACGGCCCCAAACAGTAGGTGCCTTCCTTCGTACCCGCTCGCTCTTTGGGGGAACAAATTACCGAAGGATGATTGAACCACTGGATATAGCTAATTACTACAACAAGGGGTTAAGCGACTACATAAATAATGGAAGGTCAGAACATTACAAAAAATTGGAGCAATGGCTGAAAGAAACTGAGAAACCTTCAAGTTCAAGTGGTCCAAATGATTTGAAGAAACAGAATGTGAAGTCAAGTTTGACGGAGGATTCTTGCTTTTGGGCACATGTTGAGGAGGCTCTCATTTTATGCGAATCGCTGACTGGCAGAGAATCAAGCGTTATGAACAAAGAATCATCAAAGAAGAAACGAAAAGCAAGTGCTATGGACGAAGAATCATCAAAGAAAAAACTAGTTGAGTTTGAAAACTACGTATACGGTTTGATGAAAAATTATGCAGTATCGCCTGAGATTTTCTTACCTAAGAGCAGCTTCATGAAATGGTGGGGAGAGTATAGAGAAATAACGGGAACTTCTTATAGTTCACCTCTCACTAGCTTAATTAAGAATGTCGAGAATCATGAGGAGTATACTAAGGGTACCCTAGTGATTCCTGAGATGTAAAATTATATAATTCAAACTTGTCTGGCATTCAAAATTTATTCCCCAGTAAATTGTAAATTGAGGACATCATCTTTTCAATCATTATTATTACTAGTCATGGATCTGCGCAAAGCTTGAGAATATGCGAATTACTTTGTAATGGAATATATGTGTAACCTATTTTCTAAGAACTTCAAGATCATATAGTAGGGTTAGCCATAACAAAGGATTTCTACTCATAAGAATATTATTTAAAATATTCATTTAAAAAAAGCTATTTTTATCTTGCCCTTTACAAAAGCAACCAAGTGCAAAAGGAGGGTTTATTTTTTTTATGTTTCAAACTAAAATAAATGACGCCATATTGTTTGCTCGGTCAACTAATGAAAATTTTATATTATCCTTAAATAAAAACCTATATTTTTACTTTAATTTTTGTTTAAAATTTTTATCTACTCTTATTATGAGCCAATCCATTTTTGATATGATATATATAGTGGTTGATGATGCACAAAAATTGTCAGTGAGTTGATTGTCCACACACGTGCCAATGGGTGCACCTGAAGAACCAATTAAAGGGCACCGGTGGGGTACCGGCCAAAGACCCTCCGAAAGTTAAGTTAGTGATGGAAGAATCTCCAAGAACTCAATAGTGCAAGAGCTAGAGAGAATTCACATATCTTGATTTGTGAGCGCTTTGGAGTTTTTATAATAGCGTAGAGCTGACCTCAGTTTCTTGATGGAGAAGGTATTTCCTTATGGAGAAGCTCTTTTCCAGTGTCCATATATCGTGGGATTCTTTCCTTGTAGGGATCCCTCAGATTACAGTGGAACGTAGAATGCAAGGCATTCCCATATTAGGTTCCTTGGAGACTACTCAGGTCACGTGAGTGCCACGTGGCTTTGCCACCCGTCTCTGTCGGGTCCGTCCACCTTAAAGAGTCCGTCCCCATTAAAGAGTCTGTCCACTTTAAAGGGTTCGTCCATCTCTCTGCTTTCCGTTCAAGACGAGACTTTGTCTACTAGGTCTTTGCCTGTTAGGCTATCTTGATCGTCTCTAGGTGTTACCGTCGCTTTATTATTAGCTTAGCAAATTGGATCCGTCTGCTATGGGATTTATCCCTATCAACTGTCAAGGCGGAGCATGTCGAACGGTGTCAAGGAAGGTACCTGATGACCGCTGGGTCCCTGACGACCCCTTGGTATTTGATGACCTATTGATACGTGACGACCATCAGGGCGGAGCGTGCCGCGCGGTGTTAGGGAAGGTACCTAATGACCGTTGGGTACCTGACGACCCCTTAGTACCTAACGACCCATTGATACGTGACGACCGTCGGGGCGGAACGTGTCGCGTGGTGTTAGGGAAGGTACCTGACAACCGTTGGGTACATGACGACCCCTTGGTACCTGACGACCCATTGATACGTGACGACCGTTAGGGCGGAACGTGTCGCGCGGTGTCAGGGAAGGTACTTAACGACCGTTGGGTACCTGACAACCCTTTGGTACTTGGCGACCGTTGGGTACCTGACGACCCTTTAGTACCTAACGACCCATTGATACGTGACGACCGTTAAGGCGAAACGTGTCGCGCATTGTCAGGGAAGGTAGTGTCAAGGAAGGTACCTGACGACCGTTGGGTACTTGACAACCCCTTGGTACCTGGCGATCATTGGGTACTTGACGACCCATTGATACGTGACGACCGTCAGGGCAGAGCGTGTCGCGCAGTGTTAGGGAGGGTACCTGACGACCTCTTGTGATTGACGATACTTTTGGTGACCGAAGATTCTTTTGGATGCTTTTGGTAATCGAAGACTCTAGGGTGTTAGAAAAAATTTTCTAATTGGTGAAAATATTCCCTATCAGTTGCCCCCATTTTCGTAGCCATAACGTAAGTGGACAAGTGCAGAATATGAAGGCTTGTGTTGTAATTGTAGAGTGTTGGGGGTTTTTTCTTGCCCCCCACTCCATGAGCAACTTAATGGGAGGATTGTTACTTAAGTCGATTGTCATCAGAGGATTGCTACTTGACACGATCATCTTTGGGGGGTCGTTCGTCACCTTGGTGACTTGGTTCAATGATTTCTATTTGAGTCAATCATCTTTGGAGGATCGCTTGGATCGTTCGTCAACTTGGTGACTTGGTTAGATGATCTCTACTTGAGTCGATCATCTTGGGAGGATCACTTGGATCGTTCGTCACCTTGGTAAACTAGATCATTCGTCACCCTGTAAGTAGGAAGATTTAGATCTTTTACCAAGGCACTCGTTAGTGGATTGGTTCGTTCGTCCACCCGTAGGTAGGAAATTTTTTTTACCAAGGCACTTGTGAGTGACTTGGTTCGTCCGTCCTCTAGTAAGTAGGAAGACTTAGATCTTTTACCAAGGTACTTGTGAATGGCTTAGTTCGTCCATCCTCCGGTAGGTAGGAAGACTTATATTTTTGACCAAGGCACTCGTTGGTGGCTTAGTTCATTTGCCCACTCGTAGGTAGGAATACTTATATAAGGCACTCATAGGTGGCTTGGTTCGTCCATCCACCCGTAGGTAAGAGGACTTAAATTCTTGACCAAGGCACTCGTAAGTGGCTTAGTTCATTTGCCCACTCGTAGGTAGGAATACTTATATGAGGCACTCATAGGTGGCTTGGTTCGTCCATCCACCTATAGGTAGGAGGACTTAAATTCTTGACCAAGGCACTCGTAAGTGGCTTGGTTCGTTCGTCCTCCTGTAGGTGACTTTGGTCATTGTTATTCCCTCTTAGGGATGACTTTACTTTGGATTGCCCATCGTAGGCGATTTTGGTTTTCTGTCCACTCGTAGGTGACTTTGGTCGTTGTCCTTCCATCTTTGGGATAACTTTACTTTGGACTGCCCACCATAGGTGACTTTGGTTTTCTGTCCACTAGTAGGCGACTTTAGTTGTTGTCCTTCCATCTTGGGGATAACTTTACTTTGGACCGTTCACTTGTAGGTGAAGCCACCTATATGCAGCTTTGGTCAGCGTCCGTCCCTCTTGGGGATGACTTTACGTTGGACTGTCAACCTTTAAGTGACTTTGTTCGTTTGTTCACCCGTAGGTAGGACTTAGCTTGCTTTGAGGATCTGGTGCCCATCGGTGTTTTAAAACGTCGATCAATCCCGTAAGGATGAGGATTAGGTGCCCGTTGGCTTCCTTGATATTCAGTCCATCCCATTGGTAGGACTTAGTTTTGAATGAGGAACAAGTGCCTGTAGGCATCTTTGATCGTTGGTCCATCTTGTTGGTAGGACTTAGTTTTGGATAAGGGTAAGGTTCCCATAGGCATCCTTGATCGTCAGTCCATCCTGTAGGTGAGACTTAGTTTTGGATGAGGATTAAGTGCCTGTAGGCATCCTTGATCGTTGGTCCATCCCGTAGGTAGGACTGAGTTTTGGATGGGAATCAGGTGCCGTTGGCATTCTTGATTGTCGGTATCCTTAGTTGTCGATCCATCCCATAAGGATGAGAATTAGGTGCCCATAGGCATTCTTGGTTGTCGATCCATCCCATTGAGATGAGGATTAGGTGCCCTTCAGATTCCTTTCGTAGTGTTTAGCCATGAGGTCTTGCTGAAATGTTGACGCTTGTCGCATGCTTTTACGTAGAATTGGGCATCCTTCTGCATGGTAGGCCAATATACCTTGGTCGTACATGCTTATGGACCAACGATCGTGCCCTCGAGTGGTTTCCACACACCCCTTCATGGACTTCCCTCATGACGTAGTCTGCTTCAATAGGGATCAAACATCTTAGGTATGGTCAGGAGAAACCTCTCCTATCAACACATAGCGCGATGTCCGAACTTTTAACCTTTGGGACACGTTGTGGTCCTTCGGAAGCGTCCCATTCTTAAGGTAGGAGGTGATGGAAGTCGTCCAACCAATACCTACTAGTATCACTTGTATTTCCAATTCCTCAGTGGCAGGGAAATGTTGGGTGAAGGATAGTACTTGACGACCGATAGTAATGTGTTCGGTAGATGTGGCCTTGGCCAATCGATCAACATGTTCTTTTTCTTCCCTTGGGACTTGTACAAATTTTGCTGCAAAATTTTGATTTGTTCGTCTCTTGACAAGGCTAAGGTACTTCTTCATCCACTCTCCCTTGGCTTCGTAGTCTTTGTTGATATGCCCGATGACAACTTGGGAGTCACTATGGATGACGACTGATGAGGCCCCAGCTGCTTTGGCTAAGTTGAGTCCCATTAGTACAACTTCGTACTCAGCTTCATTATTGGTTGTCGGGACTAGAGTCGGATGGCGCATTCTATGATGTCCCCTTCAAGAGATTGTAGGACTATTCCGATCCCTCCAGCATGTCTGTTGGATGATCCGTTCGTTCAGACCTTCCATGGGGCTATCCCTAGCTTTCCGCCTTGTTCATCGTAAATTCTATGACGAAGTCAGCTAATGCTTGGGCTAAGGGGTTTGTTCGTCTGGACTACTATGGTGTGCGCTTGGAAGTATGGCCTAAACTTGTGGCCTGCTGTGATTAGAGCGAAAGCTAACTTCTCCATAGGGAGATCTCTTTCTTTTGCTCCCCTAAGCACTCAGCTGGTGTAGCATACGGGTAATTGCACACGATCCTTCTTTTGGATGAGAGCTGAACTAACAACCGTGGGAGATACGGCCAAGTAGAAGGAAAGCACTTCATCGGGTTTGGATGGATTGAGGAGTGGTGGAGATGCGAGGTATGCCTTCAGTTCCTCAAATGCTCTTTGGCATTCGTCGGTCCACTCAAATGCTTTCATCTTGGTCGTCCTTTTCTTGGTGATCGTCCGTCGGGGGATGATCATTCTTACGTTCGCCACCGCCCTATTCGTCATTTTGATGGTTCAGATGCAATTCGTTTCGCTGGCCCAACTTTCGTTCTAGCTTATGATTCTGTTGGATGAGTGGCTCAACCGCCGCGGCGAGGGTTTGCACTTGCCTCTCCAAGGCGTTGGGCGGGTTTCCAGTCTCTTGGTTAATGATAGCCATTGATCGTCTGAACCATGCAACTCTTTGTCTTAGGAGCGGGGATATGGCTGATCACTCGGCTTCCCACAGACGGCGCCAACTGATGATGCACAAAAATCGTCAGTGAGTTGACCGTCCACACACGTGCCAATGGATGCACCTGAAGAATAAAAGAGAAGAACCAATCAAAGGGCACCGGTGGGGTACCGGCCAAAGACCCTCCGAAGGTTAAGTCAGTGATGGAAGAATCTCCAAGAACTTAATAGTGCAAGAGCTAGAGAGCATTCACGTACCTTGATTTGTGAGGGCTTTGGAGTTTTTATAGAAGCGTAGAGCTGACCTCAGTTTCTTGATGGAGAAGGTATTTCCTTATGGAGAAGATCTTTTCCAGCGTCCATATATCGTTGGATTCTTTTCTTGTAGGGATCCCTCAGATTACGATGGAACGTAGAATGCAAGGCATTCCCATATTAAGTTCCTTGGAGACTACTCAGGTCACGTGGGTGCCACGTGGCTTTGCCACCCATCTTTGTTGGGTCCGTCCACCTTAAAGAGTCTGTCCCCATTAAAGAGTCTGTCCACTTTAAAGGGTCCGTCCGTCTCTCTACTTTCCGTTCAAGATGAAACTCCGTCTACCAGGTCTTTGCCTGTCAGGCTATCTGGATCGTCTCTAGGTGTTACCGTCGCTTTATTATTAACTTAGCAAATTGGATCCGTCTGCTATGAGATTTATCCCTATCAACCGTCAAGGCGGAGCATGTCGAATGGTGTCAAGGAAGGTACCTAACGACCGCTAGGTCCCTGACGACCCCTTGGTACTTGACGACCCATTGATACGTGACGACCGTCAGGGCGGAGCGTGCTGTGCGGTGTTAGGGAAGGTACTTGACGACCCCTTGGTACTTGACGACCCATAGATACGTGACGACCGTCAGGGCGGAACGTGTCGCACGGTGTCAGGGAAGGTACCTGACGACCGTTGGGTACATGATGACCCCTTAGTACTTAACGACCCATTGATACGTGACGACCGTCAGGGCGGAACGTGTCGCGCGGTGTTAGGGAAGGTACCTGACGACCGTTGGGTACCTGGCGACCATTTGGTACCTGACAACCCCTTGGTACCTGACGACCCATTGATACGTGACGACTGTCAAGGCGGAATGTGTCGCGCGGTGTCAGGGAAGGTACCTGACGATCGTTGGGTACCTAACAACCGTCAAGGCAGAGCGTGTCACGCAGTGTCAAGGAGGGTACCTGACAACCCCTTGTGACCGATGATACTTTTGGTGACCGAAGATTCTTTTGGATGCTTTTGGTAATTGAAGACTCTAGGGTGTTAGAAAAAATTTTCTAACTGGTGAAAATATTCCCTATCAGTGGTGATTGGAAAGGTAAGAAAACAAGTAGAGTTTTCTCATCATTTAAAAAACTTTCACTTGCATACCTCTATTTTGATGTTGTCTTTAATCTTAAACCACTATTCGTTGTCATCCATAATCATAGTTCTCTCTCTTTTAAAGCATACAAAAGAATCATCATAATCTTTCCTACTAAATTATTGCTCTTCTTGATACATCTGTAAATATCTACCGAATCAAAAATATCCATACGTTTTGCAAACAAAACACAAAATGTCATATGAGCAATTGTTACTCAACAATGATTAGTTGGATCCATTAAGAAAATAACTTTATATTGATAACCTATAGAAACAACTTTTTCCACACACAACCAAAAAAAAAAAGTAAATTTGTCCACTCAAAAAAAAAAAAAAAAAAGAAAAGAAAAGAAAAGAAAAAGAAAGACAAATAGCAAAGCCTCATAATCAAGCTGCTATATAAATCAATCATAAAAGTAAAATAATGAAAATCTTATTGCAAAAGCTAAAAGATGTCACTTATCTAATCATTTTTGTTTGACTTGTTGGTCCCAATTATGGATAACACTCAGTTCATCAAAAAAAAAATTATGGATAACACTCCTATCTGCAAAAAGAAGATTGTGTCCTAAAATAAATAAGATTCCATCTCCATATAGTTTAAGCTTTTTGGTAAGGGTAATTTATCATGCGTAGCGTGACTAGTGTCAAGTCAATCATGCATTTTTAAACCTAACCAACCGAAAGCTACCTAATTCCATTCATTTGGCTTCCTAAAATTTAGAGAAATTACACTTTACCGTCATAAATTATACCTTCGATTATACTTTGCACCTTAAATTTCTTCGAATGCACGTGTTTTGCATACTAAATTTATAACCATTGTTACATTTTACACCCCAACATTAACTTTGCTATTAATTTGGATGGAAAAATATAATACCACGTGAAAAGACCTAATTGTCCATCTTCTCAATTCTTTAAAAACAAAAGAGATATTACACTTTAGTACCACTCTAAACTATCTCTTGATTACACTTTGCAACCTAAACTTTGAACTTCCATCTAAGTTAACAAAAAACTTAATGTCGGGATGCAAAGTGTAGCAAAAGTTATAGTTTAAGATGCAAAACGTAACGTGATATATAGCTTAAGGTGGTAAAGTGTAATTTTTCCTAAAATTTTTGGCTTTTTAGCTTAATAAGCTTTTATGACTTTGTTCATCAATATTTTGTTTGTTTTTTTTACCAGTTGATATATATAGGTCTGGATATATATAAATTTATATATATATATATATCTATATATATGAAAAGAAATGTATACACAAAAGATATTCAGTGCTCATTACTTCTCACAAAGCAATGTGAAGTCTCATCAGACATTTGGCATCAAAATGAACTTCCTGCTTTCCTTAAAGGTGAGCTTTTTCATTCTTACAGCGACTTTTTCAGGATTTAAGAGCTGTTTCTCATTCGGCATCTTCGTCATTTCTTCCTACAAGTGCTTATTGCCTTTGTGTTAGGACTTCATACTAATGGGATTTTCCAGATGTTCCCATTCATTTTGCAATTGTGACCATAGTTAAATGTTATCTTCGAGTTATCATATCCACAGTTCAATAATCAGTTATAATCGTATTACTTTACAGTACTTAACGTGGTATGAATTGGTACCACATATCTACAAATGCATTGGTTAACCATATTGAACTACAATTATCAAGATAAATATTGAAGCAGAAAGAAACTGAGGCCCTCAGGTCCAACCCCATATGAAATGCTGCCTCAGCACATATAATGCCTATTAAGACCCAGTTGAAATGAAGCAGGCATGCGCCTAAAAAAGTAAAACCCCAAATACAATGCTATTTCCTAAGAGTATCTCTCTAATAGACTCCTTAAACCTAAATTTCTTCAAATTTTGGAGAGTGAACCCTCAAAAAATTGGGTTACTGGGATGCTCTTTTTTCAAAGAGCTATACTGTAGCTCTGTAAACACATTTTTAAGTATGTAGTTAAACATTAGTTACTTTTTGAGTCATGAGATGAAAGAGAAAAGGTTAATCGCAAAAATTCTAAGCCCCTTAATAAACCACAATTTATGTGACAAATTGTGAGTGGTAGTGAAAAAATGGTGGATTCATGTAAAAAAAATATGCAACTAATCACAATTCATGTGACAGATTATGAATGATAGAGAAAAAATAATAAGCTCATGTGAAAAAGATATACAACTAATCACAATCTGCTATATAGAATAATTGTGGCAAAAATTATATTTTTATCTTGTGGTTTAGATTTTTTTTTAAAGGGGCATTTCAGATTTTTACTTTTTATTTTCATGAATAGCAAATTTTCCTTGAATTGCGATGCCCGTGAGAAAGGGGAAAAGATGTGAAAGCAAAGAATAGTATAACTTTGTAAACACAGTTTTAAGTATGTAGTTAAACACTGGTTACTTTTTAGTTTCAAAAAAAAAAAAAAAAAAAAAAAAAAAACTGGTTACTTTTCAAGTCATGAGATGAAAGAGAAAATGTTAATAGCAAAAAAAATCATGAATTGCGGTTTATATGACAGTTAGATTATAAGTAGTAGAGAAAAAATGGTAAGTTTATATGAAAAAAAATGTGTAATCAATCACAATTTACCATGTAAAATAATTGGAGCAAAAATTATCTTTTTATTCTGTGTTTTAGATTTTTTTTAAAGGTTTCAGATTTTTACTTTTTATTTTCCTGAATCGTAAATTTTATTGCCGTGAGAAAGGGGAAAGATGTGAAAGCAAAGAATTTCGAGTTTTAAATATACTTTTATTTCAGAAAAGACACGACACGACAAAAGGTGGAGCAGGTACCTATTATTATATATATAATTTAATTGGGTAGATTTTTATATATATTTGTAACGAGTGTGTTTCCGCTGGGGTCTTGGTCAAGTTGTTTTATTTTACGACTTACAAGTCATGCTTTCTAACACAACTACCGACAATTCTGGATTAATTTATCTGTGATGTAATTATTTTGTCATATGACTATGGTTGTCAAAGAGCTTTTTCTGCCCTAGAGTCCTAGACGAGGGTAAATAAAGTAACTATACTCACTACTTTAATAATATATAAAGTCACTACTACTTCAAGACTATATATATATAAAGTCTTTCTCAAAAAAAAAAAAAATATATATATATATATATAAAAATAAAGTCACTACTACTTCAAGACCCAATTGCTAGTTTAATAAGTTTACATTTCTAGACAATGATACTGACAGGACAGCTAACTCTCGTACTAGCCAATGCAGAGGTAAGGTCCAGGAAAGATGTGAAAAAGAGACAAATGCTACTTTAATAAGTTTCCATTTGAAGTTTTTGGTAAGAGAGAGAGAGAAAGAAGTGAGAGGAAGAGAAAATATTTGTGTCAAATTCTTAATTATCTGAATTTTTATTTAATAAATTATAGGAGTAAAAATGTCAAGTTTACTTATGCATACTCTAAAAAGAAAAATCATCCTTTCTTCTTTTTAAAGTTTGAAAAATTATAAACTATCTTTTATGTTTCTTCCACCATGGATAAGGAAAATTCCACGAACCTAGCGAGCTTACTAGACTTTACTCTTTTTTTTTTTTTTTTTTTGAGAAAGAGACTTTACTCACTTGAGCATACACGTTTAGATTTGTTCCATCTTATTTTACAATACACTTAATATTCTTTGTAGTTTTTATTTTAACATCCAACACATTAAAATAATATAATTACATAATAAAATAATATAAAAAAAGAGGAAAGAGAAGAAAAGTCATTCAATAAAGAAAGTTAATAAACATTGAACCAAATTCTACAAAAAATATTTATTTTTTAATTAAAAAAATCTTAAAACATTGAACCAAATGATATAAAAAATTAACATTTATTTTTTTTTCTTATACCAATTAAAAATATTTCAATTCTCTTTGCAAAGAATACGTTGCTTGGCAAAAATTTATACTTTCTCATGTAAGGTCTCTTTTCTCGTGTTTTATTTCATTAAACTAGAATTTATATACAAGAGGTGGTCAAAGTGTATCATAGTAATAAAAGAAAATACTTAAAAAAAAAAAAAAAAGTGCACCAAGGTCTATCGTAACTTTTTTCAAGAACTGATGAACTAATAAGATGTAAATTAATGATAGACAACTGATAAAGATAATAAAAATGAAGGCAATTATTATCCATCAATCATAGCTAATACCATTTTAGTTAGTTGAGAATTCAACAAGTTTGGGAATGATGTTGAGTCGAGTAGCTAGCTTGTCAGCAGAGCCATTAATTTCCTCTAGACGTCGACCTTAGAAGAAATGGTCATTAGCTTCGGAGCCTCTCTACGATTGCGCCAACAAGTACCATAGAAAATTTCACATTCTCTTGCAAATTACAATTCAACTCATCTGGGTCCACTCAATACAAAAAGAGAGAGAATGTGAAAATTTCAGTATATCTTAGTCTTTCTTTTGTTAATCATAATTTGATAACAAAAGTGAGGAACGAAAAATTTCGCACCAGTTGAATCCACAAGTTAGTAATAATAAGTAAAAAGATGTTAATAATAAATTTTTGAATAAAATTAAGTAAAAATTTATCAACTTAATAATTGAAAAAAAAAAAAAAAAGTTGATAGAATAGTTGTTACTTGTTTCTTGTTACCCAGAATTACTGTATATATTGTGAAATTTTCGTGTGTCTAGCTTATGAGTTATTTCTTTTTAAATTTTCTCTTAAGATGTGGACAGCATATAATGGAATTTCTTATATATAGTAGGAAAAGTCCAGGCACCATCCTTCTTGTCTCGTGTCTTTGACTCTTCGTGGAGGATTCAAAAGAATGAGTGATGGGTGAAAAGAAAGAATGTTTCTTTAAAAATAGTGGGAATTGGATGCTCATTTATTCAAAGATAATATAGAAAATGACTCCGGATTAAAGAAAGTCATCAACTAAACCTACACGGTATTTGAGACTTGTCGTCTTGTGATGCACCTGAATTTCCTGGGAAATTTCTCTGCTGATGAGTAGAAAAGTAGAACCATGCGATGCTTTATGCTTACATATGTACTGCTCAGATTGCTCAACTTTCCTAAGCAAATTAATCTAAAGCCAGAGAGAGAGAGGATGACACAAACTCAGTTGTAAGTAAAATAAAAAAACCAATAAATCATTTCTTTTTCTTTCCCTTAGTTGTTTGTCTTTGTTTTTCTTCACTCTTTCTCTCTTCCTTTCAAGTTTGTTTCTTGACCAAGAAATTCAATACTAGAGATTGATGCATCATCATTTCTTAGCCATTTTTTTCCTGTGATTAATTATTCTTGATGGCAGGTTTAGCAGTGGGTTAGAGTTGGCAAATTTCGTGGTGAGCCTTGATGTCTTGCACGATGCATGGACTGCAATTTGGAACCTATACACAGAAATCAGTCAAAATGAAGGACCATCTTCCCTAGTGAAATTCAAAGTTTTTGAGCTACCAAACTGTACCATCATAGCTTTTTTCACTTGGCCTGCTAATAGCAAAGACCTGGGATGCACGGACTCGGCATCCAGGGTCTCGCACCCGCGTCCGACGCGGCGGGACGCGGCGACGCGGGAGGGACGCCGCAGACCGCGCGTCGGTGCCGCGTCGTGCCGCGTCGTGCCACGTGGATCTCCGGACTCGCGCCGACGCGGCTCAAATCGGGCCGACTCGGGCCGTATCGGCCGTATCGGCCGAAATCGGCGAAACCGCCGAAATTACCGGTTCAGGCCGAAACGCCCGAGTCAGGCCGAAATTCAAAAAAAAAAAAAAAAAAAAAGGTGCGCAACGCACCGTTTCTACTTAACCTAAAACTTAGGACTCTCTCACAGACTCTCACTTCGTCCAAAAGCTCTCACTCACTCCGTCCCTCATCTCTCTTCTCTGTGCTGTGCGCCTCTGCGATCTCTCTTCTCTGTGCTGTCACTGCTGTGCAGTCTCTGCTAGTGCTAGCTCGGCTTCAAGCCTTCAAGTCTCCTCTTCTCGGCTTCAGGTGTGCTCTCTCAATTTGTGTGCTTGCTGCCTTGCTGTGAATCTGAAATGATTTGTGAATCTGAAAGTTTGTGTGCTTGCTGCCTTGCTGTGAATCTGAAATTTCTCTCTATGTGCTGAAAGTTTCTTTTCAATATTAGTTTTATTTAGTTAATAAAATTTGTGAATCTGAAAGTTTGTGTGCTTGGCTGTGTGCTTGCTGTGAATCTGAAATTTCTCTCTGTGTGCTGAAAGTTTCTTTTCAATCTTAGTTTTATTTAGTTAATAATTATTACTTATTAGTTATTACTCATTGTGATTTGTGAATATGTGAATATGTGAACTTGGGTTTGATTTATTATTAATTTATTTAGTTAATAATTATTATTTGTAGGTTAAATTGAATCTATTGAATTTACAATGGACGAAGTTACTAGCACAGAAACTTCACCTTCATCTAATCAAGTGCCAAATGATGAATCTCCTCTTTGGCAGTATGTGACTAAAGTAGAAAAACCACCCGGTGCGTCTGTTAAATCAGGTGGAAACACATACTTTAAGTGCAACTATTGTGATATAGTTTACATGGGATCCTATTCTAGGGTTAAGGCTCATTTATTACAAATTTCTGGCAAAGGTATTAAAGCATGCCTTAAGGTGACAAAGAGCCATAGGCTAGAAATGCAGCGAATGCATAATCAAGTTGAGAATGATAAGTTAGAGAGAGAACGGAGAAGTCAAATTCCCTTACCCCCACCTCCCCCAGGCCGTGGGATACCTATTTCCCCATTTTGGAGACAGGAAGGGAGTGATACTGATAGTACAAATCCGGTTGATGGTAAGAGGAGGAAGGTGACTATGAATTCTACTTTGGAGAAAGCATTCCAGAATAATGCTAGACATGATTTGGATAGCAGAATTGCTAGGATGTTTTACACCGGTGGGCTTCCGTTTAACTTTGCAAGGAACCCACATTATCGTAGTTCCTATGCATATGCTGCTACCCATAGCATTCCAGGTTATCTTCCTCCTGGATACAATGCCTTGAGAACAACACTTCTGCAAAAAGAAAGAGCTCATGTTGAAAGACTTTTGAAACCAATTAAGGACTCTTGGCTTGAAAATGGTGTAAGTGTAGTTTCTGATGGATGGTCAGATCCACAAAGGAGGCCTCTTATTAATATTATGGCTGTATCAGATGGGGGTCCAGTGTTTATAAAGGCAATTGATGGGTCAGGTGAGTTCAAAGACAAACATTATATTGCTGGAGTGTTGAAGGATGCTATAAAAGAGATTGGACATGAAAAAGTTGTCCAAGTCATCACTGATAATGCTAATGTGATGAAGTCTGCTGGAGCTCTTATTGAAAGTGAGTATCCTAAAATATTTTGGACACCCTGTGTTGTCCACACTCTCAATCTAGCTTTGAAGAATATTTGTGCAGCAAAAAACACTGAAAAGAATGAAGTTACATATGAGGAATGTAGTTGGATTACACGTATTGCTGATGATGCATCCTTCATACGTGTTTTTATCATGAACCATTCAATGAGGTTGGCAATGTTTAATGAATTCTGTCCATTAAAATTGCTCCAAGTTGCTGATACTAGATTTGCTTCGGTTGTTGTAATGTTGAAAAGGTTGAAGTTGATAAAAAGATGCCTTCAAGCCATGGCTATTAGTGACCAATGGGCTTCTTATAGGGAGGATGATGTTGGAAAAGCTCAAAAGGTGAAAGATATGATTCTAAGTGATCTTTGGTGGGATAATATTGATTATATCCTTGAATTCACAGCACCCATTTATGATATGCTACGAATAGCTGACACAGATAAGCCTTGTCTTCATCTTGTGTATGAGATGTGGGATTCAATGATAGAGAAGGTGAAGGCAGTAATATATCGGCATGAAGACTTGGAAGATGATCAGTATAGCTCATTTTGGGGTGTGGTGTATGATATACTCATTGATCGATGGACTAAAAATTGTACACCACTACATTGCTTGGCTCATTCCTTAAATCCTAAGTAAGTACATTTATTTTCTATTTTCCTTAGTTCACCCTTTTAGTAAAACACACGTTTAATCTATATTTGTTTTTTAATCTTTAACTAGGTATTACTCCATTGAATGGCTTTCGGGGAATCCAAAACGCATCTCTCCACATCGGGATCATGAAATTTCTATGGAAAGAAGCAAGTGTTTGGAGCGATACTTTGAAGATGAGAATGAATTAACGGTGGTGAAGTTTGAGTTTGCTAAATTTTCAGGAGGGAGGTTTCCTTCACCAGATGTCTTGACAGATAGGTGGGCCTTACAACCTTTGGTTTGGTGGCAATACCATGGCTCCGCATTTCCAACTCTTCAAACCCTTGCCCTTAAACTTCTTGGACAACCTTGTTCATCCTCATGCGCAGAGAGAAATTGGAGCACATACAAATTCATTCATTCCTTAAAAAGAAACAAAATGGCTCCTGCACGTGCTGAGGATTTGGTATATGTGCATTCTAATCTTCGACTCTTGTCAAGGCGCAATGAGGAGTACATACATACAGCAACAAAGATGTGGGATATTGCAGGAGACTCTTGGAATGAGAGCGACATACATGGAGGAGCTGGAATTCTTGAGAATGCAGCCCTTACACTTGATGAGCCAGAGTTAGAGGCCATGGTTATTGGGAATGCTAACACTAGTGCTACTACTAGTGAAAGTGAAGTTCGAAGTGGAGCTATTGATCTTGAGGAAGATGATCTTGGTGTTTGATTGTCTTGTTGATTGTTTTGTTGATTATCTTTTATTTTGTTTTAGTTTCAAACTTGTGAGTTGTATTCTAATTTCCGAACATCATAGAATGTTTTAGTTTCAATCTTGTGGGTTGTATTTAATTTATGAACATCATAGAATGTTTTAAGTCTTAAATTTGATATATGTTTATATAATGTGAAAAAATATACTTAGCAATATATTAAAAATATAAATAAAAATATTTTTAATAATTTTTTAATCGCCGAGTCCCGCCGCACCCGCACCCACCTTTTTCAAAAATTGCCGAGTCCCGCACCCGCACCCGCACCCGCACCCGAGTCCCGAAACGCACCCGTGCTTCATAGGCAAAGACTATGTTCAGGGAAATGGAGGAGGAGATTTTGTTTCATCATCAACTCTTAAGAAGTCTTTTCCTTTCTTCAATTTCCTGTGCACCAAAGACAACCCAGAGTTCTTCATTAACAAACCTGCGTTGGAGCTTTTCACCTCCATTTTTGATGAGCTCCAGAAATCTGTGGTATCTCTATTCTCTGAAAATTCCTCTTCCTTTTTTTTTTTCATTAATTTTTATTTTTGGTCATAGAACTTGTAAACTTGGCAAAAGTTAAGCAGTCAAAGACTAGTTCAACTATAGGTCAAAACATACTGCCTGAACAATATATAATTGCCGAAAAATTTTCTATAAATTGATACATGTTTGGTCATAATATTTGGTTGATACTTGGTAGTACTCATATGTCAAGGTACTATTATTGTTATTATATATTAAGGTTTTAAATTTTAACAAATATTCTTGAAACGACGTCAGATTGATGAATATTTGGTTGATACTTGGTACTTGGTAGTACTCATATGTCAAGGTACTATTATTGTTATTATATATTAAGGTTTTAAATTTTAACAAATATCCTTGAAATGACGTCAGATTGAATTGGTATGAGATATCAACTGGTACTTGTCCTTTCACCCAAAAAAAAAAAAAAAAAAACCGGTACTTGGCGTCAGGATGGACCCAGGTGGGGCCTAAGGGTGCCCGGCCCTGGTTTTTATTTTTATTTTTATTTTTTATTAATAATTATTATATATTTTATTTGTATAGGGCTTTCCTCACTCAAATAATAACTATTCAACACAAAAATTTAACAAAAATTCTAAAAACATTCATAATGGTGATTGTATTTAAGTAAAAAAAAAACAACAACAACAACAATTTTACCATCAAAAAACCAAAAAAATCATGTGTTATTGGAGGAACTAAAAATAAATTTTTTACAACTACAGTAAACTGGTATAAATATCAGTTGATTTTAACAAGTTGTTAAAAATAAAATACAATATTTTATTGAAATTATTTCTTTTTCTTCAATTAAAAAACTCAAATTCTCTCTCTTCCCTTATTATTTTAATGAGTTTTTTTTATATTATTTTAAGTGAAGTGATAAAAAAATATAATATTTGATATTAGGTGTATTGTAAACTGAGGTAGTAAATTATATAAAATAGTTTTTTAAGATGCTAAAAGCTAAAAATTTTAGCATCACCATTGTGAATGTTCTAACTTCAAAAAAAAAAAAAAAAAAAAAAAAAACCTAGTCAGCCTAGTATTAAAAAAAAAGTTATTTTGTTTTTGTTTTTGTTTTATTGCTAAAATATTGCATCTTAATGTATTTAGAAATAATGATTTTGTGTATATATAATTTTTTAATATTATATGGATGTCTATTTAGAGTTTTTTTTTTTTCTTTATACTCTAGTCCCCGATAGGCGATAGCTTAAGATTCTAGATCCGTCCTACTTGTCATGAGGATGAATATTTTATTAATATAATATTTTGTTATTTTTCCAATATATCAATTATAACTCAATATATTTCAGTTTTTTTTTTCTTCCGAAGAAAAAATGAAAAGATTTGGGCTAGTTGCAAATTGGCCATGTTATCAATTTTGTATTATTAATCCCTGAGTTTTGATAATTATTCAAATTGATCGTTTCATCTCAATTTTGTTTACTATAACTAATAAAAAAAAATGGTTATATACTATGCACGAACGATGTGACCATTTTCCATCAATGTTTAACAGAAATTAAATGAAGGGTCAATTAGGACAATTCCTAAACCTTAGGATCAAAATAATCCAAAATTAATAGCATAGCTGATCGCTTCCAAAATGATGCCGGCCCCTTCTGCCCCATTGGTTGTAACTATTACAAACATTTGCCTCCTCATCAAGGGTGAGTAAGTTCTCTGCCATAAGCTGTGAGTGATCAAAACCAACAAAATTACAGTGAAGGTCAGATCCTAGCTTGGTCACATGGTGTGCTCAAGGCTTCTGACATGGTAAATCAATTGATTTATGCGAACTGATTAACAGAGATGAATTGATTTACAATGTCAGAAACCATGGCCATATTGTAAGTTTTTCAAAAAAGTAAATTCTTTAATACAAGTTTCTACCCTTCCAAGCCCGCTCTCCACTTGCTATTGGAAGATTACTTTTGAAAGTTGCATTTCTTATAAGTATGAAGATGTTAATATTGATTTATGCAAACTTAATTTGGTAGTAATACTAGTTATAGATAATCTTCTATTATCGAGCTGAAGTTATATATTTCAGAACTAAAATATTTTGAATTCATGTGGAAGTTGTATTCATTAGTTTTAACATAATTGTATGTTTACACAGGTTAATGACTAAAATTCGTGGTTACCACGGCATAATAACATTTAACAATGTGTACAATATGTTTTATAAGGTTTTGTTTTGTTTCATTTTTTTATTATTATTATTTTTTAAATTGAACTTTGAGAAGGAGACATGCATGGCCAGTTATTAACATTGTAGGATTCATATCATAATGCAGATGGCCAATTCCAAATCATTGATTATCACCGGAAACTCTCTGGGAGGATCTGTTGCCTCTCTCTTCACCTTATCGCTGCTAGAAAAATTCAAGTTTTTAACCACCAAACGCCCGCTTTGCATCACTTTTGGTTCTCCCCTTATTGGTGACGAAGGCCTGCAAGAAGCCATATCAAAATACGCAGCATGGAACTCTTGCTTTTTGCATGTAGTTTCTAACCAGGATCCAATTCCCAGAGTTTTAATTTCGCAAACTGGTGTTTACAAGCCGTTTGGAACGTTTCTCTTGTGTTCTAAGTTGGGTTGTTCTTGTTTTGAGGACCCTCCAACCATTTTGGACTTGTTAATGGCAACCTATTCAAGGAATCCTGAAAATCAAGATCCTAATCTGGTTTTTGAGTCCTATGGAACATTTGTGAAGGATTTCAACCGTAAGGTAATTTTCATGGATACTACAGAGTCGTTTGATTGGACTACACCACCATTACGGGCAGGCATTATTACACAACTAGCAGCAATCGGACTAGCGTCACAACAGGTAACTCAGTTACAATTCTTTTTGGATCATATAAATTAAATTTCTTATTTGAGCTATGTCATTGTATGGTACATATATGTTACACCTAGAACAAAGTAAAGAATGAAATGCTCACTGATTAACAACTAACCAAAGGCTAACATTTTTACATGCAATTTGAAGTTTTTGTCTTTGGCCTTCCGATATATCTTCCAAAAATCCACTTCTAGCCCATCTCAATTTTTAAAGTTATTGCAGCAGCCCCATAACATTGACATCAACACCATCATTACAAAGACAGAAAACCAGGAAAAGAAGTTAGCATTGTATAAGAAGCAGGTTTTTGATCCCTCCACTCAGTTGAATCAGGTAAAAGTACATATGGCCAACCTAGAATGGTACAAGAAGGTGGCTAAAGACAAAAAAATTGGATACTATGACAGCTACAAGAATGTATGCCACACGAGTGATCTTGATGTGGTAAAGGATATGAAAACCCTCACATGTTACTGGGAAGAACTGGTTAATGAAGCAGAGAAAAGGCCCCAGACTGTAGGCGCCTCGCTTCGAACCCGTTGGCTCTTTGGGGGAACAAATTACCGAAGGATGATTGAACCACTGGACATAGCTGATTACTACAACAAGGGAAAAGAAGACTACATAAATCAAGGAAGGCCTAAACATTACATAAAATTGGAGCAATGGCTGAATGAAACAACAAAACCTGCAGGTGTTCCAAATGAATCGATGAAACAGAACGTGGCGTCGATTCTGACGGAGGATTCTTGCTTTTGGGCACATGTTGAGGAGGCTCTCATTTCATGCAAAATGCTGACTGGCACAGGATCAAGTGAGATGGAGAAACAACCATCAAGGGACAACCTGTTTAAGTTTGAAAACTATGCATATGGTTTGATGAAAAATTATGAAGTATCACCTGAGATTTTCTTGCAGGGAAGCAGCTTCATGCAATGGTGGAGAGAGTATGAAAAAATTATGGGAACTTCTTATAGTTCAGATCTCACTAAGCTAATGAAGGATTACAGGAATTATGACAAGTATGCTACGGGCTCCCTATAGATTTCCTGAGAGATTTCAATATCTATGTCTGCACTTTCCTTCAAACTTGTCTTGCTTTCAAAAGTTCTTCTCCAATAAATTAAATTGTAAATTGTAAATTGAGGACATCATCTTTTCAATTACTATTATTACTAATCGTGGATTTGCACATGGATGAAGGGTATGTGATTATTTGAATAATTTATTTTATGGAAAGTTCAAGATCATATATTAGGATTAACCATATTAATAAACTATTTTACTCGTAAGAATATTTTATTTTTAGTATATTAAATTTTTAATTTTAAAATAAAAAATAAAAACTCTTTTTATCTTACCCTTTACAAAAACCAACCAAAGGCAAGGTGTTTTTTTTTTTTTTTTTTTTTTTTTAAACTAAAATAAATAATGTCATTGTTTTCTATGTCCAACTAATGAAAATTTTGTATTTTCTTTAAACTTTTTTTTTTTAACTTTCCATTTTGTTTGAAATTTTCATATATATATATATATATATATATATATAGAGAAAGCTGCAGGTTACAAGTTGAAATATTACAGTAAGTCATCATCACCTTATATAATATATTGAGAAATGGTTGTTGGGGTTTTAGGCTAAGACCTTGTACATCAAAGTTCCCATTATCACCATCATAATATCATTGTGCAATTGCGGCCATAGTTTAGCAGTTCATTGTTATCTTCAAGTTATCATATCCACAGACCATTTATCAATATTAATTGTATTAGTTTACCGTTAATGTGGTATAAATTGCAACCACATATGTACAAATGCATTGATTAGATATATAAAACCTTCTCCCCACTCTCCGTGTGTGTGTTAAAAATACTTAGTATTATAAAAAAAAAAATATATATAATTTCACTAATGGAAGAATGAAATTTGTGGTGTGTCTTTGTATTAGAACCTTAATTCTTATTCCTTGTGTATGGGTGTGTGTTTGTTTCTTTAAAAAATAAATAAATAAAGGGCTCTAAGTTTCTAACAAAAAAAAGTCATATTTACAAAATCTTAAGCATGTAGTTAAAAATTAGTTCAATAGTTACACCTTCGAATTTGAAATTTTGTAATTCACAAGAGATGAAAGAGATTAGATTTGTGTTTAAAGGGGCGTTTCAGATTGTTATTTTTTATTTTCCTGAATCGTTAATTTTCCTTAAATTGTCATGAGAAAGGGGATATGTTTTTTTAAGAATCAAAAGGGTAAAAGATATGAAAGCAAAGAATTTTGAGTTTTTAGTGAAACCCACATATACTTTTATTTCAGAAAGGACACGGCAAAATGTAGAGGTATCTATTATTATATAATTTAATCGGGTTGATTTTCCAAGTTTCAATAATTAATTCTCAAATAAAATACTATCTGTAGGGGCGGACTTTGGTGCTTAGGTCCAAAAGATAAATGGATTAAGGCCCAACAAGCCTAATACAATAAATTTGTAGAGAGTGGGCTAAAAAGCTAGGTTTCAATGAAGTGGACAATGCCCTAAATGGGCTAAAGATGGTAAGGGAGCAAGGAAAAACAATGAATGGACAAATGTGGTCCACAAAAATTCTTCCTCGGCGATGTTCGAGGAGGGTAGTTCTTGAATATATTTCTCTTAGATTTGAGTACAGTTGCTGTTCTTAATGCTACTGTGTTTCTTTACAGATTTCCTCCCCCTTACTCCTTGAAGGGTCTCTTACATTATATAGCTTCCTTCAGGTGATCTTGGCCCTCCATTTGTTGATCGTCCTGGCCACCAATCGAGTGCTTGTCCCATCAGACACCTTCCTAAACCCTTTGTGAGTTGCGGAGGCTAAGGCAGCATTGTTCAAGAGTCTTCTCCACATAAATGCAGCTAGGGGGTTTGGTGGGTTGCATTAAATGTGGGGGCAGCCACCATCCCTTCAATCATGTCAGGGCTGACCCCTTCTCCGAAGCTCTTTCTCTACCGTATGACCTCCTCTGGTAACGTGCCACTATTGTGGCCTTACTGTCCGAGTGTGTTGCCTCCTCGGCACGATAAGGAGCTCTTCGGCCATGGATACGACATGTGGTACAAATATCATATTTAAATCCTTGTGCCCCACAATAGCCCCTCAAAACTCCGGTTTTTTCCTCTTATCCAAGGAGAAAAATGGGGTTTTGACTTTGGAATATTAATTTCGCATGATTCTTTGATTTCCACACGTGAAAGCGTCACTTCACGTGTCCCGTAACCGTTCTGGCGCTTCGAAGTCTGCAACATCTCATTAAATGCTCTAGGCGGCACTTTGTTCCCCACATCCTACGGTGAGATGGAGATCCTACTGCTAGTGTTTCTCCTTAAATTTTGGGCGGGATAACTCCCACCCAGTTCCACCCCTTATATAAGGCGCCTGGGGGAGTCATTTTCCCCACTTTTACAAATCTTCGAGCTCTCTAGACTTCCTAAACTCTCAAGGCTTTCCAAATTTCTAAGTCTTCCAGATCTTTCAAAAAAAGTTTTTAAACTTTTAAGAAGTTCCGGAGGCAACTCTTGTGCTTATTCTCGTAAGTTCTTTCACTTTTAAGTTCTTTTCTCCTCGGCCAATCTCCTCGGCCTTCTATTCTTTGTTTCCTTTCCTTGAAAATTTCTTTCACCTCACCTTAGTCTGCTTAGATGGGTAGATTCGCTCACCTCGTAGACTCTCCCGCCGGTATGGAGGGATTTAGGGCTAAGTACCACATTCCCTAGGGAGTTTCCCTGCAGTACTGTGCTCCGGATCAATTGCTTACCCATAGGAATGAAAAGGGAGGTCGTCATTCCCATGATCACCTTCATAGAAGGGGGAATGACGCTTCCTATGGGTAGGGTAACTAGAGACTACTTAATCGCCTATAGGCTGTGCCCCCACCAGTGTGCACCCAACCTCTTTAGGATTCTGGGTAGTGTAGACGCTCTCAACAAGCAAATGGGGCTAAACCTCACCTGGCATGACGTCGTTTGGATGTATGAGTGCCACCTGCTCGCAAACTCAGGGTATTACATTAAGTCCAGAGCCTCTGTCGCCAGGCTTGTCTCATGCCTCCCTAAATCCAACAAGGGCATGAATGATGAATTTTTGATAGTCTCGGGGAAATGGCATAATAGTCTTCACTACCCAGTCCGGGAGGGAGAGCCAGGTGGGGTGCCTTAGGTTTAGGTCTCTTTTTTATTTATTTATTTTTTTTTACATGGGCATTTGTTTTGCGATTTCACCGCTATCTTCTTTCTTTTAGTATTCTATTTATTCCTAATGGATGGCTTCGTTACCCTAACCGTAATTTTGCTTCTTGGATGTTTTTGCAGATAAAAGACATGTAGCTCCCAACCTCAACCTCGTCAACGTCGCGGGCCTTAACAAGGTGCTGAGGTCTGAAGTGTTCGTGAGTGAAGACAGGCAATTGAGAGCTGTCCACCTTATCCTCGACTTCGAGCCCTTGTCGGATAAGTTCTAGGACGTGGGCCACGCGATAAGAGTAGGCGATCCTCGGCTAGCCCGGATAGACGTCTTGGTGCCCGATTTTCTAGCCCGAGAAGATCTTCCACCAGTTGAGCTACCCTTTCATCGTTCTCCTCGTGAAGTTGCAGTCTTAAGAAAAGAGACAGCTTCATCGCGGCTGTCGCTCGAGACCGAGATAGACCAGTTTTATCTCGAGGACGAGAGAGAAGGGTAAGGAGAATAGGTGGTTCAAGTCTCGGGCTCCAAAGACGAGCCTGACAGAGTTTCAGGTGTTCGCACCTCCGATCTCGTCATCGCACGCATAGATGACAGCTTAGAGGATGAAGAGGAAATGGCCTTGAATAAGAAAAAAGGCCTGAAGGAGCTCCTCGCGGAGAGGAATAAGGAGCCAGCGCAGAAGGGCGCCTCAAGGTCCCAACATCTTCCTACTCTCCCCCCCCTCCTCTTCCTGTAGCTGGCCTGCTCCCCCTTCCTAACCTGAAGAAGAAAAGGAAGAAGAAGGAGGTGGCCAAGGAGAGGGAGGTGGTCTACCAGAAGGAGCCAAAGTAGAAAAAACTGGCCAAGGGCCAAGAGTGGGCCTCCTCGGTGGAGAGCAGGGAGGACTAGAGTGTGGCCGAGGTGCGCCACCAACATCCTACCTGGGCCCCTCGGCTGGAGCTAGATGGGGCAGCCATTCCATGGAACTCCACCATCAGGGAGTTCCAGAAAGGGCACGCCCACTACCTGGCCAAGGCCCTGGAGCAGCCTTTCCTTCTACTGAAGCATATGAGGTAGCCAGACCTCTTCTTGTCCCTGAAGAGGGATCTAGCCCTGGTAAGTTCCTTAGCATGCCTCGTTGAGGGCGATTTACTTTTTTTTTTTTCACGTACTCCTCTGTTGTTTATGTGCAGGTTATCCAGGAGGTTTTTGTGGTCGAGGAGTGGGTCAAGAATGCCTAGAATGAGGCTAGGGTTGAGGCCAATCTCCGCGCTGAAACCGACAAAGGCTTGGGGGTCGCTGAGCAGAAGAATAAAGAGCTCACCACTAAGCTAACCGCGGATGAGAGGGCGCAGAAGAGTGTTGAGGCCGGCTTGAAGAATGCCCAGGACCAGGCTGAGGATTAACACAAAAAGATCTATCATACTGAGATAGAGCTGGCCACCAGTGAAGCAGCAAGTCTTGGAGCTGAAGGTAGAGTTACAAAGAGCCAAGGAAGTTACTCGGATGGCCGAGGAAGTAGTGGAGGCTTCGAAGCAGGCGTCCTATGACCTTGGGGTACAAGAGACCGAGGTCCGCTTGGCAGATGAGCTAGCCGAGGTCTGCAGGGATTACTGTCAGGAGGTATGGACGGAAGCCATCAACCTGGTAGGAGTCCCTGCCACCTCGGAGTGGAGAAAAACTGAGAACATCTTCTACCTGGCAGACATCTATGAGACTCCAATTGCACTCCCACCTCTTACTGCCCCTGCCCCTGCCCCAACCTCTTCCGAGCAACCCTCCTCCACCTAGGCCTTTCTTCCTCCTGTTGAGGTACCCAAAGGGCCTGGCAAGGCTGGTGACCAAGGCTAGGAGGCTAAGGTGGCTAAGGGTAAGGGCAAGGAGGTCAAGCTCTTGCCAGAAGCCAAGGGCTTAAAAGCTACTCTTCAGGTTAAGGATGCCGCTCTCAAGGCTAAGGAGGCTGATTCCAAGCCCAAGGGAGCTGATCTCAAGGCCAACAACCTTCCTGTCTCCCAGCCTGGTAGCAATGTTGACCCTCCTCCAGCCAAGTCCTAGCTTAGGCTCTCTTCTTTTACTTTTCTCTTTATTTTTTGTACTTTTTTTCTTTTTTTTGTTGTGGCGGTTTGCCATTGTTTATAATGTACCCTTCTTTTGTTCAATGAAAAGATATCAATTTTTGCTTTATGAATCTTCATTTTCCTTGCAATATTTATCTATGGTTGGTGTAGTTATCGTTTTTCCCTTTAATGAGACTTGAGATTGATGATGCTTCTAAGGGTGAATTCCTATACTTTAACAAAAGCTTAATGGCAAGGAATGGTTGTTAGCTTAAATGAATTTCTCCCATATAAATAGTGAAAGAAAAAAAGAAGAAGAAGACTATGTGTTTGTACTGAAAACTGTGTAATCAACAGGGAGGTCTAAGTCTTTAAAGAGAAACCAAACACTTAGAGAAATAATGGAGAATGTTAATTTACCCAAGGCATGTGGTCTGAGGAACCAGGCATAGCCAAAGTTCTGTTTAACACTTAGAGAAATATCGTGAAGTATTAATTTACCTAAGGCATGTGATCCGAGGGGTCAGACATGACCAAGGTTTTGTTCAATACTTAGACAAGTAGTAGAGAGTGTTAATTTACCCAAGGCATGTGGTTTGAGGAGTCAGGCATAGCCAATGTTCTGTTTAACACTTAGAGAAATAATGTGAAGTATTAATTTACCCAAGGCATGTGGTCCAAGGGGCCAGGCACGGCCAAGGTTCTGTTTAATACTTAGAGAAATAATGTGAAGTATTAATCTACTCAAGGTATGTGGTCCGAGGAGTCAGACATAGTCAAGGTTCTGTTTAATACTTAGACAAGTAGTAGAGAGTGTTAATTTACCCAAGGCATGTGGTTTGAGGAGCCAGGCAGAGCCACGGTTCTGTTTAACACTTAGAGAAATAATGTGAAGTATTAATTTACCCAAACCCTGTGGTCTGAGGAGCTAGGCATAGCCAATGTTCTGTTTAATACTTAGACAAGTAGAAGATAGTGTTAATTTACCCAAGGCATGTGGTCCGAGGAGCCAAGCATAGCCAAGGTTCTGTTTAACACTTAGAGAAATAATGTGAAGTATTAATTTACCCAAGGCATGTGGTCCGAGGAGCCAGACATAGCCAATGTTCTGTTTAATACTTAGACAAGTAGTAGAGAGTGTTAATTTACTCAAAGCATGTGGTCCGAGGAGCCAGGCATAGCCACGGTTCTGTTTAACACTTAGAGAAATAATGGAGAGTGTTAATTTACCCAAGGCATGTGGTCTGAGGAACTAGGCATAGCTAAGGTTCCGTTTAACACTTAGAGAAATAACGTAAAGTATTAATTTAGCCAAGGCATGTGGTCCGAGGGGCCAGGCATGGCCAAAGTTCTGTTTAATACTTAGACAAGTAGTAGAGAGTGTTAATTTACTCAAGGCATGTGGTCTGAGGAGCTAGGCATAGCCACGGTTCTGTTTAACAGTTAGAGAAATAATGTGAAGTATTGATTTACCCAAGCCATGTGGTCCGAGGAACTAGGCATAGCCAAGGTTCTGTTTAATACTTAGACAAGTAGTAGAGAGTGTTAATTTACCCAAGGCATGTGGTCCAAGGAGCCAAGCATAGCTAAGGTTCTGTTTAATACTTAGACAAGTAGTAGAAAGTGTTAATTTACCCAAGGCATGTGGTCCGAGAAGCCAGGCATAGTCACGGTTCTGTTTAACACTTAGAGAAATAATGGAGAGTGTTAATTTACCCAAGGCATGTGGGCTGAGGAACCAGGTATAGCCAAGGTTCTATTTAACATTTAGAGAAATAATGTGAAGTATTAATTTACCCAAGGCATGTGATCCGAGGGGTCAGGCGTGGCCAATGTTCTGTTTAATACTTAGACAAGTAGTAGAGAGTGTTAATTTACCCAAGGCATGTGGTCTGAGGAGTCAGGCATAGCCACGGTTCTGTTTAACACTTAGAGAAATAATGTGAAGTATTAATTTACCCAAGACATATGGTCCGAGGAGCCAGGCATAGCCAAGGTCCTGTTTAATACTTAAACAAGTAGTAAAGAGTGTTAATTTACTCAAGGCATGTGGTCCGAGGAGCTAGGCATAGCCACGGTTCTGTTTAACACTTAGAGAAATAATTAATGCAACACATAAGGCTGCAAATGAAAACTTGGCAGAGCTGCCTCTCATTAATAATAGTACATTCGTAGGTTATTTACATTCCAGGGTCGCGGTACAGCTTTTTCATCTAGATCTTCTAGAAAGTACGCTCCTATGCCTGTTACTGAGGTGATACGGTATGGCCCTTCCCAATTAGGCCCTAACTTCCCCCATGCCGGGTTGTTTGCAGTGCCCACCACCTTCCTCAGTACTAAGTCCCCTGGATTCAATGGTCTTAGCTTCACACTAGAATCATACTCTTGTTTGAGTTTCTGTTGGTAGCATGCTAATTGAACCATGGCATTTTCTCTCCTCTCCTTAACTAGGTCTAGGCTCCTTTCTAGTAGATTGTCATTGCTGTCTGGGGTGAATAAGATAGTCCTCAGTGTTGGGAATCCAGTCTCTAGAATCACAGCCTCGGCCTCATAGGTCATTGAAAAGGGGGTCTCCCTTGTTGACCTACAAAGGGTAGTCCGATATGTCCAAAGGACATGTGGAAGCTTGTCCACCCATTTGCACTTTGCATCATCCAACCTCTTCTTGAGTCTGCTCACTACAACCTTATTAACAGCCTCGGCTTGCCCATTCCCCTAGGGGTAAGCTGGAGTGGAATACCTATTCATGATACCTAATTCACAACAGTACCTTCTGAAAGCCTTACTATCAAACTGAAGTCCGTTGTCTGAGATGAGGGTATGGGGAATCTCAAACTGAGTGATAATGTTCTTCCACACAAACCTCTTGGTGTCCACATCTCTAATGTTTGCCAGTGGCTCAGCTTCAACCCACTTGGTAAAGTAATCAGTGCCAACTAGAAGCCATCTCCTGTTTCCTACCGCTTTGGGGAAGGGCTCCACAATGTCCAAGCCTCATTGAGCGAAAGGCCAAGGGCTAGACAGAGGATTGAGAACTCCCCTTGGCTGATGGATGTTTGGAGCAAATCTCTGACATTGGTCACACTTCTTCACGTACTCTTGTGCTCCCCTTCGCATATTGGGCCACCAATATCCTTGAGTAAGGGCCCGGTGAGCCAAGGATCTGCCTTCTGTATGGCTTCCACAAATCCCTTCGTGCAACTCTTCTAGGAGTGGCTCCACTGCTTCAGGATGGACACATAGCAAATATGGTCCTGAAAAAAAGCGTTTGTAAAGCTTCTAGTCCTCGGACAGCCAAAATCGAGGGGCCTTTCTCCGCACCTTATCAACCTCGTCTTTCTCCTCGGGCAAGATGTTATCCTTAAGGAATAGGACAATTAGATCCATCCAACTAAGTCCCACCCTCAGTTGATGAATTTGGACCCTCTCTCTCTTCGCCTCGGCAGGGCTGCATAGATCCTCCACCAAGATGACCTGAGGTAGACTACGCGCTGAGGAGGTCGCAAGAGTGGCAAGGGAGTCAGTATGTGTATTTTTGCTTCTAGGGATTTGGTGTAAGGAAAAAGAGTCAAATCTTGACTGCAAGTGCTTAGCCTGGTTCAAATACTCCTGCATTCTCACATCCCTGGCTTCCAGTTCTCCCTTTACTTAGCCTACAACCAACCTCGAATCTAAAACATCTCCACTGTTCTTCCTCCAATTTTCTGAACCATGGCCATTCCTACCAATAGAGCCTCGTACTCAACCTCATTATTTGTGGCCAGGAAAGCTTGTCTTAAGGATTTCTCAATGATGATCCTTTCAGGAGATACCACAACTAGCCCCACTCTTGATCCCCTTTGGTTTGCCGCATCATCAACGTACACCTTTCAGGGTAGAGGTTCCTGTAAGGAGATCATCCCAACTGATTTTCCATCCATGCTCGGCCTTTCACCATTTTCTTCAAACGAAGGCTTAGCAAACTCAGCCATTAAATCGACGAGGACCTGGCCCTTTATCGTGGTGTGAGACATGTATTTAATATCGAAGGCTCCTAGGATCATTGCCCATTTTGCCACCCTTCCTATGTAATCAGCTTTTCGAAGCAGTGATCGGAGAGAGAGTTGGGTTAAAACTACAATAGTATGAGCTTGGAAGTAATGTGGGAGCTTTCGCGTAGCATGCATTATCGCCGAGATGACCCTTTCTAGCCGTAAGTAATGAACCTCTACCTCATGTAATGACTTGCTCAAGTAATATACTGGTCTCTGTACCCCATTATCATCTCGCACCAGTACCAGACTCGTCACGTGTGAGGCTACAACGATGTAAGCGAACAAAACCTCATCCTCCTAGGGTTTGGACATAATAGGCGGCCGAGAAAGATATTCCTTTAGTTGCTGGAAGGCCGAGGAACACTCCTCCGTCCATTCGAATCTCTTCCACTTATGCAACAACTGGAAGAAGGGCCTACACCTATCTGTTGATCGAGAAATGAATCGATTCAAAGCAGCGGTCATTCCTGTCAACTTTTGGACCTCTTTGGGATTCCGAGGAGGCTGTAGGTCGTGGATTGCCCTAATCTGGTCTGGGTCGACTTCAATTCCGCGATGGGTCACCATATAACCTAGAAACTTGCCAGAGCCCACTCCAAAAGAACACTTAGCGGCATTGAGGCGCAGCTTGTGTCTCCTCAGTATCTTGAAAATATTTTCGAGATCGTTTATGTGCTCGGACTCCACCTTACTCTTTACCACCATATCGTCTATGTAGACCTCAATGTTCTTGCTCAGTTGTGGTTTGAACATCTTGGTCATCATCATTTGATAAGTAGACCCCGCATTTTTCAGCCCAAAGGGCATCACTTTGTAATGATAATTCCCTGTGGGTGTAACAAAAGAAGTCTTCTCCTGATCACCTAGAGCCAAGGGTATCTGGTGATATCCCTGGAAGGCATCTAAGAAGCTCATCTGAGGATGGCCTGCGGTTGCATCCACCAGTTGATCTATTCGAGGCAGGGGGAAAGGATCCTTCGGGCAAGCCTTATTTAAATCCGTGAAGTCTATACACACCCGCCATTTCCCACTTTTCTTCTTCACCACCACTGTGTTGGCCAACCACTCTGGGTAAAACACCTCTTTTATGGCCCCAACCTGCTTAAACTTGAGCACTTCTTCCTTGACAGCGTCAGAATGCTCTTTGGATGAGCGCTGAGGTGGTTGCCTCCTGGGGGGGCAAATGGATTAACGTTTAAATGGTGACAAATGAAGTCCAAGTCCACCCCAGGGGCCTCGTAAGCATTCCATGCAAATACATCAATATTTTTTTCTAAGAAAATCTATCAGCTCTTCCTTCTCCCGGGGAGGCAGCTAAACTCCAACCTGGAAGAATTTCTCCTCGTCGTTGCCAATAACAACCCTTTCCAGTTGCTCGCACGTTTTTCCTTCTGCCACTGTCCTCGTAGACAGCTCTGACACCTTTGATTGCTATAAGTTCCTCACCGCAGAGGCCGAGGACTCATCCCCGGTCTTATGTGTCTACCATGCATTGCTTGGCCATGGATTGGCTCCCTATTAGCTCCTCAACCCGTCCCCTAAACGTGTATTTCACCTTCAGGTGCAAGGTGGAAGGTACGGCCCCTATGGCATGAAGCCAAGGCCTTACCACAATGGCAGTGTAGGGGGAATAGGCATCTACCAGAATAAAGTTCACCTCCACGACCTCTGTCCCTGTCTGAATAGGTAGTCGGATTTGGCCTTTTGGGAAGACAACCTTGCCGTCAAACCCTATTAGAGGGGAATCATAACATGTCAGGTCCTCGTACCTCAGCTTCAGTCCCTTAAATAGGTCAGGGTACATGATTTCTGCGCCGCTGCCCTAATCCATCAGCACCCTCTTCACATCATACCCTCCTATCTTGAGGGTAACTACTAGGGCATCATCGTGTGGTTGCAAGGTTCCCGCTTTGTCTTCGTCAGAGAAGCTCAAAGCTGGTCGGGTCTCCACCCTACTCCTCTTCGAATCAGGGGACGAGCCATCTGCAGATGACCGAGCTACAGACATCACCTCGGATGGCTGAGAACCAGTTCTTCCAAGGGCAGCCAGGATGACGATGATTGTACCTAAAGGTGGTCTGGCAGAAGCGTCCCTCTGAGCCCCTAACCCTAGCTGACCGCCCTATCTGTTGGGCTGATGTAGGAATTGCTTCAACTTTCCCGCCTTAACTAATTGCTCCAAGTGGCTCCACAAAGTCCTGCAATCCTCGGTAGTGTGCCCTCATTCCTCGTGGGGTCTCCCCCCATCCTGTTTAGCCATTGAAAATATGGCTCATTTTTTATTTTTTCTAGGATTTGGTGTACCGACTCTCGGAACACAGTACTGACTATCTGAGTAGTAGCAGATCCGAAATGCCCCACAAAATCTCTCCGTGGTGGGTTGTTATTGTATCTGTCCAACCTGAGATCCCTTTTGTCCTGAAGGACCACCTTAGCCTTCCCCTTTCCCTGTTGCTGGTCCTCCTCGACCCGCTTATACTTATCAATGTGATCCATGAGCCTACGCACACTCCTGACCGGTTTCCTGGTCAAAGACTTTCTCAGATCATGCTCGGTTGGCAAGCCGACCTTGAAGGTCCTTATAGCTTTGTCATCAAAGTCCCCATCTATCTCGTTGAACATCTCCCAGTACCTATTGGAGTACGTTTTCAAGGTCTCCCCCTCACGCATTGCCATGGACAATAAAAAGTCCAAAGGCCGAGGAACCCTGCTACAAGTCACAAAATGGGCCCTAAACGCCCGAGTAAGCTCCTTAAAGGAGTTGATAGAGCCTTCTTTCAGGCCGTCAAACCACCTCATCGCCACAGGCCCCAAGCTGAATAGGAACACCTTGCATATCAGGGCCTCGCTCTTAGAGTGCACAGCCATTCTCTGGTTGAAGTGGCTCACATGCTCCACGGGATCCTTTCTTCCATTGTACAGAGTGAACGTTGGCTGAGTAAAATGTCGGGGAAGCTTTCCCCCTTCAATTCTACGCGTAAACGGTGATTTGGAGATTTGGTTAAGAGCCCTGCTCATAGCATTGTTGCCCAGACCTTTACGAGACGGACTCATACTCCTCCGTTCGTAGTGACGGTCTTCATCGCATGAAAAAGACTCACTGGGAGGAGTCCTGGGCCTGGGCCTGTAGCTACCATCACCCTCGTCCTCAAAAGAAAGGTCAGAATCTGAGGGAGTCATTCGTCGCTCGCGGCGTAGCCTCCTACGAAGACGGTCAATCTCCAACTGCAAGCTCCTAGCATTCTCCTCATGGGAGATGTGACTCCCTCCTCGAGACTGGCTCCTGCTAGTATGCGTGGTGTGCACACTAACCTTATGGTCCCTTCTCTGCTCAAGGTTGAGGAACTGATCCTAACGTTGGGAACCAATAGACTCCTCCCGGTCCTGCCTTGATCCTGCCATGATTGGGCATTGAACTCACTAAAGCTCAAGCCTTCCCTATAGACGGCGCCAATTGTAGGGGTGGGCTTTGGCGCTTAGGTCCAAAAGATAAATGGATTAAGGCCCAACAAGCCCAATACAATAAATTTGTAGAGAGTAGGCTAAAAAGCTAGGTTTCAATGAAGTGGACAACGCCCTAAATGGGCTAAAGATGGTAAGGGAGCAAGGAAAAACACTATTAGTTGAGCGAAAGTAGAGATGCTTTACCGCGATTAGTGTGATTTTTCAAGAAAATTCAAAGTACATAATGAGTCTCCAATTAATTAAATTCGCATAGAGATATGGAATTGTTAGTTGAAGACATTTTTGATATTATTCGAGAGAAGATATTGAATACTTAAGGAGTTTTTAAGCATCAACGGGAGATCATTAGAATTTAATAATTAGGAATAATAAATTGTGTGGGATTTGTTTGGTGAAATCAACTGCTCTAGATCCATTCTTATCATATTTTCTTCTTTACACTTTTAGATTTTTATGCTTTGCTAGATTTATTTTTATTAAATAGTTTAATTTAATTTAGATAGTTGAACGTCCCTTTTATTTTCGATTTTCCAAATAGTAATTAATTTAGTAAATTTCGGTATTCAATAACATAGTTAATCTCTGTGGGTTCGACATTCGTTTTCTAAAAACACTTTACTACTTGTTACGATTCTGTGCGCTTGTAGATTATTTTTCGCGAACAAGTTTTTGGCGCCGTTGCCGGGGATTAACTATTTGTTATTGATATTGATACTAGCTAGATATTTACTACTTTGGATTTTATTATATTTATTCAAAAAAAAAAATTAGGTGCATCTGAGTTTGTTTTCTTTCTTTTCAAGAATTAAAAGTGCATGCCCTGATCTAAACCATTAGAGCATACACTATTTGATCCTGAAATTGAAAGAACCTTACGTCAGCTCAAGAAAGAAAAGAAGAAAGAGGCCAACACATCTCTATCTAATATGGCCGATCAAGAGCAAAAGGCGTTAAGAGATTATGCTATGCCCTCGGTCAATGGAGCTATATCAAGCATAAGGAGGCCAGCCATACAAGCCAATAATTTTGAGATCAAGCCGGCCATCATTCAAATGATACAGCAGACTGTCCAGTTCGAGGGGCTGTCACAAGAGGATCCTAATGTCCATATTGCAAATTTCTTGGAAATTTGTGATACTTTTAAACATAACGGAGTGACAGATGATGCGATTCGACTAAGGCTTTTTCCCTTCTCACTTAGGGATAAAGCAAAAGTTTGGTTGAATTCTTTGCCACCTAGCCGCATTACTACATGGGAGGAGGCACACAAATTCTTAGCAAAATATTTCCCTCCCATAAAGACAGCAAAGTTAAGGAATGATATCACCACATTCATCCAATTTGAGGGTGAATCATTATATGAAGCATGGGAGAGGTACAAAGATTTATTGCGAAGGTGTCCTCATCATGACCTTCCAGCATGGCTTCAAGTGCAAACATTCTATAATGGTCTAGGAGCTACAAACAGGTCTATGGTTGATGCAGTAGTTGGTGGAGCTCTAATGAGTAAAACTCATGAGGCAGCCTATGAACTTCTGGAAGAATTGGCATCCAACAACTATCAATGGCCTACAGAAAGAGCAATGCTAAGAAAGATAGCTGGAGTTTTAGAACTTGATTCTATTACCTCATTGGTGGCACAAATGGCAACTTTGTCTCAACAACTAGGTAAAATGAATGTTAATGCTATTCAAACTAATGTTGTTTGTGATCATTGTGCAGGAAATCATTCAAGTGTCGACTGCCAAATGGGAAATCCTTTTGCCCAATCGAGTTATGGACAAGCAAATTACGTGTCAAATTTTCAACGTCAAAATAATCCATACTCGAACACGTACAATCCTGGATGGAGGAATCACCCCAACTTCTCATGGAGCAATAACCAAGGGCTGGCTAAACCACCTCAGCAATTTCCACAGCAAGAGAAGAAGCCGACACTTGAGGACATGTTCATGCAGTACATACAGAAGACAAACGTGGCGATCCAAAACAACTCAGCTTCAATTCGTAATCTTGAGGCGCAGATCGGTCAGCTCTCAAGCATGCTCACAGAGAGGACTGCAGGAACTTTGCCGAGCAACATTGTCACCAATCCGAAAGAACATGTAAAGGCAATATCATTGAGAAGTGGACGAACATATGAGGAGCCAAAAGTAACAAATGCCAAACAAGATGAAGCTGTGGATAATGAGGAGTCAAAGATGAAGGAAGCCGAGTTAGAGATGAAAGAAGTGGAGCAAGCTGAGAAGACTGAGGAGAATGAAATAGCTTCAAAATCCAAAAGATCCAGGGAAGATACTTTTAAGACTTATTCTCCTTCAATTTATGATCCACCAATTCCTTTTCCGCAAAGATTAAAAAATAATAATGTGGATGATCAGTTTTCTAAATTTCTAAGTATATTTAAGCAATTGCATATTAATATTCCGCTCATTGAAGCTTTGGAACAAATGCCTAAATATGCAAAATTTTTGAAGGATATTATATCAAAGAAGCGAAAATTGGAGGAGCATGAAACAGTAATGCTGACAGAGGAGAGTAGTGCAATCCTACAAAAGAAGCTGCCGCCTAAGCTGAAAGATCCGGGGAGTTTCACTATCCCTTGCACTATAGGAAAATCTTATTTTGATAGAGCTTTATGTGATTTAAGGGCAAGTATTAATCTAATGCCTCTCTCTGTTTTCAGGAAATTGGGTCTTAGAGAAGTAAAGCCAACCACTATCTCTTTACAATTGGCGGATAGATCTATTAAATATCCAAGAGGAGTCATTGAGGACGTATTAGTAAAAGTTGACAAGTTCATCTTCCCGGCAGGCTTCATTGTCCTTGATATGGATGAGGACGAGGAGATCCCTTTGATATTGGGTCAACCTTTCCTTGCGACGGGGAGAACCTTAATTGATGTCCAGCAAGGAAAACTTGTTTTGAGGGTCGGAGAGGATGAGGTCACTTTTGATGTATTTAAGCCTATGAAATTTCCTTCCGAGACACATTCTTGTTTTCAAATAAGTGACCGAGATGTGATCATGGCCGATGAGACTTGTGCAATTGATTTTCTAAAGTTACCACTTGAGGTATGTCTTACTCACTCTACACCTATTAAATTCAAAGATGAAGAGGTTAAAGAGTGTGAAAGATATTTGGAGGCTACACCACTCTTTCCTCCTTCAATGCAACCAAAAGTGGAAGACTTAAAATCATGTCAGCCAACATCTCCACTAGAGGAACCACCTAAACTTAAGCTCAAACTGCTTCCATCAAATTTAAGGTACGCTTTCTTGGGCCAAGACTCTACTTTTCCAGTTATTATTAACAGATCTTTGAGTGATGTAGAGGAAGAAAAGTTGCTGAGAATCTTGCGGGAACACAAAAAGGCTTTGGGTTGGACCATCTCTGACATCAAAGGAATTAGTCCTTCAATTTGCACACACAAGATTTTAATGGAGGATAACGTCTAGCTACAGACGTTAAATAAAGCGCTTTTGGGAGGCAACCCAAGTTTTTTTTTTTTTTTTTTCTACTTTTATTTTTTATTTTATTTTTATTTTCTTTCTTTTACCTTATTGTTTTTCTTTCATTTTGTAGGAATAAAGAGACCAAAGAAATCTTCAATGGGTACATGGCTGCACCTCAAGGAAAAAGATTCAATGAAAAAAAATCGGGGGAGCATCTCTTCTCCTTTCTCATTCTTTTATTTAGTTTTTCTTCCTTTTTCCCATTGAGGACAATGTGAAATTTAAGTTTGGGGAAAGGGAATTTATTTTATTTAGTTAAAAAAAAAAAAAAAAAAAAGATAAAAATTTGCCTATGATAAGAATATGGTTGAAAGTTCTTATAATTTTTAGGAATCATTCTCATTGCTTAAGTCCAGTTGTTAATTCTTTACTTGATCTTGTTTAATTTGATATGATCATTAATCATTGTGCATACCTAGAGAAATTTTATGTGAATTTTGTAAATTTGGATGGTCTCTACTTATTCTAGAACTTGTTGAATTATACTGAATATTACTTGGGAAGTGATTTAGGCATTCTTTGAATCGATTGAGCCTTTCAAGCTTACCTCTTTATTATCTTTATCCCTAGTTATCCAACTGATCTATTCTTACACTGGGTTGAAGAAAAGAGAACGATGTATGAGTGTTTGAAAAAAAAAAAAAAAAAAAAAAAGAAGAAGAAGAAGAAAATTGTACAAAGTTCCATTTACTCCAATGTTTTGAGTTGCTTAGTAACTAGGGGTATTCATTACCAATGTTTACTCTTACGTCAAACCGTAACTTGAAATATGAGTATGCAAAAGCACTTCAAGTTTGTGACTTGTTGAGTAACTGGGTGCATCCATCACAAATGCCTGCATTCACGTCAAAAGATAAGTGATGACTAGAAGTAAGTAAAAAAAAATTGATGAAGAGAGGTATTTTGAGATATTCAAAGGATTGAGAAAAATTATATTTTAGAAGTGAGAGTGCTCTATTTGCTTAAAACCTTACCTTTTCTTTATAGCCCTCACCATAGCCATACATCACAAGTCTAATAAGACCTATTGATACTGGGTAATATTTTATTGGGAGCAAGCTTTTGGAGTTTTTAGAGATCCGTACCTATTTACTTGTTTGCATAAAACTATCAAGGAAGCTAATGATGAAGTGAGAATGATAATGCGATGGAGTTGAGTTTTGAATAAACTTTTGGACTTGATTAATTTGGAATGATTCCTTTGAATTATAAGCTTTCTGCAGATCTTTGAGGCAAGAAGAAAAAAAAATTAAAATTTATGAAGTAAAGCTTGTTTTAGTTGTTTTTGTTCTTTCTTTGCTCGAGGACTAGCAAAGTTTAAGTTTGGGGGAATTTGATAAGTGTAATTTTTACATGATTTTTATTATCCTCTTACTTATTAAATTTTTTAGTTTTCCTTTATTTCTTTTGATTTGATTTGATTTTTATTTATATTTATCCATTCATTTGTGCTTTGAAGGAATGAGAAGATTTCAGATTAATACAAGGGCTTTACATGCAAAGTGGGGCTAGGTCAATTGAATAAAATCAGCTTACATCCAGCCAAGCATGAATTCAAGAGAAGACCAACCCAATTTAATTTAAGTCCAACTGGAGCAAGGAATCAAAGGAAGTTTGCACCAAATCCAAGTCCAATTCGGATTAGGATTCCAGCCTGCACATCAGTTAGTAATTTCGGCATAAATTTGGGCTCAGATGTCCAATCGATGTGATTCAAGTTGGGATGGAAAGTTAACTTAAAGGGCTACAACTTTGTAGTTTACCAAAAGCCCGAATTTTGAAGTTAAATGGGCCAAAATCGTCGGTTAAGTGAAGCCTAAAAATCTGGGATTTTCTCCAAACGGGAATAGGATTCCTTGACCTATTTAAAGGCTCTTTAGGGAAAAAAGAGAGGGCAGGAAACCTGAGAGGAAAAGAGGGTGCCGCATTGAAGTATTTTTTTTGGGAGTCTTTCTGAAGAGGAGGATCTGAGGACAAAGGCGAGAGCTTCATGTTGATCAACCAATTCAGATGATAGACATAAGTTTTATTTGTTTTATTTTCAATTTTATTATGAACTAAATTTTATTTTCTAGAGCGTTGATGTAGTCTAGCAATGAACACACAGTTTATTTTCTGAGTTATTTTTTTTTTAATATTTCCTTGATTGAGTGTTTAACTCTTATTCTTAATGCTTAATAATTTTTTTTACGAATTATTATTTGATCAATTGAATGACAATGAGACTGGGAGGTGATTTGTTATTTTAGTTCTAGAATTAAACACCATTAGTTGAGCGAAAGTAGAGATGCTTTACTGCGATTAGTGTGATTTTTCAAGAAAATTCAAAGTACATAATGAGTCTCCAATTAATTAAATTCGCATAGAGATATGGAATTGTTAGTTGAAGACATTTTTGATATTATTCGAGAGAAGATATTGAATACTTAAGGAATTTTTAATCATCAATGGGAGATCATTAGAATTTAATAATTAGGAATAATAAATTGTGTGTGATTTGTTTGGTGAAATCAACCGCTCTAGATCCATTCTTATCATATTTTCTTCTTTACACTTTTAGATTTTTATGCTTTGCTAGATTTATTTTTATTAAATAGTTTAATTTAATTTAGATAGTTGAACGTCCCTTTTATTTTCGATTTTCCAAATAGTAATTAATTTAGTAAATTTCGGTATTCAATAACATAGTTAATCTCTGTGGGTTCGACATTCGTTTTCTAAAAACACTTTACTACTTGTTACGATTCTGTGCGCTTGCAGATTATTTTTCGCGAACAGTTGCTATGATTTTCTAGGTTTATGGGTATGAATTTTCTAGGTTGCAGGTTTAAGGATATGAATTTTCTAGATTTATGTGTATGAAATTTTCTAGGTGATAGGCCAAGAATGTATTGACCCCTTAAGTAAATTAACCAATTAATTAGCCAAGTGAATTAATCAAGTCAATTAACATGTAATACGCGTGGTAGCAAAAACAAATCACCAAATAAACTAATGCAGCGGAAATTAAATTTGACACGGGTGATTTTTTTATGAATGGGGAAAACCACCGAAGCAAAACCCCACTGGGTGAAATTAAGGTCACCACTCTCGAGAATCCACTATTATCAAAACAAGCGGTTACAAGTGTTGGGAAATTTAGACCCCGGTTGATAGAATTAACAAGTTTTAAATCCAAGTTGTTAATTAGATTTATTATCAATAAAACTTGTTAAAACAAACAAACATTAATATCATGTCAAAATCATACAGCAGAAAAAATAAATAAGACAAGATATGATGACTCAGGAAAACCAATGAAACAAACTAGTTTCATAGTAAAAAACCTGGGGGGAAACCTTCCCGAAAAGTAATCCACTATAATGAAAAGAAGTTTCAGATCTAGTACAAAACCTTTGTCCCTAGACTCTACAATCCCCGTAGATGAACTCACAGCAGAAATCTTCTACCGCTTTAGAACCTCTGAACTCTTCAATATATAAACGCCACCCTTTGATGCACGAATCCCAGTACGTGACTAATTAATTATGCGGATCTCAGTACGTGACTTCAATCACCAACTAGAAGAAGATGTTGGCTGCAAAGTTCTTCACTTCATCAACAATGAAGATTAAGAAGCACTTGGTTACAAAACCCTACGGCGCAAAGACGCAGTAGCTTCTTTCAGAGAGAATAAGGCTTTGGTCATCTTTTGCATATGTTCTCCTTGTATTCTCTTATGTGACGGCCTCTAAAATAAGCCTTATATAGGTCTAGGGTTGTGAAAAAAGAAACCCTACACATACATGTCAGCATGGGCCGAAAATCAGATCTGGAAATCTGAATTTCGTAAGGCTTAGTAATTCTCGATCAATCGAGGAGGTGTCGAGCAGGTGTCGAGGAGACAGGAGATATCTCGATTGATCGACCAGCTGTCGAGAAGCTATCGAGATTGCGATAAGAAACAACTTAAGAGCTCAACAGATAACCAGGTATCGAGGAGGTGTCAAGCAGCTATCGAGATTTAAAATTCAGCACTTTCTCACTTGATTCTTGGACAGACTTGCATGTCTTCAACACTTGATCTTGAAACATAGTTTATTGAAGTATTAAATACATCCTAAATCTACCCAAATACAAGTAAAGTGCGTTTGTCAAAGGATAAGCCAATTACATAAAATCATGACATATGTTCCTAACAAGTGAAACACATATGTCCTAACAATCTCCCCCTTTGGCAATCCGTGACAAAACCACAACAAACAAATGAACATTTGAGAGAAGTCATAAATCACTCAACTCATATTCACTTGTTGAATACAATAAAATCTATCCTAACACAAACTCTTGAAAAACTTTGCAAGAAGAGAGTTTATGACAAGTAGACTTTGACAACCTGTATTTCTGAAACACTTTAAACAAAAACACATCAAGGCATCTTTGTGTGAAACAGAAATAATAGATTGCATACAAGTAGAAACATGTGTATAAAGATAGAAAAGAAACAACACATGTAGAGGTAGGTGAAGAAGACATATATCAACATATAAAGAAGATAAGTTCAATGTATGCAAACATGGTCACAAGACCGGTATACACGAAGAAGGAAGCTAAAAGAAGCTCCTACAACAATAAGGAGGTAAGCACTCCCCCTAATAAAATGAAACACAACTCCCCCTTACAAAGGAATTTATTTCTCCCCCTAACATGTAGAATCTTAAAAAAAGAAACCACATCACAATTTCTCCCCCTTTTTGTCATGATTGACAAAGGGTACAAGAAGCTAGAAAGCTTCACCCAAGAAACATAAAGATGATCAAAGATGATCAAGGAAACACAAGAAATTCATATAAATGCATGAATGTAATGAAACAAGATACTATGGATGATAGGATAATAGAAGGATGCAAAACATGTGAAAAACAAATCTCTCAACAAGACAAATGTTAAGCACATAGATCCCAAAACACACACACACATATACTAAACAAGTCTAACCAGTTTTATATTTCAAAAAAAAGTTAAGACAGTTTGGTGAGCATACATTAACACATGTAAAACTTGTGATGGCCAAATCACATTGTACCTGCACATGTATCAAGAGTAGCAAAGAATATTGCGTGTTGTGTGTGAAAAACATCGCAAGATTGCAAATGTGTCAACATGTTATGACAAATTGAGATATGAGAAAATCACTTTAACTCACACACAATCATAACTGTTTGATGGGGATTATCACCTTCTAGGTACATCCTATAACTCTCACATCTCCTAGAAAACACGCTTGCAATCATATTTAAAGCATTTTTTTATCTTTTTGCTTTTGATTTTTCTTTGCATATTTTTCTTTTGAGCATATCATGCATGGGCATATAAGAGAGAGAAAAGAAATACCCAAAGATATTTGACATTCCAATTTTGCTATGCCTAAGCACACAAATGTCATTGACACTGCACTTTTGCTATGCCGAAGCATACAGGTGTCATTATGATTGGCAGGCAATAGTGGTGAGATGGTTATTTATGTCTTTCTCTTAGGATTTTTTAATCCTTCCCGTCAAAAAGAGTGATACGAGTGTTAAGTACAAGAGACAACTTAATCTTACTCATCACAAACAAGAGCCACAAAGCTCACTTGCTTAGTTGTACATAGAGATGCGTATCTAAGCTACAAGAGATACAAAGTTTAAAAAAATTTGTTTCAATGGCCATCCAAGGTACACAAGTACCAATGTACACAAACACATACTGTTTTTGTATTTTTCTGATTTTGATTTTTCTCTTTTTATTTTGAAAACAAAACAAAATAAGAACTAAACAACCAAACAAAAATAGACAAACAACATGAAAGCATGAAAGAAAAATGCATATGCATGAAGGCATGATAGAAGGGTGCAGATAAGAAATTAAACAAAGAGAATCCTACTTTAGATAGAAAGAATTAAAACAGAGGACAACAGAAAAGACAATTAAGTCTTAGGCTCCTTTCTCACCCACACAGCACGAGTCTTTGGCTGTGAAGATGAAAAGGCACGTGTCCTAGTATGTCTACTAAAGGATATAGAAGAATTAAAATTCTCCTGAAATTAAGTTAAAAAGCTCAAAGTTTTTAATAACTCTCCAAACAAAGGTATAGGTCCTTGAGAGGAAACCTGTGACCGTTTGGACAATTGCTTATGAGGATACAACTTAAAGCAATTAGGACGGATGTGTCCAGAAACACCACAATGGTGACAAACATGAGTAGTTTTAGGACTACTTTGCTTCCCAGAAGGAGGTCCAACCTTAGAGGTTGACAGAGACCTTAACTTAGGACAATTTGGCCTAATATGACCAACAATATGACAATGATGACAAATGGGGACAAATTCAGATTTTTCATTCAACCTAGGATGAGTTTTAGACATAGGTTTAGACCCCAGTTGATAGAATTAACAAGTTTTAAATCCAAGTTGTTAATTAGATTTATTATCAATAAAACTTGTTAAAACAAACATTAATATCATGCAGTGGAAAAAATAAATAAGACAAGATATGATGACCTAGGAAAACCAATGAAACAAACTAGTTTCACAGTAAAAAACCTGGGAGGAAACCTTCTCGAAAAGCAATCAACTATAATGAAAAGGAGTTTCAGATCTAGTACAAAACCTTTGTACCTAGACTCTACAATCCTCATAGATGAACTCACAGCAGAAACCTTCTACCGCTTCAGAACCTCTAAACTCTTAAATATATGAACGCCACCCTTTGATGCACGAATCCCAGTACGTGACTAACCAACTGCGCGGATCCCAGTATGCGATTTCAATCACCAACTAGAAGAAGATGTTGGCTGCAAAGTTCTCCACTTCATCAACAATGAAGATCAAGAAGCACTTGGTTACAAAACCCTAAGGTGCAAAGATGCAGTAGCTTCTTTCAAAGAGAATAAGGCTTTGGTCACCTTTTGCATATGTTCTCCTTGTATTCTCTTATGTGACGGCCTCTAAAATAAGCCTTATATAGGTTTAGAGTTGTGAGAAAAGAAACCCTACACATACATGTCAGTATGGGCCGAAAATCAGATCTGGAAATTTGAATTTCGTAAGGCTCAGTAATTCTTGATCAATCGAGGAGGTGTCGAGCAGGTGTCGAGGAGACAGGAGATATCTCGATCGATCGACCAGCTGTCGAGAAGCTATCGAGATTGCGATAAAAAACAGCTTAAGAGCTCGACAGATAGCCAGGTGTCGAGGAGGTGTTGAGCAGCTATCGAGATTTAAAATTCAGCACTTTCTCACTTGATTCTTGGATAGACTTGCATGTCTTCAAAACTTGATCTTGAAACACAGTTTCTTGAAGTATTAAACACATTCTAGATCTACCCAAATACAAGTAAAGTGCGTTTTGTTAAAAAATAAGCTAATTACATAAAATCATGACATATGTTCCTAACAAGTGAAACACATATGTCCTAACAATAAGTAAAGGAATCTCAGTACCTTATACTAACCTACAGTTGAACACTTACCCCAATACATAATTGGACTTGTAATGTAGTGACAATCCCTACTTTCAATGCATGGCTCCAAGTACGTGACTAACCAATCAATGCACGGATCCCAGTGTGTGACTAACACACCAACTTGAGAAGGATGCTAGCTACAAAGTTCTTCAGTTCATCCACATGATGAAGATCAAGAAACTCCTTAGTTACGAAACCCTACGGCGTACAAACGCAGCAGCTTCTTTAAGAGAAAGATGAACTAGGGCAGATTGTCTCTGGTCACAATATGCTTGTAACAACAAGTGCGACAACCTTTGCATCAGTGAGACAGCTCTTAAAATAATCCTTATATATGTCTAGGGTTGTGAGAAAAGAAACCTTACACAAATAACTTGGATATGCGTGAAAAACAGATCTGGAAATCTGAATTTCATAATTCTCGATAGATACAGCTGTCGAGCTATCTGTCGAGTTTCAAATATTTAAATCTCGATAGATACATCTATCGAGCTATTTGTCGAGTTTTAATGAATAACACTTTTTCACTTGATTCTTGGGTAGATTTGCATGGCTTCAATACTTGGACTTGAACTCTTGTTCCTTGAAGTATTAAACATATCCTAGATCTACCTAATTACAAGTAAAGTGCGTTTTGTCAAAAGATTAGCTAATTCTAAATGACATATGTTCATAACATGTTCCACATATGTCCTAACAATCTCCCCCTTTGGTAATCCGTGACAAAACCACAACAAACAAATGAAATATGAGAGAAGTCATAAATCACTCAACTCATAATCACTTGTTGAATACAATAAAATCTAATCCCAACACAAACTCTTGAAAAACTTTGCAAGAAGAGGGTTCATGGCATGATAGATTTTGACAACCTGTATTTCTGAAAAACTTTAAACAAAACTCATCAAGGCATCTTAGTGTGAAACAGAAATAAAAGATTGCATACAATAAATAAGAAATATGTATATAAAAAGAGAAAATAAACAACACATGGAGAGATAGGTGAAATGTGATAACAACATCATCAAATATATATATCAAGGATAAATACAATGTTTGCTATCACTAAGTGGTCACAAGACCGATGTACAAAAGATAATGTATCTAAAAGAGAAAGAAAAGAAAAGACACATAAGTCCTCACTACATCCTTAAAAAATATAAAAACACTTCCCTTAACAAAAAGGTCCTATGCTAACTCTCCCCCTAAGTACATGACTACTCTCATACCCAAAACTACTTTCCCTTTTTGTCACGAATGACAAAGGGCAAGTCACTGAGAAGCAGTCATCTCCTCATCACCGGAAGAGCTAGCATCCTCATCCTTATCATCATCATCATCACTGGAGCCATCATCATCGTCCTTATCCTCTGAAGCATGTGGAGATGGAGAGGGAGAAGCAACGAAGCCAACAAGGCGAGCCTGACGTAGTGCAATATGACCCACACGAGTTGTCACCTGACTCATCTCATCAGTGAGAATGTCAAGGCGAGCATCCATGTGCTGAAGTTGTGCCATGATCGCCTTAAGCGTCACATCACTCGCGGAAGAAGAAGGAGCAGAGGTGGATGGAGTGGAATGGGCTGGAGGAGTCATCGTCTCGGTCCATGGCCGCTTCGGTCAAAGCTGGGCCTCGTTCTGTCTAACGGACACCGCGCTGATGGCATCCATGACTGTGAAGTGAGCAGACTTGGGATAAGAGACAGAGGAGTGGCGAATGATCCTCGTGATAGCAGAAGGAAAGATAAGCTTATCATCGGTCGTCGTATCCTTATAGACATCTATAAGGGAGAGTATGAAATGAGAAGGAAAGTCAATGGTAAGGTCCTCGATGAGGGACAACAAAAATCGAGCACGAGGCTCAGTAATAGAATTATAGTGAGACAAGGGATGTAGAACAAATGTCATCACCATATTCAGGAACTTCGGACCTTTTGCAAAGCCCGAGCATGAGGTGTTTTGACGGTCACCCCATGATGAAGGTGTCTCACAAAAGAGAGACAAGAGTTCATCTTTGGACACAGTTCGTAGACAAGGACATCCGGGGTAATCAGGATGTGACTCTCTCAGAACATGTAGCACATCAGAGATAAGCTCCAAAGTAACTACTATACAAGTACCTCGAACAGAAGTAATGAAACGAGGTATAGAATAATCAAAACCATGCATATTGGAGTAAAACTCCTTTATGATCATGGAGGGACAACTCACGGGTATCTCACAAAGAGATTCCCAACCCCGCCTATATATGACAGTCAGAAGAGTAGTATCGGAGAATTTCGATAGGATAACTTGGCGTTTCGAATGAATGCCACGTTTGGAGAAGTTCTCTGAGAAGTCCTAACGGGCCTTCTTATCACGGAACCTGACATGGAGAGGTGTGGAATCAGAAGAAGATGCCCCAGAACGAAGAGGGTTCCGGGACGGAGTAGTTTTGCGCTTGGGTGCCATGCGCAGACTATCCGAAAAAGAGAGAGAAAGAGAGAGAGAGAGAGAGAGAGACAAACATAAAAGCACCAATCAACAGAAAGTACCAAAAAGAGATGAAAAGGTACGTATGCATGAACAATGCATGAGCATGTGACGTGCAACAAAAATTTCATCATGAGCTCAGCCCAATCCAAACCTACCAGCACACAAGATTTCAACATAGAAATACACATCTATAATGCATGAAACATAGTTAAAAATGCAAATGAAATGCAATACATGAGCATATAACATCATTTAAGCAAAACCCAACTGAGAAATTCACAAAATACTCATCAATTTTCAAAAACCCCAAAAAATTTTCAAAAACCCAAAACCTAGGTCTAAATGTATGAAATGCATGAAGAAATAGAGAAAAAGAGAACATACCAATAAAGAAAAGATCACACAAGGTCAAAATCCAAGTGGGTTTGAGGTTTAGAGACAAAAGAGAGTGTTTGGGAGAGAAAAAGAAAGTTTTCTGTTGAGAGAAATCGAAGAGAAGTGAAACAGATTTCATGTTGAATCTATTTAAAGAAAATGCGTCTCGATGGATCGAGGATCTATCGAGATTCTGTCGAGCACTAATTCTCGAAAATTGAATCTGTCGAGGTGCTGTCGAGAATCTGTTGACGGCAAAAAGCCTAGATGGATCAAGAAGCTATCGAGAATCTATCGGCTAGGCAGAAACTTTCTCGATGGATCGAGAATCTGTCAAGAAGTTATCGAGACAAATTCCATAAAGTTTTGATGGATTGAAGATGCGATAAAATCTATCAAGAAAAAGAAGTCCAAGGGCTCAATAGATAACTATCTGTCGAGAAGCTGTCGAGCTTGATAAAAACAGTTTTTCGAAGAGGAGAAAAACACAGAAATGAATGCAATTAAGCAAGCTACTCAACCAAAGATCCAAACAACATTTTAAGCTTTCAAAAACATCTCTCAACAAGAGAAATGTAAAGCATTAAGTATCCAAACACACACACACACACACTAAACAAGCCTAACCAATTTTATATTTCAAAAACAAGTCAAGACAGTTTAGTGAGTATACATTAACACATGTATTCCTTGTGATGGCCAAATCACATTGTATCTGCATATGTATCAAAGGTAGCAAAGAATTTTGCGTGTTGTGTGAAAAACATCGCAAGATTGTATAAGTGTCTACATGTTATGACGATTTGAGATATGAGAAAATTAATTTAACTCACACACAATAATAATTGTTTGATGGGGACTATCACCTTTGAGGTACATCCTATAACTCCCACATCTTCTAGAAACACGCTTGCAACCATATTTAAAAGCATTTTGATTCTTTTTGCTTTTGATTTTTCTTTACATATTTTTTCTTTTGAGCATATCATGCATGAGCATATAAGAGAGAGAGAAGAAATATCCAATTATGTTAAGCTTAAACATCAATTTTGCTATGCCGAAGCATATAGATGTTTTACATGATTAGCAGGCTTTAGTGGTGAGATAGTTATTTACGCCTTTCTCTTAGGATTTTTTAATCCTTCCCGTAAAAAAAAGTGATATGAGTGTTAAGTATAAGAGATTACTTAATCGTACTTATCACAAACATGAGCCACAAATATCACTTGCTTAGTTGTGCATTGAGATGCTCATCTAAGTTACAAAAGATACAAAGTTTAGAAAACTTTGTTTCAATGGCCATCCAAGGTACACAAGTACCAATGTACACAAAACACACACTTTTTTGTATTTTTCTAATTTTTCAATTTATTTTTTATTTTATGAAAAACAAAATAAAGAAAAAAAAAACTAAAAACAAACAAACAAAAACATGTTAAACAAAACATAGCATAAAACTAGGCTGACTCAAAACAAGAAAGAAAAAAACACAAGTAATGCATAACCAAAAAGAGAGGGACAGAGAGGAAAAAGTGATAAAATCACTTTGTGCCTTTTTCCTTCCACACCATGGAAGAACCTTTCCGTTGAGCAAACCTTTGCTCCAGTGGTAAGGGGGAAGAATTGAAAATGTTCAAGTTCGAAAGGAACATGAGGGCCTTTAGAAGATCTCCAAGAGGAGCAAAAGAGGATAAAAAATGATTCTGGTTTCCAGATGAGATCATACTGTTGCTCTGTTGAATGGCTAACCACTTGTAGCAATTAGGTTGAATATGTCCTGAAGCTCCACAGTGATGACAGAGATGCTGCTTTTTTTGTTTAGACTTTTGATTACTTCCCTTCTTAGTTCTAGGGTTTCTGGTCTCTTTCTTATCAAGCTTAGGGGGTACTCCTAAGATAGATTTACCTTTGTCTATGTTCTCACTAGCTAAAACAATTTTAACATCATTGTTCTTAGAATTAACATTACTAGTAGGTGAACCAAACACAGTAGTACTAGAAGAAGCAATATTAGGAGAAGAGAAATCATACCCCAAACCGGTTCTATCAGAAGCAGATTTCTGAAAACTAAGCATCTCATCAAGCTTTGCACTGGAAGTCCTCTCCAATTGAGCTCTGACTTGAAACAGTTCCGCTTCAAGCTTCTTGGTCTTTTCAGCCAAGAAATTGTTCTCAAACCGCAGTGCTCCAATGGTCTGATTAGTTTCGTCAAATTTTGTGGAAAGCTCTTCTCGATCAAGTTCTACATCACTCAGCTTCTTGGTGACCAATTTATATAGTTTCTCATGCTTCTCAGAAACTTTGTACAATTTTTCATAGGCTGTATGGATGTCATCTTGATCATCCATTTTCTCAAACTTAAAGTCCACCAAGTCCTCTTCATCATCTATTGTTTCTGAACCCCCATCAGTAGGATCAACTGTAGCAGTGAAGGCATTCAAGATTCCCTCGTCATCATTATCATCTGAATCATGCTCAGGCTTTGTGTCACTCAAGGTAGCAATAAGGGCTTTGCTTTTCCCAATAGTCTTGAGATAAGTTGGACATTCTTGTTTCATGTGTCCAAACCCTTGACATCCGAAGCATTTTGGTTCGGAGGGAACAGTGTACTAACCGCCATCCCTAGCATCCTTCTTCCCTTTATCTTGGCTCTTGAATTGTCGAATCTTTTCGCATTAGCATTCTTCATGAACTTTTTGAACTGCCTTGTGATATAGGATTTCATCTTAGAATCTTCGTCATCAGAAGACTCATCAGTGTCACTGCTTTTGGCCTTCAAAGCCATGCTCTTGCTCTTGCTTGATTTCCCTATCCTAGAAAAACTCAATTCATAGGTTTGCAAGTTGCCAACCAGCTATATCAAAGGAATTTGGTCAATGTCCTTTGATTCCTAAATGTCGGTGATCTTAGCATGGAATCTCTATGGAAGAAATCTGAGCACTTTTCTAACAATCTTGGGTTCTAGAATGGTTTCCCTAAAATTAAATGCAGAGTTCACTATGTCCTTCAGCTTGGCATAGAACTCATCAAACGACTCATCCTCCTCTATCTTAATCTATTCAAAACTCGCGGTAAGCCTTTGAAGCTTTGAATCCTTGACAGCCTTAGTTCCTTCATAGGTTGTCTGGAGGATGGTTCATGCTTCCTTCGCAGTTTCAGTAGAAGATATCTTCTTGAACTCCTTATTTGTGATGGCACTGAATAGAGCATTCAATGCCCTGCTATTGAAGTTTGCCGCCTTGATTTTAGCATCATCCCAATCAGCCAGCACTTCCTTTGGCTTGGTCCAGCCTATCTCCACAGCTTGCCATACTTTTTCATCTAAAAACTGCAAGAAAGCTCTCATGCGTACTTTCCAGTATGCATAGTTAGTGCCATCAAATAAAGGAGGGATAATTAAATATTGTCCTCTATCCATGACAAACAGGGGTCAATGGATTACACAGCAAAGATTAAAACCTAATCAGAGTGTGCCCGCCCTGATACCACTTGATAGACCAAGAATGTATTGACCCCTTAGGTAAATTAACCAATTAATTAGCCAAGTGAATTAATCAAGTCAATTAACATACAATACGCGTGGTAGCACAAATAAATCACCAAATAAACTAAATGCAGAGGAAATTAAATTTGACACGGGTGATTTGTTTAATAATGGGGAAAACCACTGAGACAAAACCCCACCGGGTGAATTTAAGATCATCACTCCCGAGAATCCACTATTATCAAAACAAGCGGTTACAAGTAAAGGAATCCCAGAACCTTATACTAACCTACAGTTGAACCCTTACCCCAATACACAATTTGACTTGTAATGTAGTGACAATCTCTCCTTTCAATGCACGGCTCCAAGTACATGTCTAACCAATCGATGTATGGATCCTAGTACGAGACTAACACACCAACTTGAGAAGGATGTTGGCTACAAAGTTCTTCAGTTCATCCACACGATGAAGATCAAGAAGCTCTTTGGTTACAAAACCCTACAGCATACAAACGCAGCAGCTTTTTCAAGAGAAAGATGAACTAGGGCAGATTGTCTCAAGTCACAATATGCATGTAACAACAAGTGCAACAACCTTTGAATCAGTGAGATAGCCCTTAAAATAATCCTTATATATGTCTAGGATTGTGAGAAAAGAAACCCTACATAAATAACTTGGATATGCGTGGAAAACAGATCTGGAAATCTAAATTTCGTAATTCTCGATAGATACAATTGTCGAGCTATCTGTCGAGCTTCAAATATTTAAATCTCAATAGATACATCTGTCGAGCTTTAATGAACAACACTTCTTCACTTGATTCTTGGACAGATTTGCATGGCTTCAATACTTGAACTTGAACTCTTGTTCCTTGAAGTATTAAACACATCCTAGATCTATCCAATTACAAGTAAAGTGCATTTTTTCAAAAGATTAGCCAATTCTAAATGACATATGTTCATAACATGTTCCACATATGTCCTAACACTAGGTTTATGGGTTGCTACAATTTTCTGGATTTATGGGTTTGAATTTTCTAGGTTGTTGGTTTATGGGTATGAATTTCCTGGGTTTATAGGTATGAAATTTTCTGGGTTTATGGGTTGCTACAATTTTTTGGATTTGTGGGTATGAACTTTCTAGGTTGCAGGTATATGGATATGAATTTTCTGGGTTTATCGGTATGAAATTTTCTGGGTTAAGGGTTGCAACGATTTTTTGGGTTTAGTAGGTTGAAGGAAATAATAAAAAATTGTAAAAGAATAAATATTTTATTGAATAAATTTGTAGAATAGATAATATGATGTGAGTATTTTGTAAAGTAATTGTATTAAAAAAAAAAAAGTAAGTTCTTTTTATAAAATAGACAAAAAATTTTACATGTACTAGTACGATTGCTCTAACTAATGTGCTTCCACAGATCTTGGTCATGTTCTCTCCCTCCAAAAAAAAAAACGTTTTGGTCAAGTTGTTACGACTTACGAGTCCCTGCTTTCTACATGCACACCCAAAAAAAAGAGTCACTAATTTTTTATTCTATTTTATATTATATTACAAATTTTAATGAGAGAAAAAAAAAATCACTGCAGTTTCAAGACCTGCTAGTTACATTTTTACGAGTATTCTTATCTATTCATGTATAATAGAAAAATGTGTAAAATTTACACAATTTTATTTAAAATGACTAATTACAGTTTATATATAATTGTGTAAATTTTCAAGTTTGCTATATAAGTAACTGTGTAAATTTACATTGACACTATTTATTTTGCATTTAGTTATTTATTTTTTTCTTTACGTATTTCAAGATTAAAGGAAGAGAGTGGATAGTGGTTATTATATATGAAGAAATATATACAATTAAAAAAATCATAAAAAATTGATATTTTTTTTAAAAATAAAATGTAGTGTAAAAAAAAAAAAATCTGATGTGATATATTTTCATAAGTAAATATGTAAAATAAAAAAAGTAAGTTTTTTTATACTAAAATAGATATTAATTTTTACACAAATTAAAGCAAATGCTCTAATATTGGCTAGACAACTAACTCTTGTACTGGCCAAGTCAGAGGTAGGTCCTAGGAAGACGTGAAAAAGAGGACAGTGTTTATTTCCAAACTAATTTTGAGAAAAATCCTTCAAACTTCCCCTAAATCTTTTCATTGAAAATGAATTATGAATATCTAACCGTTGAAATACATGTTCTTATTATATCCTCCATGCTTGCAAAATTTCAAGAAGATTAAAGATGATCAATCAAATATTTAAATTTTAAGTTTTTGTGGCGTAAAATTATGCATAAAAAATGAGTTTATTGATCGAATAGTAAATAACATCCAATTTGAACGAAATTTTACGTGTATGAAGAACATAAATAACATGCAATTTAACAGTGAGATTTTGAAACTTCAAATTCAATTAAAAAACATAAGAGAAGTTTGAAATATTTTTGTCCAAATTACATTTTCCTGAAAAAGAGACATTTTTTTTTTTTCCATTTGAAGTTTTGGTAAAAGAAAAAGGGGAAAGAAGAGTGAGAGGAAAAAAAATATTTTTGTCAAATTCTTAATATATTATTATCTGATTTTTTTATTTGATAAATTTTAAGAGTAAATATGTCAAGTTTACTTCTACATATAATTTTCTCTATAATTTTTTCCTTCTGAAGTTTCATTAATGGGAGAATGAAAGATGAAGGGCTCTAAAAAAAGAAAAAGAAATAAAAAAAGGTTCATCCTTTCTTCTTTACTACTACTATTCAACTTTGAAAAATAACCTATCTTCTATGTTTCCTTCACCTTGGGCCTAGTCTATGCACTTTATTCTGTACGAAATGCATTAAATAACATTTCCCATTAAAATATTGTAAAAGAGCATTGATTGTAAAAGGAAATTTTCACGAACCTAGTGAGGTAATGATTACAAGACTTATGATTAACGGAGTCAAAGATCCTTAACAAACCCCAACAAGTATAACAATAAAAGATTCTTTGAGACAAATAAATCAAGTTAATTGACAGAAACTGACCTTTTTAATTATCTATATAGAAGCTTTGTTATTATTATTATTAATAGAAAGTTTATTTCATTAAACTAGAATTTGTATACGAGTGATGATCATGTATATCACAGTTACTAAAAAAATACCAAAAAAGACAGGTGCACCAAGGTCCAACATAACTTTTCAGCAAAAGAAAAAAAAGAAAAGAAAAGTCCAACATAACTTTTTTAACGAAGAGTAATAAGATGTAAATGACAGGCAAAGATAATAAAAATGAAGGTACATTAATTACTTATTATACATGACAGCTAAATAGTACCATTTTAGTAAGTTTTTTTTTTTTTTTTTGAGAAACATACCATTTTAGTAAGTTGAGAATTTAACAAGTTTGGGAATGATGTTGTGTCCAGTCGAGGAACTAGCTTGTCAGCAGAGCCATTAATTTCCTCAAGACGTCGACCTTAGAAGAAATGGTCATTAGCTTCCGAGCCTCTCTACATGCACCATCAAGTGCCATAGAAAATTTCACGTACTCTTATAATTCAACTCATCTGAATCCAATACAAAGATAGAGAGAACGTGAAAATTTCAGTATCTTATAAACTTTTTTTTGTTAACTATAAGTGAGGAATGAAAAATTTCACAGCAGTCAAATCTACAGGTTATTAATAATATGTAAAAAAATGTCAAGTTTATTAAAAAAAAAAGTAAAAAATGTCAATGATAAATATAAATAAAATCCAATTAAAATTTATCAACTTAAATTAAATTTTTTTTTTTTTAAATGTCAACTAGATGTTACGAACACAAAATAATACACAAGTTAATAGTATGTAAAAAAATGTCAATGATAATATATATAAATATAATTCAGTAAATAGTTATCAACTTAAAAATTGTAAAAAAAAAAAAAAAAGTTGTTAGATGCTACACCCAATAACACTGTATTGTGAAATTTTTTGTGTTCCTAATGTAATTTATATATATTATTTTTCTTTATACATGTTAGGACATATGTGTTTCACATGTTAAGAACATATGTCATGATTTTATGTAATTGGCTTATCCTTTGACAAAACGCACTTTACTTGTATTTTGGTAGATTTAGGATGTGTTTAATACTTCAAGAAACCATGTTTCAAGATCAAGTGTTGAAGTCTTCAAGTCTGTTCAAGAAAACAAGCTGAAAGTGTAGAGTTATTAAAGCTCGACAGCTAGCATGTGTCGAGGTTTAAGAAGCTGTTTCAGCCCCGTGACTCGACAGCTAGCTCGATAGATGCTCGACAGCTTCTATCTGTCGAGGTTTATGAAAACAGAATTTCAGATATGTTTTTCTTGGGATCCGTGAATGTGTCTTTGGGCTTTCTTTTCTCCTCACCCTAGACATATAAAATGATTGTTTTAAGGGCCGTCAAATGGTGAACAAGTTGCACAAGCATTGAGCAAACTCTGTTCAAGCAATTTGTAACCGGAGACGAAGTTCTTGCCCTAGTTCATCTCTTTCTCTTGAAGAAGTTGCTGTGTATGTGCACTATAGGATTTTGTAACCAAGCATCTTCTTGATCTTCATCATGTGGATGAATTGAAGAACTTTGCAGCCAACAACCTTCATAGTTGGTGATTGAAGTCGCGTACTGGGATTCGCGCATTGGTTAGTCACGTACTTGGGAGCCGTGCATCAAAAGGGGGAACTGTCACTACAGAACAAGTCCAATTGGGTATTGGAGTAAGGGTTCAACTGTAGGTTGGTAAGATACTTGGGATTCCTATACTTGTAACCGCTTGTTGTGATAATAGTGGAGTTTTGGGAGTAGTGACCTAAAAATCACCTGGTGGGGTTTTTGCCGTTAGGTTTTCCCCATTCGTAAACAAATCACCGTGTCATTTATTTTCCGTTGCGTATTTAGTTGTTTGGTGATTTGTTTGTGCTACCACGCGTTTTGCATGATAAATTGATTAATTAATAATTTGACTAATTAATTAATTAATTTCAATCACAAGGGGTCAATAAATTTGTGGCCTATCAAGTGGTATCAGAGCAGGCACACTCTGATTAGGTTTAATCTTTGCTGTGTTGACCCATTGACCCCTGTTTGTCATGGATAAAGGACAGTCGTTAATGGCACTAACTATGCATATTGGAAAGTACGCATGAGAGCTTTCTTGCAGTCTTTAGATGAGAAGGTGTGGAGATAGGCTGGACCAAGCCTACAGAAGCGCCGCCCGATTGGGATGATGCGAAGATCAAGGCAGCAAACTTCAACAGCAGGGCATTGAATGCCTTATTCAGTGCGGTCACCAATGAGGATTTCAAGAAGATATCCTCCATTGAAATTGCTAAGGAAGCATGGACCATCCTCCAGACAACCTATAAGGGAACCAAGGCTGTCAAGGATTCGAAACTATAGAGGCTCACTACAAGCTTCGAAGAGATTAAGATGGAGGAGGATGAGTCGTTCGATGAGATCTATGCCAAGCTCAAGGACATAGTGAACTCAGTCTTCAATCTTAGGGAAACCATTCATGAACCTAAGATTGTGAGAAAGGTGCTCAGATCTTTCCCCGAGAGATTTCATGCCAAGATCACGGCAATAAAGGAATCAAGGGATATTGACAAGATTCTTTTGACTAAGCTGGTTGGAAATCTGCAGACTTACGAGCTAGGGTTGACTAGGATTGGTAAGTCAGGCAAGAGTAAAAGTATGGCATTGAAAGCCAAGAGTAATGACACCGATGAGTCTTCCAATGATGAAGATTCTAAAATGAAGTCCTACATCACTAGGCAGTTCAAGAAGTTTATGAAAAATGCCAATGGAAAGGGTTTCGACAAGGACTGTAGGCAATCTAGTTCTTCTCAATTCAAGAGTTATGACATAGGGAAGAAGGATGCAAGGGATGACGGTCAGTACACTGTTCCCGCAGGACCTAAGTGCTTTGTGTGTTAAGGCTTTGGTCACATGAAAAATGAGTGTCCTACATATCTCAAGAGCATTGGGAAGAGCAAGGCACTTGCTGCTACTTTGAGCAACACTGAGGCTGAGGATGATTCCGATAATGAGGATGACGGAATCTTGAATGCCTTTACTGCCACTGTTAATCCTACTGACGGGATTGTTGGAGATGTGGTTGAAGAAGCGAAATTGGTGGAATCCAGTTTTGAGAAGATGGATGATCAAGATGATATCCATACAGCCTATGAGAAACTATATAAGCTCTCTGAGAAACATGAAAAACTTTATAGGTTGGCCACCAAGAAGCTCAGTGATGTGGAACTTGATCGTGAAGAGCTTTCCACAAAGTTTGATGAAGCTAATCAGACTATTGGAGCACTAAGGTTCGAGAACAATTTCTTGGCTGAGAAGACCAAGAAGCTTGAAGCGGAACTGTTTCAAGTCAAAGCTCAATTGGAAAGGACTTCAAGTGCAAAGCTTGATAAAATGCTCAATCTTCAGAAATCTGCTTCTGATTGAACAGATTTGGGGTATGGTTTCTCTTCCTCTAATACTGCTTCTACTAGTACTACTGTTTTTGTTCCTCCTAGCAATAATGTTGAAATTGAGAACAATAATGTTAAAATTGATTTAGCTAGTGAGAACTTAGACAAAGGTAAATCTATCTTAGGAGCACCCCCTAAACAAGATAAGAAGGAAGCTAAGAACCCTAGGGCTAAAAAGGCTAACTCTCAAAAGCCTAAACAGAAGAAGCAGCATATTTGTCATCATTGTGGTGCAGCCGGTCATACTCGACCAAATTGCTATAAGTGGCTAGCCACTCAACAGAGCAACGGTATGATAGCATCTGGAAGCCAGAATCAGCTTCAATCCTCTCTTGCTCCTCTTGGAGATCTTCTCAAAGCCCTCATGTTCCTTTCGAACTTGAACGGTTTAAATTCTTCCCCTTCACCGCCAGTTCAAGGGTTTGCTAGACGGAAAGGTTCTTCCAAGGTGTGGAAGGAAAAGGGCTCCAAGTGATTCTATCACTTTCTTCTCTCTCTTCTTGTTTTTGTTTGCATTACTTATGTGTTTTGCTTTACTGTTTTGAGTCAGTCTAGTTTTATGCTTTGTTTTGTTTAACATGTTTTTGTTTGATTATTTTTCAATTTTTGCTTTGTTTTGTTTTTCATATAAAAATAATAATAAAAAATTGAAAAATCAAAAAAATACAAAAACAGTGTGTGTTTTGTGTACATTGGTACTTGTGTACCTTGGATGGCCATTGAAACAAAGTTTTCTAAACTTTGTGTTTCTTGTAGCTTAGATGAGCATCTCTATGCACAACTAAGCAAGTGAGCTTTGTGGCTCTTGTCTGTGATGAGTAAGATTAAGTTTTCTCTTGTACTTAACACTCGTATCACTCTTTGGTGGGAAGGATTAGAAAATCCTAAGAGAAAGGCATAAATAACCATCTCATCACTATTGCCCGCCAATCATATATATGACACTTGTATGCTTCGGCATAGCAAAAGTGCAGTGTCAATGATATTTGTGTGCTTTGGCATAGCAAAATTGGAATGTCAAATGCTTAACATAATTGGGTATTTCTTTTCTATCTCTTATATGCCCATGCATGATTTGCTAAAATAAAATTATGCAAAGAAAAATAAAAGCAAAAAGATCAAAATGCTTTAAATATGATTGCAAGCGTGTATTCTAGGAGATGTGGGAGTTATAGGATGTGCCTTGAAGGTGATAATCCCCATCAAACAGTTATGATTGTGTGTGAGTTAAAGTGATTTTCTCATATTTCAAATTGTCATAACATATTGACACATTTGTAATCTTGCGATGTTTTTCACACATAACACGCAATATTCTTTGCTACTCTTGATACATGTGCAGGTACAATGTGATTTGGCTATCATAAGGTTTTACATGTGTTAATGTATGCTCACTAAACTATCTTGACTTGTTTTTGAAAAATAAAATCGGATAGACTTATCTAGTGTGTGTGTGTGTGTGTGTGTGTGTGTGTGTGTGTGTTTGGGATCCATGAGCTTAAACTCTTTGTTGAGAGATGATTTTAAGAGTCTAATATGTTTATTGGATCATTGGTTGAGTTGCATGCTTGATTGCATTTATATCTGTGTTTTTCTCTTCTCGAAAAACTGTTTTGAAAAGCTTGCTCGACACCTCCTCGATACCTCCTCGACACCTGGCTGTCTGTCGAGCTTCTTATGGTCTTTTCTTATCGTAATCTCACTAGCTACTCGACAGCTGGTGGATTGAACGAGAAATCTCCTGGACTCTCGATAGCTTCTCGACAGCTGGTGGATTGATCGAGCTTCTGTTCTGGTATCTGATGGTTTGTTCCTCGACAACTCCTCGATACCTGTCTCTGTCGAAGACCATTTTCTTGACACCTTCCTCGACAGATGTCTCGACACCACTATCTGTCAAGAATTACTGAGGATTTATATATTCCTTCTTCGCGATTCGGTTCTCATTTCTTCAATCTCTCTCGATCTGTCCGCACCTGTTCATCTCCCAAACACTCTCTCTCTCTCACTCCAAACCTCTTCCCATGGTGTTTTTCAAGCTTTTTCAAGTTTTCCTTCACTTGGTAAGCATCTAATCTCCTTCATTTTCATGCATTTCATGTTTTGAAACCTAGGTTTTGGGGTTTTTGAAAAATTTTGGGGTTTTTCAAAATTGATGAGTTATTGTTGAAATTTTAGGATGGATTTTCACTTAAATGAGTTTAAAATCTCATGCATTGCAGCACATTAGCATAATAACAGTATTATCATGCATTTTAGATGTGTGCAAGTTGATTGTGTGCTGGTAGGATTGGATTGGGCTGAGCCCATGATGCAATTACTTATTCATGTCACATGTTCATGCATTTCCCATGCATACGGACTCCTTTTTTGATATACTTGTTATATTTGAATTTTTTTGGAGCTTTTCTGATTGTCTTTCTTTCTCTCCCTCTCTTTCTGTTTACGTTAGTTGTGTCTATGGCACCTAAGCGTAAGTCAGCTCCGTCCCAGAACCCCTTGCATTCTAGGGCATCGTCTTCTGATCCTACTCCGTCTCATCTTCGGTTCCGTGATGAGGATGCCCAAAAGGACTTCTCGGAGAACTTTTCTCGACGAGGTGTTCATTTGGAATGCCAAGTCATTTTGGCGGACTTCGCTGACACTGACCTTCCCACTGTCATTCACAGTCGGGGATGGGAGTCACTGTGTGACGTCCCGGTCACTTGTCCGACTGTGTTGATCCAGGAGTTTTACTCCAACATGCATGGTTTCGATTTTTCAGTACCTCTCTTTTCTACTCGTGTTCGAGGTACGCGCATCACTGTTACACCGCAGCTTGTTACGGATGTGCTTCATGTCCCTAGGGTAGAGTCTCCTGACTACCCTAGTTGTGAGCGTCTACAGACTGTGTCCAAAGATGAGATGATTTCTGTGTTTTGTGAGCGCCCTTCTGATTGGGGTAAGCGTCAGTTCATACCATGTAAGGCCTTTGCTAAAGGTCCTAGATTCATGAACATGGTGATGACTTTTGTTTTGCACCCACTCTCTCACTATAACTCTATCACAAAGCCTCGTGCTCGATTTTTGCTTTCCTTATTAGAGTACCTCACTATATATTTTCCTTCACATTTCATTCTTTCTATCTTAGATGTGTATAGGGATATGGCTACCCGTGATAAGCTCATTTTTCCTTCGACTATCACACGGATTCTATGCAATTTTTCTGTTCCTTTTCCCTTTTCCGACCATTTTTCTGTTATGTGTGCCATAGACTACACTACCGTTAAACGTAGCGAGGCGCAGTTTCAGTCTTGGCAGTCGGATTCAGCAACTCCTCCCTCCCGTTCAACTCCATCCCGTTCAGCTCCATCCACATCTGCTCCCTCCTCTTCTTCAGGTGATGTGACTCTAGGAGACATTATGGCGCAGCTGCAGTGCATGGATGCTCGCCTTGATACACTTTCTACGGAAATGTATCAGGTGAACGTTCGTGTCGGTCGTATTGAACGACGACAGGCGACCATGGGTGGTTTTGCTCTAGAGACTTCTCCTCCACCACCTCTAGTGGATTCTGATTCTGATGAGGATGATGATGGTGATGACAATGATGCTTCTGATGATGATGATGGAGATGCTAGCTCTTTCGATGAGATGTCTACTTGACACTCGTGACAAAAAAGGGAGAGTAGTTTTGGGATATGAGAGTAGTCATCCATAGGGGGAGACTTAGTATATTACATTTTTTGCTAGGGGAGTGTTGTTGAGTGCTGAGGGATGTAGTGAGGATATTATGTATCTTTTCTTTTATTTCTTTTATAGATACATTGTTCTTGTACATTAGGTCTTGTGACTATTTTTATGACATACATTGTATTTTTTTTCTCTCTATATGTTGATGTATGTTGTTTCTTTCACCTACCTCTTCCATGTGTTGTTTCTTTTCTCTCTTTATACACATGCTTCTTATACTTGTATGCAATCTATTATTTTTGCTTCACACTAAGATGCCTTGATGAGTTTTGCTTAAAGTGTTTCATAAATACAGGTTGTCAAAGTCTACTTGCCATAAACTCTCTTCTTGCAAAGTTTTTCAAGAGTTTGTGTTAGGATAGATTTTATTGTATTCAACAAGTGAATATGAGTTGAGTGATTTATGACTTCTCTTATATGTTCATTTGTTTTTTGTGGTTTTGTCACGGATTGCCAAAGGGGGAGATTGTTAGGACATATGTGTTTCACATGTTAAGAACATATGTCATGATTTTATGTAATTGGCTTATCCTTTGACAAAACGCACTTTACTTGTATTTGTGTAGATTTAGGATGTGTTTAATACTTCAAGAAACCATGTTTCAAGATCAAGTGTTGAAGCCTTCAAGTCTATTCAAGAAAACAAGAAAACAAGTCTGTTCAAGCAATTTGTAACCGGAGACGAAGTTCTTGCCCTAGTTCATCTCTTTCTCTTGAAGAAGTTGCTGTGTATGTGCACCATAGGATTTTGTAACCAAGCATCTTCTTGATCTTCATCGTGTGGATGAATTGAAGAACAAGTTGCACAAGCATTGAGAAAACTCTGTGCACCAAAGCCAACCCAAATTTCTCCATTAACAAACCTGCATTTCATCTTTTTAGCTCCATTTTTGGTGTGCTCCCTTTCTTGAAATCAAAGGTACCTATATATATACCCTGAATGTTTTTAATTTTTAATTTTTTTTTGGGTCATATATAGCAGTTGTAAGCATTAAGTTCGACCCATGTGTCTTCTTGTCGAGAAACTTGCACTTGCTGGCCTCAATGATTTGATCCAGCTCAATGTTCAACACTTGATTGAATTACTATTTGGACGAAATCTGATCTTTTTTTTTTTTTTTTTTTTTTTTTCTGCTGAATAAAAGACTTTTAAACCACACAAGCAACAATTGCCTGGGATGCCTCTGCCAAGATAACATTACCAAAACTTGGGCCAAAATGGGCAAATGCCCTTTTCGCTCAAAATATACAGCGTTTTGCCTCATTTCCCAAACTAATTAGGGAAACGCCCCTAATTGAAAAAAAAAAAAACTGAAAATTAAAAAAAAAATTACTGGAACTCGAGCTCCATGAACTCGAGTTCCATGCAATTTTTTAAAGCTCTATAGTGGCATTTTAAAGTCCTATAGTGGCGTTTTAAAACATGAAAGTTTTTTTCTTAAGTCTGATCAATCCATAGGGAGCCCTATAGTGGCGTTTTAACATGAAAGTTTTTTTCTTAAGTCTGACCGCTCCATAGGGAGCCCTATAGTGGCATTTTAAATACCTATAGTGGCATTTTTTATGGAACTCGAGTTCCATGCAATTTTTTTGTTTTTGTTTTTTTTTTTTTAAGTTTTACCTATAACTGCGTTTCATGGAGGCCTATAGTGGCATTTTTTATGGAACTCGAGTTCCATGCAATTTTTTTTTTTTTTTTTTTTAAGTTTGATCGCTCCATACTCGATTTTCTACAAATCGAGTTTTACATTGAAACTCGATTTTAAGAAAATTGAGTTACAAAAGATGGGCATTTCCCTAATTAGTTTGGAAAATGGGGCAGAATGCTGTATATTTTGCGCGAAAAGGGCATTTGCCCATTTTGGCCCCAAAACTTGGGGGGCCAAATCCCAGATCAAAAGTTGGATGAAATCTGATCGAGTTTCCTTTTCCCTGAACTTGTATATATAGAAGTCTAGCAGAAGCTCCCGCGTTATACTTTTACAAGCTAGTTTTTTGACTGATGTGCATGAGTTGCTAGATCAGTACTTATTTGTCATGAACATTTACTATTATTATTATTACTATCAAGGATTTAAATTAAATATCTATCCTTGAAATGATATCTGGTTGAATTGGTATGACAAAAATAATAACTCGTGTTGAGATATCATTATATTAAAAGAAAAAAAAGTATGATATTTGATTATTGTAGTTTTTTTAAAATTTCTGGTATTTTCCGATGTATGGATCCGTAAACCTAATATATTTCAGTCTTTCAAAAACAATTAAATAAACAAATCATTTTGCAATCTTTCACATATTTTTGTTCGTATTCTCAGCCCAATTTTCAAGATATTGATATCACTTTCCATATCTAAACCAACACATTACAAGATGCTACAAACTATGCGTCTAGACTATAGACACATATTCTTTTCCAACAAATTTCATAATTATTGAGTGGGTTGATTGCGAGTGGTAGACACATCTGAAATTCATAAACTTATCATTTTTTTCTTTATTACTCCCAGTTGACTAACTCAATGATTGCGAAAATTATTGTGAAAAAAAAAAAGTTTATGTTCATAGCACTACTACCTTTTTATCACAATCTTTTTTCATAATCATTGAGGTAACAAGTTTTAAAAGATAGACAAAAAAAAAATGGTATTAGTGATGGTCCCGATAAGAATCAATGATAAATTAACATTTATACATTTATGAAATCAATTCTGAAAAAATATTCTATCTGGTATTGTCCTGTTCCAAAACACTAACTTTTGACCTTTTTTTTTTGTATAAATATAAATTAAAGAGTATAATGTTAAAAACTTATCATTTTTTTGATGAACAAAAAAGGGATGGGGGCGACTTGAGTTGACATCTTTCACTTGGGCATAACTATATTGGCACTCTAGATAAACTATAGTTATGCACCTAGTCCCATCCGAATGATATTTTTTTTTTTTTTTATGAAACTTATCCTTTTTATTTAATAGAAAGATTTCCATTTTAATTTTTTATAGGCTTATCATCATCATTATTACATATCTCACTCTTCCATGTTAGTGGTGTCAATGGTTGATGATGATGCCAATTACCATCAAATATATTCTTAACTGTGTATGTAAACTCTTGACTTTTATTTTGTAAATCAGTTTATCTCTTCCTTCCATGCATGTTGGTGCTGTTAATTGTTCAGAACGACTGTAACATATATATATATATATGTGGAGAGAGAGAGAGAGAGAGAGAGAGAGAGAGAGAGAGAGACTTTTTATATTTTCTAAGAATTAGATACATGAATTTGCATTTATATATAATTGACATAAAATTAAAAAGACATTTTGCAAGATTTGTTTTTTGAGGAAAATTTTGCAAGAAATTAGAGTACATTAATTAATATCTAAAGACACTTGACATTAAATAATTAAACAATAGATTGACACTTGGCATCAAATTATTGGAAAATTTAAAAAGATATTAGGCACAAAATTGGAGTCCAGATATTTTAACTTAATTGATTTCCACTTTAATATAGTGTATATGATATATTATGGGTTTGAGAAACTTGTTTGATTTTATAATATTACATATCCCAATTGGTTTAGTTGGAGTTTTTATTTTATTTTTAAAAAATTTATATTCAGTTGAAGCATTTATTAAACTAGGGAAAATGAAACAAATCCAATAAAATGAAACCTTAAAAGACATATGTTATTAAATAATCAAATTAGAACATAAGCTTATTTTCTTATTTTCACATCTTGGTCAGATTGTAAGTTTTTCCTGCAATATGGAAGGTAATTTTTATAAAGATGAGTCCTTTTTGGACTCACTTTTAACCACCAAAACTTTCAGACAACTGATTCCACCTGGTAGAACCAGTTGCCAAATAATCTACGAACATTCACACTAACAAGTTAAGCAATTTATACTCATGCCTAAGAGCACTCTCCACTTGCTATTGACAGATTAATTTCAAAAGTTGCACTTATTAGTGTGAAGATGTTAATATTGATCTATGCAAAGTAAATTCGATAATAATATTAGTTTTAGATAATGTATAATTGAGCTGAAGTTATAAATTTTTAAACTTCATAGATTTTGAATTCATTAGGAAGTTAATTTTATTAATTTTGGCATAATTGTCTGTTTATATTTCCAGTACGAGTTAGTGACCAATATTCATAGTTGGCATAATAACATTTAACAATGTGTACAATATGCATGCCAAATATTTTTCTATTATTGAACTATGAGAATGTGCCTTGGCCAGTTATAAACATTGTAAGATTCATATCATAATGCACATTGACAATTCCAAACCATTAATTATCACCAGAAACTCTCTGGGAGGATCTGTTGCCACTCTTTTCACCTTATTGCTGTTAGAAAAATTCAAAATTTCAACAACCAAACGCCCACTTTGCATCACTTTTGGCTCACTCCTCATTGGTGATGAAGGCCTGCAAGAAGCCATATCAAACTATCCAGCATGGAACTCTTGCTTTTTACATGTGGTTTCTGACCAGGATCCAGTTCCTAGAGTCTTAATTAATGGTTACAAGCCTTTTGGCACATTTCTCTTGTGTTCGGAGCTGGGTTGTTCTTGTTTTGAAGACCTCCAAACCATTTTGGAGTTGTTGATGGCAGCCTATTCAAGGAGTCTTGAAAATCAAGATCCTAATAAGGTTTTTGAGTCCTATGGAACATTTGTGGAGCATCTCAACCAGAAGGTACTTTGCAAGGATACTACCGATCATGAGTCGTTAATTGATCAGACAACACTACCATTATGGGCAGGCATTATTACAAAACTAGCAGCAATTGGACTGGTGCAATCACAGGTAACTCAATTACAATTCTTTTTTAATTGTATATAATTAGAGTGCTTATTTGAGCTATTTCATTTGTATGGTACATATACGTTACACCTAGACAATACATGAAATAGAACAATGATGCAAAAGGTACATTTGACCTTTAGCGGCGGGTGCTATTGCGGCGATACGTCCCGTTAGTGTTGCAATGATGCTATAGGTATATTGCGGCGGTACCAAAAAACGCCGCTGTATATTCACCTTGTAGCGGCGGTTTTGGTTTATTGTGGCGGGCAATAAACTGCTGCCATATGTTGTTAGGATTCGAAGATATCAACTTTTAGTGGCGGTTTGAGTACATCACTATAGGTTTCCACCTTTAGCGGTAGGCATATGGCGCCACTATAGGTCTTTAATTAAAACGGTATACTTGCAGTTGTAGGGGCGGCTAGAAACGCCGCTATATGTGAAACCTTTCGTGGCGGGCATGAGGTGCCGCTATAGGTCATCATTTAATACAAAACAAATGCACCTTGTAGCGACAGGCCTGACCGCCGCTGTAAATGTAAACCTTTAGCGGCGGGCTAGAAGTGCCACTATAGGTCTTCGTTTAAAACATAACTTTTGCACCTTTAGCGGTGTTTTTTACCACCACTATAGGGTTTTTTTTTTTTTTTTCCTGGGTTTGAAAACCACTATTTGCTGGTACACTATTCACACCTGTTTCAAAGAACCTGTAATACTTTTATCAACCACAAATGTCTCCAAACTAACATAATATTAACATAGAAATATATTGTCAAATACATAATATTGTTTATAATTAACCATCATCGTAAGAATAACAAAAGAAGATGTGGTCCTTTGAATAAAACAACCACTCAAATTAAGCTAATACCATAAAAAAAAGTTCTAAAGTGTTTGAAAATATCCTTCAACACAAAGTCCAAAATGCGGTTGTTTAAATGTAGTTCTTTGTACACAAAAAATCCAGGAACACCAAGATAAAACTTAATTGTAAGCTGGTTGGTTGATGGGATGCAGCTGATGATTTTTGGAGATTTGGAGATTGTTGGACTGGAGGAACATCATGCATACAAATTATGACATGGTTAGATATTCTAGACCATACTTCAATAAGTGCATATAAATAGAATAGAATGACAAGAAAATATTCCCAAGGCAAAAAATGGGAAACTGAGTTTATGACATGGTTACACATGAGAAAATAAGCCTTCACACAATGCATTGGGGGAAGAGGCTGACCAAGCCTATTGAAATGCCTTCATACTTTTTATTTTTTTATTGAAGAAGTCTAATGAGTTACATGTTTGTATGGATGTTTCGGTCTCCATTAAAATTATGTGGGACAGACATCCATCATTTTTTTTAACCTTTCTTTAAAAAAAATAAAAAATAAAAAATTCTTTCTTGATAGCCAATATTAATGCAAAAGAACAAACACTATCTCTGACCACATTCTTTCTTGATTAATTGAATAGAAGGACCGAAATACAAGCTGCCTAACTATTATTTAAATCAAAATTTTCTTTATGGATTAGATGAATAATAATTTGCCATTAATAATGATTTGCTTATTGCCTCCACACCACAACTATTGAATTTTCTAAAAGTTATGTTTTCAAACAATCTTGTTGTCACCACATCAACATGTTGCTCAAAAACAGCATCTCATGCCTCAAATATATCAATCTTCCCTTTTATAATATGTTCAACATGTGATTGTAAGACTTGCATACTGTAAGAAGAATTGTGCATATATTTGATTAAGAGATAATTATTAGTGTCAAGCATACTTCAACTCTTCCTCAAGTAGTACCACACTACCACCTAAATTTTGCAAGAGACAAAAATCATATTGGAAGCCATTTTGGTAATTAAACTTGTAACCTGGATAATCATATAACTCTCTAGACAATTACTCAAAGTGACCAATTAACAAAGACAAACACTAGCACAATGTAAACCATATATATATTGAAATCAAAAGGCTAAATGAACAAGAATATGCAGACATATCAAGTTCAAAATCAACAGCAGGATGGAAACCATAAGTGTTATAACACTAGCACAATGTAAAACTGATTCAGGTCAGGTGGTACCATACAAGCAAAGCCCAAAATTTAACATGCTATTAAAAGTCAGTGCAATATCATAAGCATCAAAATCCATGACAATATCTAACCAAATACCCTAGGCCACTCAACAAGAAGTCTCTCTAAAGCTTCTATAAACATTTAGCAACAGCAAGGGAATATGGACTAGAAAGATTACTTCAATCAAAGTAATAGCACAATTGAATAACAAGTGATCATCCACTGTTTCACTACAGCCCAACTCCATGCCCATTTCCATTTTCCAGCCAACTTCAATTTTAAATTATCTTAAAATTGACATTCTAAAAGTCATTTATCATACCTGACTGCATTGTGAAGAAAGTTGTTGCATTTTTTGAAGCATGCAAGCCATTCTTTGCTCCATATCTTCGAATTGAGTAAGTCTTTCTTTCATTTCATCAAAACATGCTAGTTTCTCCTCCATAGTAGCCAAGGAAGCCTTCAGTTGTGCAACTTCATTGTCCCTTGCTTCACTTGATTGTACTTGACCATCCGTGAGAGCAGTACTCTTGCTACTTCGAGCACTTGGGCTTGGACCAAATTCTACCCCACGAATTCAACCTTTGTGCTCCTTACCCATCACTTGGGCATACACATCATCTGTTGACCATGCAATACTACCAGATGTGTCAGATGACTGCAGTTGATTGGAAGAGTCAGCCAACAATTCCTTCATTTTGTCCTGATATTTGGGTTTGAACAAAACAAAAAAGTTAGAACAGGGGCTGTTGGCAGTTGGAAATAATATATGATACAGCCAAATCAGTTTGAAAAGTGTTAAATAACAAGCTTTAAATGAAATGAAGGGAAGAAACTGCTCTTCATCTTTCACTATCACACCTTTCACCTTAATTGATGCAAGACATGCCACCAGCCACTACCAAGTACCACAATACAGCTCACAGTAAGTACCAAGTCACAATTACAACTCACACTAAGTACCACAACAAGTATACACAAACAGCAGCATCAGCCCTTAGTATAGCAGCCATAATCTATATATTATTCTAAAGATGAGTTACCTTTTTTGTGGTGGCGGACCATTCTCATAGATCCTAGATCTTTGTTTTTTTCTAGACCATACTTTTTGATCAACAAATCTTAAAAACAAAAGCAATTCTTTGAAAATAAGAAAAAAAGGCAAAGCGGCAAACTAGCCCCCATTAAAAAAATTAGAATCATGTTTCATATTTATTATTCTTTATACTATAGATAAACCCCTAAATATCAAATATTCAGAGATATGAACATGTATTACAATAAGATGTGGGGGTCACCTCATAAAGGTATTATACAAAGATGCTTATTATATTAGTCAAAATCCCATTACTCCATAGAGTCATAGAGATTCTGTCCTATATTCCTATAGCTCCACATGTATTTTTTTTTTCAATATTAAAAAACAAAAAAAACCAATTCCAAATTCAGCTGCCCAAAAATATTTTCAACTCAGTAAAAAAAAATAACTAAAAGAGAGAAATTATAATAATGGATTTAATCACAAAGAGAGAAATTATAATAAGGCAGTAGTTGTTGCTACTATTGCCACTACCATTCCAACTTTAAGTCATTTTTCTCACAATTGCCTCAATCTGAAAATATTTACATCTTTTTTCTTTTCTTTTTTCATTACTTTACAAGTACTAGCCATTGATGAAACTGTCCTTCTAGCAATTTATTTCTTAATTTCTAGTAACCCCTCAATGATCCATAATGATAAATTAATAGTAACCCCTCAATAATCCATATGATACAATTCTCATAGAAATTGCTCACCATTTTTGCTTGCACCGCAGGATTAACTGCAGATCCATTCTTTTGAGTATACAGTATTGGATATAATGCAGCACGCTCTACAAGACGTCCATCCGCTTTTGCCTACATCATGAATGCATATTTATGCAGTGAGGAATATTGGATCCACATAAGGCTATAAGAAGTGGTCAAAATCATTTACAAATTATTACCTTTTTTGTAGCATGCATAGCAAAGCTACAAGAACCAGCAGAGTGTAAGTCATCCTGTTTAGAACGACGGTCCTTATTCTTCTCTGACTCTATCTACATTCAAGAAAATTACATGATTATATATAGTGTGCTTTAAGTGTCTATTTCGCAAGTACAAAGGTAAATATATGATCTTTATGAAGCATGTGAAGTTAGATATACCACTGCTTCATCAGTATACCAATGCTCAACAAGTACATCCCAATCTTCTGGTATGCATCCCTTGGGTCGGTTGTTCTTCACCCGTGCTTTGTTTCTTGAATTTGGTATATAATGCTTATTTTTCAGCCTACACTTATGGTCCCTTCAAGCCTTCCCAATTTTTTGTAAGGTAAATGTCTTCAGAGCCGCATATGCAACAGGATTAGTAGGCACAAAGTACTTTCACTGCAATCAAAGAGTTGAGTTAACAAGTTACAAATGGTTTCATGCTAAAATACTTATGTAAAGCTTAGTACAAAATGTCATAATTACAAGTACATTAACTTCTTTAATACCTCAACAAGACGCCAACACTCTTCTTTAAGTTCTTTTGGCATGGCCTTCCAACTAAGATATCTAATTGGGCACATGTGGGGTTTCCGCACAATCATACCCAACCATCCAGTGAAAGTCCTCGCCCCCTCATCAACCGGCTGATGCATACTATTTAATGGCAACTCTATCACTTGGTCATCGGGAAGATCCCAAATATCCAAGTACTTGCTTGGCCCGCGAGTGGCACGTGCAACTGGTGGCACCTCTAAAATTCAAAGCAAACAGTATCAACCAAAGGTTAAAATTAGGTAGATAAAGTAAATAAAAGAGAAAGTATGTAGCTTAAACATAGAATCAGACTCTAGGAAGCATTGCAAATGCAAAAGTTAATTAACTCGAATGCCATCCTTCAATTCTGATTTAAATGTGAATTAAATCCTTTAAAGAAAATAGGGCATTATGAAATGTTGATGCAGTAAAAATTTTAACAATTCCAATCAACAATGTAAGAGTATTATTATATGAACACTGTAAGAGCATAAGAACTATTAGTTAGCTTGAGATTTGTGTTCCTGTTCTGCTTCTCAATGTTCTGTTTTGGCTTTCTATGGACATACTAAGATGAAATCCAAAGCATGAATCACATTTAACAAATTGTCTATAGCAGCTGAACTAGAGCAGCACAACTGAATCCCATTAATTCACAATTTGGTTGGTGATTATAATTTATATAATAAATAAAATAAACTTTAAAATTGACCTTTGTCCTTAAACTTTGGTTTATTTGATTCTAATTGACCTTTGTCCTTAAAATTGAATTACTAATAATGATATTTGTTCTCTCTTGTTGAGTTTAAAACTTTCCTCTAATAAGAGACAAGAAAATTACTAGTATTTAAGATGATTAAACAATGGCTAAGAGACAAGAAAATTACTAGTATTTAAGATGATTAAACAATGGCTAACTGTAGGTGACACTGAAAGTGATATAAACATTAAACAACTAAAAAGAAAAATTCATACATTTTTAAAAAGATATATATATATTTATATATATATATTTATATATTTCTATCTGCTCACAGTAACTAATCGAATTCTCCCCCAAATACGAAAGTTTTGAACAGAAGACAACAAATAGGCTCCAAGGCTTAAACATCACACATACATGATGAGATAATAAGATGATAAAATAAGCACAATAACTTTCGAAAAATTAATAAAATTTTCAAATTCAATTGCTTTCTATTTTTGCATGAGCTGAGTGTAAATTAAGCACACAAAAAATTAATAAAACCTCAAGAAGATCTATAACAAGCAGGCAAAAAAGTGGAACCAAGACTCCTCAGAAGCTTAGTGTAAATTAGGCACACAAAAAAATGAAGATTTCAAGAGGAACACAGATGGTATAATAGGAACAATGGTATAGCCAGATGTGCCATCAAGGCTAATTTGAGGAAAGCCTATGATTCTATTGGCTTAAGTTTATTCTTATGTGTCTGCTATCAGCTGGCTTCCCTACCAATAGTTTGTATTACTTGCATGCCTATTTGTCTTTTTTTTAGTATCCTTGCTAGAATCAAGGAATCTGGCAGATGCTTTGTCAACAGACTCAAAAATAACTTAATAAAAGAAGTATAATTTGTCCAAAGGTTTGTCAAGTATACATGGAAGTATGCCTTGACATAGACTCTCATGCTATTGGTAGCATACACATCGTTAAAGGCAAAACTGAAAGCAGCCAAAAGAAGCTCCAGAGAATCATAAAACAGGAATTTAAGGGTGCCCCTAAGTTTTTTTTTTTTTTTTTTTATTGAACTAAAAAAAAGACAAATAGGCATACAAGTAAAATGTAAAATGGTTGGAAGCTCATGTTTTTTAGTCATTCATGATTTATTTGATCACAGTAAAAAGTGAGCAAGTGACTATTGTTGGACTGTTGTAGCAACTGACTATTGTTAGCCCACTCTTCCAATGGTGCCAATCAGAAAAGACAAAAACACACAATTGCATTTAATCTATTAATGATTACATTTCCTTACTGTTGGGAAAGATGGGCAAACATAGTAAACTTTAGATTCATATATGCTCATAAAGAACTTCATCTGATGCTATACTCATAAAGCTTTGGGATTGGGAGAAAGGTTGGGTGTGTACTCAGATTTTTTAGGGGCATTCCCATTATGTGATGCAAGTGACGTTTAATCCAAAAGATTCCAACACATTTGCCAGTGCATTGCTTGACCGCACCATAAAGGTATGATGGGATTTGTCAATGAAACTTGTTTCTTTTAATTTCCCTCAATTTTTTTTTAATTATGCTGATTATGCACTGGTTTTGCATTGTTTCTAGATTTGGAATCTTGGCTCCCCTGATCCAAATTTTACATTGGATGCCCATCAGAAAGGTGTTAACTGTGTCGATTACTTTACTGGTGGTGATAAGCCATATCTAATTACTGGTTCTGATGATCACACTGCTAAGGTCTTCCTCGTGCCCCTTTTTTTTTTCGTCCCTAGAGATTTTTGATTGAATGTATGTATGATGATCTGGAGCCATTATGGATAAATCCTATGAATACAGGTGTGGGACTATCAGACCAAAAGCTGTGTCCAGACTCTGGAAGGCCACACACACAATGTCTCTGCAGTATGTTTTCATCCAGAACTTCCTATAATATCAGACCCTTTTCTTTTCTTTTCTTTTTTCCTTTTCAATTTTTGCTCTATACACCAAAAAAAGTATACTTTTCTTTCATTATATGAAGTTCTTTATATATATAAACAGTTCTATAAAAGTAAAACCATTGCTATTTTCTTTACTGAAGTCTGTAATTATATATTTGACCATCCATTGTGACATCAATGCACAACCTGACTTGAGATTGCCATGCACGTGAGTGAGTCTCTTTTGAGGTGGCAAGAGCTAGGTGAATACTACATTGATCATGTGTAGGTTAGGTGGCCAATGGGCATTTTTCTTTTGGAACCAGTGACCCCACTTTTGGACTGCAAATTAACATGCATGGATTCTTAGGGTGAGTTTGGTTGGGCTTTTTGAAAAAGTTGAGTTTTCAAAAAGTGCATAATGAAAAAGTGTTTTTTCAAAAAACTGAGTGTTTGATAAAAGCTGTTAAAAAGTGTTTTTTGTAAAAGCTGAGTGTTTGGCTAGTACTTATAAAAGTGACAGTTTGAGGGATAAATTACCAAAAAGGACAATGTATATATAAGGGAGTTTATTTCATACTTAAATCAACTACTTCATATACTTACTAAAAAATAATAATAATAATAATAATAATAAATATATATTATTGGTATTATTTTAATAATGTTTGGGAAATTTTTCCTTTTTAGTGTCATAATTATTTGTTATTACCATTAATGACTTCTTATCAATATTAATTAAATCTAAATAATTTTCATCATCATGAAGCACAAAATGAAAATGTAAAAAGATGATAAAATATACACCAATAATCCAAGTTTAAATTGTACTACATAAAAATGTAAAAAGATATAAAATACATACCAATAACCCAAGTTTAAATTGTACAACATAAAAATGTAAAAAAGAAGATAAAATACATACCAATAACCCAAGTTTAAATTGTACTACATGCTACTAAAAATAAAAAAAGACAACTACTAATTATTATCCCCCCAAATGGAATTAGCAATGGAATCACGAAGAACCACCATCGCAATGTCTGTTAAAGATCCTGAGTTCTGCTCATAACTGCTACCTGCTTCACTATTATGTTCTCTTCTAGAAATTGAATCTCGATTAGCGTTTATGAAGCCCCTATCATCCTATCATTTAGTCTAACAAAATTATGAAGAGCCATAGTAGTAGATACAATAAGTATTTGGATATGGAATGGAAAAGATGGCATGTTTCTGATAATTCTCCATTTATTCTTCCACACACCAAAAGTGCGCTCAATCACACATCGAAGAGATGAGTGAGCATGATTAAATTTTTCATGCTTAGTTCTAGGGCTTCCACCTCTCCTTCGAAAGTCCTAAAGATGGTATGATATCCCCTTGTATGGTGCCAAATAGCCTTTCATCATTGGGTATCCAGAATCAATTACATAATATTTCCCTAGAAAAAAAAAATTCAATTGTATTAACACATACACAATATGTCATTATAATGAACAATTGATTAACCATGGCACAAACTTGGTGGTGAGTGCGGAAAGTTGTTACTTTGTTTACGAATAGTATCAAGAAAAATGGAGGTGTCGTGTGCTGCACCTTCTCATCCAAGCAAAACAAATGTGAATAACATATCAAAGTCACATGCAACCATCACATTTTGGGTTGGATATCCCTTTCTTCCAAAGTATGGAATGGACTTCTCAGTAGGTACAACCGCTATCACATGTGTGCCATCAATCGCACCGATGCAATCCTAATAAAAACATTAATAGTTTTCAGTTCCACATGCATTGTATTATCTTATAGACAATAGCACTTATTCAAATATACAATAGTACACATACTTTGAAATGTGGCCAATAAATTGGATGGTCTTGTATTTTGGTTGGAACTTCACTAAAAGTTGGATCTGAAGGCTTTACATATGCAGCTGCAAAGTGAGCACCCAACAGAGTGATCATCTTCTCAAAATGTCTACTTATGGTTTCACCCGAATGCTGAAATATTTCTTGAACCATTCAGTTACATGTTCCATGACCAAGTATCAGTAAACAAATTGCCACTGACTCTTCTAACCTTATATTCCTTGAATGTTGAAGTCCATAGTCACGTTGTAAAACTTGACACAAATTAGGAAACACCTCATTTTTCATTCTAAACATGTTGTAACACAATTTCTCATTACCTTCCATACAGCATCTCACCCAAGCCCACCCTGTTTGTTCAGAATCATAACAAGGAGTCTTATTAATGTACTTATTGAAATATGTCACAACTGCTTCACTAGTAACTGCCACAAGCTGGTAAAACTCCTCATCAGAATCATCATTACTATCATCATCATCAGAATCACTGTCACTGTCATCATCACTATCACTACTCTCACCATCATCATCATCATTGTTATCACCATCATTATTATTGTCAGCATTGTTATAATCACCACCATCATGATCATCACAATAATTTCTGTAATCCCCATCCATTAATAGTTCCATAAAATGGCCACTCTCATGAGTACCATTATAATCATCCATATTGGTTTAGGCTACACAACAAAGTAACAAATAATCAACCATTGCTAATACTACTTTAATATAAATCAACATAATAATCAACAAAGTAACAAAAGGCAACAATGGGTCCGTATAAGTTACTCTATATTCACATTCACATTGTAGATAGATGATATCCTAACTATATATTCTTGTAATACCAGTATGTCATATAGGCGTTTCCTGTACATCAAACAATTCAGAACATCAAGTACATAACCAACCACTTGACTGGTAAACGTTGCATACCAAGACAATTCAAAACATCAAGTACATAACACTATAATGAAAATTTCAAATGTGTTTACATTACACATATATTAGTCCAAAGCTAATACTAAATATCACATAACTTAGTTTAAAGTTAATACAACATAGCTAATACAACATAAAGCTAATATTAGTCGTAAGCTAATACAACATAAAGTTAATATTAGTCCTAAGCTAATACAGAGTACCACATAAGGTTGGTCACTTCTTTTGGTTATAAATCATTCCTTGTAGCCACTCCAACTATGACTCTGGCTCCTTGAAAGTTAGGAACATCTCCCTACATGACCTTTTTAGTAAGATATAGGAAGCTTGAACCACAAACGTACTTTCCACTCCAGGAAGTGCTCTCACAATTACCATGACATTATCAATTGAACTTGGTGACTCTCGAGAAGCACCTTCAGACTTATTCTGACATACAGTTATTAATTGACTAATACGATCGTCCAACATTGCAGCTCCTCCTATCTTCTTCTTTTTCTTCTGTGAGGGTATTGATTCACTAGTTCGCTTTTGTCCTGAACTACGTGATTGACTAGTATGTCCTTGCTGCAAACTATCAATGTCTAAACTCATGTCACATTGGTTATCCTTAAATTCGGAGCTACCATCTGAATCACCAACACCCTCTTCTGGCATTGTTGGAGGGAGTGTATTTGAAGAAGGGGTCCATGCAGCTACTCCAGTTGCTGCAACATCCCTAAACATTATATCAAGTAGTTCTAGATTTTGTGGACCTTTCTCTCGAAATTTTTTAGCTTTGGGTAATTCCTACAAAATGTAATTGTAATTTCACTCATATAACAATAATATAAAAAAACTATCTCCAACTAACTACATATTAATAAAATACTCAACTCACCTTCAACTTCCGGTCCCACCAATCATCAGTAACAGCAATCGTTCCCTTCATTGCATCCCAACCTAAACCTGTGTCAAGATTCTTCAATTGTTCCCACACTCTCCAATCACCTTTTAATACATCCTACCTACTTTTTAATTGATCCTTATCATAGTTTTGACCGATCTCATCACAAAATTTGGTCACCAAATTGATCCAACCTTTGGTACTAAAGCCAGCACCTTTTGTTCTATTCCCGGCTTGAATTTGTTCCACACAAAGGTTACAAAAAGTAGTTGTCCACGTTGGATTAATATCCCATAATGCTTTAGCCTTTTTTACCTTGGGGTTGGAAGTGGTGTTTTTACCCATCTATAAAGTTAACCAACCATAAGAAATGCAAAAAATAGAATTCATAATATTCCAATCTAGTGAACTAGTTACAAACATGATCTAATGTTAGGAGTGTGTAGGTGTATATGTGTGTGGGGTGCTGATGGGGTGTGCGTGGGCTGCTGATGTGGGGTGCGTCTACTGCTGATGGGGCATACGTGTGCAACTGCACACGCATGCCCCATCAGCAGCCCACGCACACCATACAGCACCTCACCATGCAGCAACACACGCATGCCTCATTAGCACCACACACACTCCCCATCAGCACCCCACACACATATACACCTACACATTCCTAACATTAAGATGTGACACACTAACATAATGGTAAGGTCAATTAAAGACTTCTCTGTAATGTTTAAGCAGCAAACATTATGTGTATTCGCATCAAAATTAAAGAAGATTTGTACGAGAATAAGACAAAAAGTATTCAATACCATTTCAACATCAGCATGCACAAGTGATAAAATAAACAAAAGACCTATACCCAGCCTTTCCCATTTACCATTTGGGGATGAATGAGAGAGAATTTGTGTGTGTTACCATAATGGTAAGGCCAATTAAAAGTATAGCACACATCTACTCTGTTTAGTGTTCCTCACAGCTATATGTAAGAAATCAGGTCAACAAAAATGGATAAGACGGAATACCCAACATGAAAAACTGCTCTATTAAATTTAAACCCAACTGAAATACCCAACATCTGTACTGCCCTACAGGAACTAAAATACCCAATTCCAATTCCAAAGATGTGAAACCTGAAACGAAAACTAAAATACCCAAATCATGCTAAACTTAAAAAATCAGATCTCAATCCAAAGTGACTTGAAGTCTTTAACAGAGAAAGGGGGGTTGGAACTAAAATACCCAATTCCGATTTTTTTTCTCAGATATCGCATAACTTAGAAAGACAGAGCATCCACAAAATAAATAAAAAAAATTACAAAGCATGTACCCACAAATTTTTTTTTTCAGTACCCGGCAAGAGAACAAATAGATCTTTAGCAAGAACAAAGCATGCAAGATCTGGAAAAAAAAATTTTGATAGGTAAAAAAAAATTCAGATCAGTGTTGGTATCTGGTGGTTTTTGGTAGCAGATCGGTGTTGCTTGGTGTTTTATTGATCAAAACTCTACCTTCAAAATGTATTTCTCAGATCAGATTAGACAAATAAAATTTAAAAAAAAATACAGAGGAATGCCCGTTGAAGAAGACGAAGAAAGAAGAAGAAGAGGAAGAAGATTCAACGGATGACAAAAGAAAAGAGAGACTTTTACCATGGAGAGGCTTGTAGCAGCACGGAGAGGGCAGAGCTGAGAGAAGAGATGAGAGGCGTGAGGGAGCTTCAGGGCAAAGGGTAGAGTAGAGAGATGAGATGAGAGGAATGAGGAACTGTGCGTGAGACTCTGAAGACATGAGCATGATTTATTGAAGGGTAATTTGGTAATTGCCTAACTCACCCCCAACGGATATATCAAAACGCGCATGGACTTTTGGCAAAATGGACCTGAAGAGCTCCTTTCATTCCTTGCACGTTCTCTTCACAAGTATAAAACGCAACTTTTTCCAAAAATTTGCGTTTTATACTAACCAAAAGGACTTTTTGGGCTGACTTTTTTCAAAACGTGCTTTTTGGGCTGAAAAAGTTGAAACAAACGGGAACTTATTCTTAGTGCTTAAGTTAAACCTAGTTTTATCTACCAATCTTCCAACCAACAGTCCATAAAGTGATGACTAAAAGCAATCTTCTAAGAAAAATTTGATTATTTACAAGATCATCAACCTAACTCTACCAATCTCTTTAAATTTGTTAAGTAATTCATTAGAAGAGAATCAACAAAAGTAAAAAACCTGAATACACACACACACACATCAATAAAAAATCATAAGCTCAAGATATTAAGAAAACCCAAGAAAGTATACTTCTTCCAAATCCCCAAAGCACAACATCCAAAAGGTACCTAGTAATCACATGATGTTTCAACTGTCTCTACTCTATTTGCACATTGAAACTTGTTTCTTTCCTTGACCTACTAGACCATTCTTGAGCTGTTTGACTGATCAAGAGCAACTAAGCAAGTCAGTTTGACTGATCAAGTCAGCTTGACTGATCAGTGTAAAATACCTTGAGCATGAAAGTCATTACCTAGTCATCAGTATACCATTGCAACAAACAAAGACCCCTAACCTATCTAACAGCATATATATGGTTTTATTCAATTGTTAAGGTGTTTAGAGATCATGAGTTACTAATTAAAAGCCCATACCTTGCATAGAAACATCCACGGTTGCTTGGTTTAATGCTTGATCCGCATCTTGTGTAGAAGTTCCATCCAATGTTACACTCTTCGCACGCGTGCGCAAATTTGCCTTTCGCTTTGCCATTTCAACTATCAAAGATTGAAATAAACAACTGTATAAGCATAATAAGAAGTAATGGTACAAGGCAGATTGCAACTGAGAAAAGGGAATTTGAAGCATTCATAGTAAACATGTATGACTTATTAAATAGGTGGAGTGTTGCAAGTGAATTCAATGAAACACCACATTTTGTTTTTTTTTAGGTTGAAAAAATCTCATGAGTATGACATATACTTCAAATAGAAATCAAATACAAAGAAAAATAATGACTAGTCCATATAGCATACATCAAACATGCAGACTTACATTCAATGAAACACCACCTTAATAACTAGATGACAAAGAAATACATTCATTCGTCAAAATCCCAACACACATGCAAGGCATATAACTAAGCCAGGACACTTCTTAGGCTGTAATACTCAAATTACCCTTTGCTATGAAAGACATATAACTAAGTCAGGACACATGCAGCAACCAAACACACTTGCAATTAAGGATAGTTCACCTGAATCACCAGACCACACAAGGCAACAACCAAAGACACATGCAATAAAGGATAGTTCACCTTAATCACCAAACCAAACAATGCAACAACCAAAGACACATGCAATTAAGGAGAAGAAACTATCTTATTTTTAAAAAACATAATTGGGTCTGTTCATGAACATAGTAAACATATATTTCAGGCCTTTTACAAGTAATGTTTTATACTACTAACTCTTTAGGATTGTTCAAATGATGACCTTTATTTTTGTTAAAGGAAGGCACATCCTAACTGGCTTGGTCTAGTCCTTCCTCACTTGGCCTAAGCCTTAACTAGACTCATCATCACTAGATGCATCATCATTGGAGTCATCATCATTAGACTCATCATCATATGACTCATAAACATCATCACTAAGGTCTTCATCATCGATAAAGTCTTCTTCAAGCAATTCATCCTCACTGGTCAATGGTGTATCATGAATGGTTTCTTCTTCATTAACTCGAGCCCAAGCATGGTTGTCATTTGCATCATCACATGCATCATCAGTGGTTATATTATAAGGGACATTCTCAAAATAGGTATCCAATTCATCATCATCATCATCATCATCATGTGAAGTATTAATACCAACATCAAACACCTCCCTAGGTTTGGTTTTGATGACCACCACCCAATCTTTATGGCTCGCATCTTCCACGTAAAAAACTTGTGAAGCTTGAGATGCTAATACATAAAGTTCGTCAATCAATCAATCACCTGTGTGTATCAATCTTGAAAAATTGACAAGGGGAAATCCAAACTCATCTTTTTTGCATCCTCTCCCACTAATAACATCAACCCAATGACATTTGAATAGTACATATCGATACTTGTCAGAGTAGTTCAACTCAATAATATCGATTAGTACACCATAATAAGTAGCTCCCCCTTCAGTAACAACACAAACTCCACTATTTTGAGTTTTCCTAGATGCCTCAAAATCTTTGGTACAAAATTTCAAACCATTTATAACATAACGCTTGAACTGTTTCGCTTCATTATCTGGATATCGCGCAAGCCATCTAACTTTATCAGACAGTTTCTTTTTCTCAGAGGCATCAATTGACATCATCTATTATAGACAAAGACTTTTATTATAAGTATGCTATCTAATGTTTTACAACCCAAAATAGTTTTATATATATGCTTTACTTACATAGTTCCTAAACCAGCTGCAGAATTTCTCCATGTGTTGCTTTTGAATAACATCATCAGATACATGAAAAGGGAAATCAGCCTTGATTTTCGCTATGTGTACACTGTGTAGACAAACGTGTTAGGGTTAAGCTAGAGTATTGTACTGGAATGTCATGGAAGGGTACGGAAGGACATAGTACTTACTTGCGAAATGGGGTGACTTCTTCACAATTGAAGAGCACATAACGATGTGCTTGGATCCATGAATTTGAATCTAGGGTAATGCTCACCACCGCACCCATGGATTCCTCAACATTCCTTACAGGTCGGTTGAATACAGTTTCAACAGATTTAAAATAACGTGAGCAGAATGTTAAGCATTCCTCCGCTATATACCCTTTTGCAATGGAGCTTTCTGGCCAAGTTTTATTATGCACGTAAGACTTAAGTCTTGACAAGTACCTATTGGAAAACCCAAGATCAATAATGGGAAATTGCTAAGTTAAACGAAACTAAATAGATGAAGTTACTATAATTGTTACCTTTCTATGGGATACATCCAACGATAATGAACTGGGCCAGTCACTTTGGCTTCGCTAGCCAAATGCATAACTAGATGTACCATCACTGTAAAAAAAGGAGGAAATATCATCTCCAACTCACACAACGTTACTGCAATTCTCTTCTCAAGAGCCCCAAATTCCTCCACATTTAGTACTTTGGAACATATCTCCCTAAAGAAACAAGATAAGTCAATCAAGGGCCTACTTACTTCAGTTGGCAAATATCCACGTATTGCTATTGGGAAAAGTTGTTGCATTAAGATGTGATTATCATGGCTCTTCATCCCACTAATCTTGTGTTCTTTGAGTTAAACGCAACGTGAGATGTTTGAAGAATAAACATCTAGCACTCTTACATCCTTCAAAACTTGGAAAAAAACCATCATTTTCACTCACATTCATATGGAAGCAAGCATGTGGCATACGTGTTTGATCATTCCCAACCTTTTCCAAGTGAAGTTCGCTTCTTATACCCATATCTTTTAAGTCTTGGCGTGCCTTTAAGTTATCCTTTGTTTTGCCATCCAAGTTCAACAATGTGCCAATTATATTATCGACCACATTTTTTTTAATATGCATCACGTCAAGATTGTAACGCAAGACATGCTCCTCCCAATAAGGCAAAGAGAAAAATATACTTCTCTTCTTCCACACAGTTAAGGCTTTCTCCCCTCTTTTTCTTTTATTGGTCAAATTAACTTTTTTCTTCCCAAACACATAATCAGCTACAGCATCCATTTGTAACATGATTTCCCCTCCGAATACTATGATAGGAGCTAATCTCATATCAACATTCCTATAAAATGATTTTTTTTGCTTACGGAATTTATGATCACTACCCAAGAATCGCCTATGTCAAATGTAACTAAATTTTCTTCCATATCTTAACCAACAAGACTGACTATCATATTTACAAGGAGGACATGCAAGAGCACCTTTGGTACTCCAACCCAAGATATAACCATAGGCAGAAAAATCATTAATGGTCCACAATAATGCAGCATGCATTTGGAATGATTTTTTGGAAGACATACCAAATGTTTCTACTCCAACATCCCATAACTCCTTCAGTTCTTCTACTAGGGGTTGTAAGTACACATCTATATCGTTCCCAGGAGAGGTTGGACCGGGAATCAATAATGATAGCATGAAATAAGACCTTTTCATGCACATCCATGGAGGGAGATTGTATGGGATCAAAATGACAGGCCATGTACTATGAGTAGTACTCATATTTCCATACGGGTTGAATCCATCGACTGCTAATCCAAGCCTCACATTACGAGGGTCGGATGAGAACTCTATGTACTTAGAGTCAAATGATTTTCAAGCTTCAGAATCAGCAGGATGCCTCATTAACCCGTCATTCACACGACCATTGGCATGCCACGTCATATGACTAGCTGTTTCAGGAGACATAAATAGTCGTTTCAATCTTGCCTTTAAGGGGAACCACCGTAGAATTTTTGCAGCTTTCTTTTTTCCTTTCTTAGAGGAAGCATTAGTACTTTGTTGACCTTTAGACTCATTACTTTCCCATCTTGAAAGGTTACAATTTGGACAAGCTTCAAGGTTGGCATTCTCCTTCCAATATAAAACACAATCTTTAGGACAAGCATGAATCTTCTCATAGCTCAAGCCCAAATCCTTAATAATCTTCTTAGCCTCATAACAATCTTTTGGCAACTTAGCATTTGAAGGAAGGAAATCAAGCAAAAATTGCAGCAACATGGTAAATGATTTGTTAGTCCAACCATTAAGACACTTAATGTGGTACAAATGCACAATGGCTGACAATTTGCTAAAATGCTTACAACCTTCATAACAAGGTCGATTAGCATCTTCAAGCAATTTCATAAATTGAAGGGCATCTTCATTAGGACTTTCTGCAGGACCTTCTGTGGGTTGTTACACACTAGGGACTTCTTCCATTGACCTAGATGCCATATCATGTATGGGGAACATGTCATGCAACATGTCACGAAGATCGGTATATTCTATTGGGTTTTCTTGGACATGACTATTACGAATTTCAGTAGAAGTCTTTGCAGACAATGATTCCCCATTAAAAACCCAAGGGTTATAACCCCTACAAATCCCATTTGACACTAAGTGAGCCCATACAACATCTGTAGGCCACGAATTTGTATGCACGCATTTTTTACACGGACATGAAATCGTTTCATCCGGGTGTGCATGGTTAGATGCAAAATTCAGAAATTGTTGGACTCCATCTAAATATGCTCATGACCTTCTATTGGTAATTTTCATCCAACTCTTATCCATTGCTATGAAATGGTTTACAATAAATACCTATCATGTGATTTCATGAATGCACAAAACAAGGGTTAACAAATCATCTTTACTCTAACAAAACAAACCTATGTTCCTAAGAAAAAAATGAATTTAAACGGATAAAGAAGTAATCAATACATTTGGTAACTATAACATCATAAATATCCCATTTCATTTTCGTGTTCCACATGTGTGAAAAAGATAGAAAGAAGCCCCTAAAATGAATTAATCAAATAAAAACAACTCAATAAGAATCAAAGTGCATGACAAAAACAAAGTGCATGACTATATTCAAAATTCATAAGCTTATACAACATAATCAACATAAGATAGATCCCAAGATAACATAATAAGAAAAAGCAAACAAATTTGGCATGTGACTGGCAGCACTGAGATAGATAAGTTACAATACATACACACAAACAATATACATTGGTCTACATTTAATACAAGCATCATTGCTTATAATTGCACAATGTAATAGACAGCAAGCATCACCAGTTATTTTACCTAAAAATAGCAAACCTAATTAATCACATACCACACTTCTCTTCATGCTAAACCATTATCAAAACAAAGACAATCTTTCCCTCTATCCAAACAAATGTTTAATTCTTGTAAATCAAGCATTTCAAGATACAAATGTTCTAACATAACATCATGGTCATTGATAACAAGTTCTCTTATTAAAGCGTTGTTTTTCAAGTAAACTATGTAGTAACTGATTATTCCAGTCTCACTGGTCCACCTGCTCAAACATGGAGAGGCACAAGGGAATGCACTAACTGCAATTAGCTCTATAATTTCCTTTAGCCCACACTTCGGTCCTTTAGCAATATTACTTCAATCCACAAGTCTATTCAACCACACTCTTATTCGATACCACCTATCTTATCAAGTCAATCAAACCCCAGTTGAGAGTCCCAACAAGAACAACATCCAAGTTACAGTCCCTGTTAATAATTCATTTTTTGTTTAAATAAAAACTACAGTTTTATTATTCTCATTGACGTGGTCTTCTAAAGTTCTTTAACTCATTCTAAAATATAAACTGCCAAACACGTCAATATCCATTCTTCCTAGTCAATCCAATAGACCAATCACAACTCAATCAGCATATTGAGTTTACCCAACAATATACATTGGCCCAACAATTTATAAGATTCATTACTAACATGCCTATTCCATTTAGGTTTTTCACCATACAATCTCTAATATTAATATTCCCAAGAAAGTTTATATCCTAACAAAAACAATCAAGGCATAAAAAGTAACACACAGCAATAATGCTAAATCGAAATTAGACCAAAGAAAAAATAAATACAAGGAAATAAGTTATAAGAGTATTCTACAGAAAAAAATGTATAAAGAGAAATCAACAAAACACAATTTCGTAGAGTACCTTTCCCTTAGTTCAACTTTGAAATCGGCTCCTCCAAATCTAGAGTCTACAAAATTTCATACAATTATAACAAAAAATTAAGAACATAACGTATTTGAAATTAAAAAAAAAAAAAAAAATTGAAAAATGGGTATCGGCAATACATCAACTTATGATACCTTAGTGAAGAACACGAGAATGGAAGAATCAGTGGGTATCGACGATATGACTAGGACGAATGGGTATCGGCGGACGAGCTGTGTATCGACGGACGAGGGTTCTTCGTGATGAGTGGGTCTTCGCGAAATGTAGGTGGGTTTGGAAATGAAAAGACAAACAGAGGGAAAGTGAAAAGAGATTTTGAGGTCTGAAGAGAGATTTTGAGGTCTGTGGGAATACACAAAGGCGCTAAAATGAAAAGTCAAATGGTGCTTAAAGGACAAAAAAAGAGGGAAAAAATTAGACTACATTCAGGTAATTAAAGGGGTCTATTGCGGCGGTCAACACTGCCACTATAACTAAGAAGCTATGCCACAAAAAGTATCTATTACAGTGTTTGACAATACCACCGCTATAGCTAAATAGAACGCTGCTAAAACATATTTATTGCTGCGGTTTTATGTACCGCCGCTGTAGTATACCGCAAAATGATAGATCTATTGCAGTGGTTTTATATACCGCCGCTGTAGTACGCCGCAACGCAAAAGGGTAGATCTATTGCGGCAGTCCAATTGAATGCCGCAATATATCTCATATATAGGGGCAGTCCGAAAAAGCGCCGCAATATGTGACTTATAGCGGTGTTTTTCGAAACCACCGCAAAAAACCAATCGCAACAGCTAGTTTTTTTTGTAGTGTTAACAACTAACCAAAGCCTCTAATGTTTCTTACATGAGTAAAAATTACTATAATTTGAAGTCTTTGTCTTTGTCCTTGTGATCTTTCAAAACTTCCCTTCTAGCCCAACTCATTTTTACAAGTTATTGCAGCCACTACAGAACGTTGATATCAACATTATCATTGCAAAGATAGAAAAAGGGGAAAAAGCGATGGCAATTTTAAACAAGCAGGCTTTTGATCCCACCAGGGGGTTGAATGAAATAAAAGTATTTATGGCTTATCTAGAAAAGTATAAGAAGGTGTCTAAAGACAACAGAATTGGATACTATGACAGATATAAGATTAAAAACCTTATTGGAATGACTACGACTGATATGGATCTGGTAAAGTATAAAAAATCCCTCACAAGTTATTGGGAAGAAATGGTTGATCAAGCAAAGAAAAGGCCCCAGACAGTAGGCCACACCCTTCGTACTATTCGCTCTTTGGGGGAACAAATTACCGAAGGATGATTGAGCCACTAGACATGGCTGACTACTACAACAAGAGCCTAAAAGACTACATAAATGAAGGAAGGTCTAAACATTACATACAACTGGAGCAATGGCTGAAAGAAACTGAAAAACCTTCAAGTGTTCCGAATGAATTGAAGAAACAGAATGTGGCGTCAAGTCTAACAGAGGATTCTTGCTTTTGGGCACATGTTGAGGAGGCTCTAATTTCATGCAAATTGTTGAGTAGCGGAGAATCAAGTGATGAGGAGAAAGACTCTGCAAAGAAAGAACTGATTGAGTTTGAAAAGTATGTATTTGATTTGATGAAAAATTATGCAGTATCTTCAGAGATTTTCTTACCTGGGAGTAGCTTCATGAAATGGTGGGGAGAGTATAGAGAGATTACGGGAACTTCTTATAGCTCTAGTCTCACTAACTTACTGAAGAATGACAACAATTACGAGGCATATGCTAATGGCTCCCTAGAGTTTCCTTTAAATTTTGTATGATAGAGATTTGCATATTTCAATATCTATGTGTGCGCTTCCCTTCAAACATGTGTGGTATTTTGAAGTCATTACCCAATAAATTGTAAATTAAGGACATCATCTTTTCAACTTTTTAAATTTTTGTATAATAAAATTTTCAGACTTTCTTTTGCTATTTTTGGGGTTCGATACTTGGAGGTGAGTAGATGAAAACAGTTTTAGTCATCATTATCAAAGGAATAGTTGGCTTTGTTTATTCCTCCCTCTCAGCAAGGAAAGGCCACACTATACCATTGAAATAGTGAGCATAATTCTCCCCAACAAGACCGTTCATGATTTGCTAATATTTCTACATTTTCTAACAAAAGTCAACAATAGGATTTTCAGAGTGAAAGGTGCAGTTCAATTGATACATTAATGGTAGGGTTTATATAATGCAATTTGTAATATAGTTAGGTCGGGGGAGGATGTAGAAAAAATAGGAAAATTTATATTTTCGTTACAAGGTTTTGGTTATGGGGATAAAAGAAAAGGTGAAAGGGAAAAAAAAAATGTCTTGAGTTGAACTCTTTATATATCATTATCTGATTTTCTTTTTATTAAATGGTAAAAATAAAGTAAGTTATAGATAGTTGAATTGGTAAATGTTTTTATCGTTGCATAAGAATTTGGAATTCAAACCCTGCTTATACAAAAAAATAACTAGTATCTTGGCCTAATAATAAAGGATAATTATCATAAAGTAGATGTGATAGATTAAAATTTTATTGTATCTATTAAAAAAAATAGGAGTAAAAATAACAAAATGTTGAATTTTACAAAAGACAAATTAGTATGACAACAAGCCTTGTGAGCTGGTTAACGCTATGTTCTTCCTTCTACTTCTTTGCCCCCTCCAATAAGAGAGATTTCTATTAGGTGTATGTCTAAGAAATGTCTTATTAGCAATATAATGAATCAAGCTATTTATAAACAAATAGAGCTTCGCTCGAGAAAAAGTCTGTTTATGTTGTTTATTTATTAAACAAACCAAGCTCAAGCCCAACTTTAGACTTGATTATTAAACAAGTCAAGGTTAAACATAATAACATGTTCATAAACAAGCTCATAAACATTATGACTCAAATTAACTATATATAATACTATATATTTATATGTATACTTTTCTGAAAATATATTTACATAGATTTATATATAATTGGGTTATATAAGTTTGTCAATTATTTATAGTTTATTCATAGCATAAACCATCCATTTGTAGTAAAAAATCATAAATTTATGGAGGAGTAAGACATGTTAGTCATGGTTTTACTATATATAAGAAAATAATAAGTTAATCAAGTAGTTCATGAACAATCTTGAATTTACTCAGCAAGTAAATGAACTAAACTTGGACGTGTAATCTTGTTTGATGATGAGTTCAAGCTCAACTTGTGTTCAAAAAAAATTAAATGAACAAGTCTGAACTTTTAATATTTGGTCGGCTCATTTATACCCCTATATCTTATAGTAGTTTTGTAAATAACATGCTTTTGTTCAAATATATATATATATATATATATATATATATAAATATATATATTTGGTTAAAGACATTTGGTATAAAAGAGGTATATGTGGGATGACAATATAAACCAACACATGTGGGTATCTACTTCACCCGTCCTTAATGGATGGGTTTTACCTACCCCACATAACAAATAAGGCAGGGATGAGGGTTAACATTTTCCCCCGCATCCACCCCGTTTATATTTAAATAATTAAAAAAATATTTTTTTAGGTTTTTTATAAGACATATATAAGTATTTTTAGCATTCTAACTTTAAATTTATGATTTTTTTTATATTGTATTATTTAATTTATACTTTTATGTTTTAATATTTACGTTAACATTGTTCATATTTTTTTAATTGTTGTATTTCTACATTTGAATTGTTTTTGTATTTATTATTACTTAAATTGTTATAATGTTATGCTTTGAGAATGTTTTATTATTTTAGAATTTTTTTTAATGTTTTATGAGTTTTAATTTAATATACTGAAACTAAGCTTTTAATAAATTATATATATATATATATATATATATATATATATATACATATAAAAATTGAGTGTGGCAAGATGAATACCCACATATACCTGCTAGAATGGGGCGGAAAAAGAAACCTGCCCCAAAGCAGAAGTGGGGCAGGGGCAGGGGCGGGGAATAGGATACCCGCCCGTTGCCATTCTTAGGTATCACACTATCACTATCACGGAAGAAAAAGGATGGAAATTATGTGAGGTGCAAGTGGCGGGTGAAATGACGAAATTGCCATAAATTTAGCTTTTCTAATATATATATATAGAATCGGACATCTCAAGTGGGTTTCATGCCACATAAAAGGAAAAGACAGAAGAAACTCAAATTCTACTTAGCTTTCGGTTGGGGTCTTAGTCAATTGTTATTTCGTTTTCAACAAGTCACTGCTTTTCTACACAATCACCACCTCTCCCGGCGTTTTCTGCTTTTCTACACAATCAAAGTCACTACTTTCCTATCAAAAAAAAAAAGTCACTACTTTAAGAACTTTCTAGTTCATAAGTTCTAAATTTCTAAGATTGAGAGCTATTTGACTCTTGTACTGGGCAAGGCAGAGGTAGGGTTCAAGGAAGATGTGAAAAAGAGAGAAATATAGATTTTTTATTTTCAATTTGAAGTTTTTGGTTAAGACTTAAAGAGGGGGGAAAAAGTAAAAGGAAAAAAAAAATTGTGTGTTGTGTTAAATTCTTAATACATTATTGTCTATATTAATTTGTTCTTAATAAATTGGAGGAGTGACCGATCTTCACTATAAAAATTGGAAAACAATGATAACCTGAAAGTTCGAATTTGTGTAAAAACACAAAAGCTGTTTAGACCCCCAAATAAAATATTACGGCTCGGTTAATTTTACTCTAACTTAAACTAAGTGCAGAATAGAGTAAATGCGAGCATATAAGCAATAAAATTACTCTAAGCCATATTCATCAAAACACAGCAGTAAAATGAAAGCTAAAATAGTAGGGAAGAAGAATGCAAATACAAGATAACACGCTGATGTGTTATTGAATAGGAAACCGAAGAACTCAGCGAAAAATCTCTTTGCTGCCCTCCAAGCGGTAAATCAATCCACTAGAGAATAAGTTGGAGTACACGAATAACAAAATACCCTCAAAGCCTAGTCTACCCTATGTACTCGAGCCCTCCAAGCTCCTTCTACCAGCTGACTTAGCCAAGTCTTGTCTTCTCTAGCTCTCCGGATCACGCAATTCAGCCCGATTGCATCTACCAAACAAATGGCTTCTTCCAATGCTTCCCAGCAGCAGCAAAACCTCACTTTACACTCAGGATGTGTGTGGTAAGTGTTTGGGCTATCAACCTTTCAAGAACTTGGATATGGAAAGGTAGGAGTTGAGGAAAACCACAAAGGATTGTGTAGAGAATTGTGGGTATGACAATCTCTAACTCTCAAGGGTTATGGCTAAGGTTTTCTCTCTGAAAGCACTCCTCTCAATATGTGGGTAATGTGGGTATATATAGTGTAGATAGAGATAAGGTGTATCAGATATACCAAAATAGCAAAACAGAATGTTTCTCGGGTATCTCGTGGGAAGGCCTTACCTGCGAGACACTCGCGAAAACCAAATGTCACCATCTATCATAACTCTTCGCATTCCAGTCATGTGCTGAGCAAATGCTTCATTTCACGGGAAGGCTACCTGCGAAAACTTCTTTGATCTTCAATTTGCCTTAAGTCTTCACACACTCTCTCTCACACAACCCTTACAATGAAATCCCACAAATAATACAGGGTACATAAGATTAAACAAAATTACAATCAAATTTGGCATGAAATTAAAGCCAACAAAATAGTTGTAAATCACAACTTTACATAACCCATCTTCAATTTTTCTTATTTCATTAAACTAGAATTTGTATACAACAAGGGGTGGCCATGCGTATCACATTAAAAAAAAAAAAAAGGTCCATGAACATAACTTTTTTTTTTAACGATTTGCTTTAATAAGTAGCAAATAATAAGATGTAATTGATAGATAAGTGTTGGTATTAACTAATAACCAGTTCATGTGTGATTGATATTAGACTTATTATTCGTCAACTTGCTAAAATGATATATAAATTATGGTTTACCATCACTGTAACCTACCAAAATATGAGTTAGCTTAACTACAAACTCAGCTCAAGTCACCAAAAATGTATTAAAAAAAAGTGTGGTCTTTTAATCCTTACCTTTCCCTAAAAAAAAAAAAAAAAAAAAAAAAAAAAAAAAAAAAATGGTATGGTATTTTAAAAGCCCAAAGAAATAAAGGGTAATGGGCCAGAGCAAGTTAGAGAATGATGAGGAACATATAAATAAATATATTCGAGAGGTAGAATATAGACATTGACTTGTAGTCTTGGGATGCTTTTTAGTTCTTTCCTACGAAGTTTCCTACGAAGTTTCTAGTTCATAAGTTCTAAATTTCTAAGATTGAGAGCTAGCTCTTGACTCTTGTACTGGGCAAGGCAGAGGTAGGGTTCAAGGAAGATGTGAAATAGAGAGAAATATTGATTTTTTTATTTTTAATTTGAAGTTTTTGGTTAAGACTTAAGAGAGGGGGAAAAAGTGAAAGGAAAAAAAAATTTCTTGTGTTATGTTAAATTCTTAAAACATCATTGTCTAAATTAATTTGTTCTTAATAAATTGGAGGAGTGACCGATTATTAAAAAAAGAAAAGATGTTGGAGTGAAAATGTCAAAATTACTTATTTATACTATTTTCTCTCTATTTTTTCATACCAATTAAGTTCCATTAATGAGAGAATGAAAGATGATGGGCTCTCATAAGTCTAGGTTCATCCTTCCCCTACTTCTTTTCTTCACTATAAAAATTGGAAAACAATGATAAACCATCTTCAATTTTTCTTATTTCATTAAACTAGAATTTGTATACAACAAGGGGTGGCCATGTGTATACAAATGATATAAATTATGGTTTACCCACACTGTAACCTACCAAAATATGAGTTAATTATACACTCAACTCAAGTCACTAAGGTGGGTTCTAGTTAGCTCAACTGGTAAATTCTATGATAGTTGTATAAGAGATCTAGAGTACAATCCCTGCCTACACCAAAAACTGATTGAGGTCTTGGTCTGATAATAAAGAACTATCATCAGGAGTGGACGCCATAAGTTGAAACTCTCTCCAAAAAAAAAAAAAAAAAAACTCAAGTCACCAAAAATGTATTAAAAAAAAGTATGGTATTTTAATCCTTTCCTTTCCCTACAAATTTTATATAAAAAAAAAAATGGTATGGTATTTTAAAAGCCCAAAGAAATAAAGGGTAATGGGCGAGAGCAAGTTGGAGAATGACGAAGAACATATGAATAAAAATATATTCGATAGGTGAATATAGACATTGACTTGTAGTCTTGTGATGCTTTTTAGTTCTTTCCTACTAAGTTTCTCCTGAGACCATGGTTTAACATTGGCTTTGATTCTCATCATTGTTATAACTAGCAAAGAGTGTTTCACAACTAGTCCTGTGGCTGATCTTTTCCTAAAGCTGATCTAACAAAGCAATAGATCGAGATTCGCGAGGATGAGCAAAACTCAATTGTAAGTTTGTAACGCAAATCATTTCTTCTTTCCTTATTTGTTTGTCCTTGTTTTCCTTCACTCTGTCTCTTTCCCTCTTCCTTTCAACTTTGTTTCTTGACCAAGAAACTTGATGCATCATCATATGTTAGCTAATTTTTCCTATGATTCATGACGGCAGGTATAGCAGTGGTTTAGAGTTGGCAAATTTCGTGGTGACCCTTGACAGGGGCGGAGCCACGTAGTGGCTTGGGGGGGCCCCGGCCCCTGCAAAAAAAAAAAAAAAAAATCCATTAGAGTAGGTAGAAAAAAAAATTGGCCCCCCCCCCCCCAATATTGGACAGCCGGCCCCTCCCATGCCCAATTCTCAACTATTTTCCCAAGCCCAGCTTTAGTTTTAGGCCTTATCACCTTATGTACTCTAAATAAAACAAGCTGGCCGCTCAAGTCCAAATACTAAAAACAAAACTTCACTTTCTCTTCATCTCAAAAAATCCACCCACTGACCCACGAAATCCCTTTCTTTACTTCTTATTCTTTTTTATTTTATTTTATTTATGGGATACTTCTTATTCTTTTGTTTTGTCTTCTTTGATACACTTTCATTTGCACTGGTACCGTTGCCTACCTACCAGCCCCCAAAACTCCAGTCCTCTACTCACAGTCCCGAAAAAAAAAAAAAAAAAGTCCTGACCAATTTTTTCTTTCTTCATTAGCTTTAGTTTTGGAACTTGGTGACTAGTGAGTTTTCTTCTCTTTCTTAAGCATTTGACATTCATCTCTTTTTAGTGTCTTTTTTTTTATTTTCTCAACTATTTACACCTAAATATTCACATGCTCTTTATATTTTCATAGATTTTTAGAGAAATACATGATTGAATGCATGGGGAGATTGTTTGTGATGAGTCTTGAAGGGAAGATCTAAAGTTGGAGATAGTTAGGTAGAGGCAGTAGGCATTGCCACACGGGTGACCCATCTTTGCACTTTGTGAAGACAAAGTTTCTAAGGTAAAATTGTTTTGATTTATTACCTATTTTTGATTAGTTAGATATCATGTGGCTGTGGATTTGGCTGTGGGTGTTGTTAAATTGTTTGGTTTATATTGTGTACCAATACTTGTATGTTTAATTTTTGTTTTTGTTTGAGGGGTTATTATTAATTAAAGTCATATTAAAAATGGGTTGTATGTTTAAATTATAGTGGAAATTTTGTTTTTTCTTGAGTAAGAATAACATCCATATAACTAAGTAAAAATTTCTAATTAAAATTTTATTTTTTAAACTTCTTTTCAGGTTAATTTTTGAGTCATATTCTTAAAGCTAAAAGAATTATGTGCAAACGAAAAACAATTGATGCATTCTTTAAGAAAAAAGATGTTAGCAATTCAGAAATTAGGACACCTGTGGCTGTAGAAACAAATGTTGATACTTCAATGCCTGATGAACACCCTGACCCCTCCAAATGTTCAAGAATTCAATCTGAAGAGATAGATCATGATCCAGGATCACGTAAACAAATATTTGAATTTTCTATCAACAAACAAGATGAAATCCGACGAGCTTATCTCAAAGAAGATCCATATCAACCTAAAAATATAGACTATCCATACAACGATGATACTCATCATCGTCGATTTCAACCTTCATGGTTCGAATCGGCCCCCCCATGTAAAAATTCCTGGCTACGCCCCTGACCCTTGATATCTTGCACGATGCATGGACTGCAATTTGGAGTCTATACACAGAAATTTGTCAGAATGAAGGACCATCTTCCTTCGTGAGATTCAAAGTTTATGAACTACCAAACTATACCATTATAGCGTTTTTCACTTGGCCCTCTAGTAGCAAAGACTCTGTTCAGAGCGGTGGAGGAGGAAATTTAGTTTCATCTTCAACTTTTAAGGGGTCTTTTCCTTTCTTTGATTTCCTGTGCCCCAGACCCAAAGACCCAGATAATCAAAAAAAAAATCCCAAAGATGACCCAAGTTTCTCCATTAACGAACATGCATTTCAGCTTTTTAAATCCATTTATGGTGAGCTCCCGAAATTTGAGGTACCTCTCTATACTCTGAAAAATCTTTTTATTTATTTATTTATTATTATTAATTTTAGTTTTGGTCATAGGCTCATAGCACTTGTAAACTTGGCAAAACATCAAGCAGTTAAGTCTCTAATTCAACCGTAGGTCATAAGTAACAAACTGCCTGAACAGCATATCATTGCCAAAAATATCTTTATAAATTGATGCAAGCTACTTTTTTTATTCATTTATTTCAGAAACAGAGTTGTTGGTAGTACTCATTTGTCGAGTACTTGCTGTTATTGTTATTATTATTATTATTATTTTATCTGCAAATATTATTGTTATTAATTAATAATTATTATCAACGTTTAAACTTTAAAAAATATCCTTGATATGATGTCGGATAAGTGATAATCGGTATGACAAAAATAATATCTCGTGAATATTTGAGATGTCAACCATTATTTGGGTAAATTACATTAACTTACCCTGAAGTTTAGGATAATGTCAAAAACATCCAGAGCTTCTTAAAAATAACCAATTTGGTCCTTGAAGACAAACGGTGTAACACCGTTTGTTTCAGACCCAAAGGTTTTTTTTTTTTTTAATATCTTTTCTCCGTTCTTTCTTCTTAACCTCACAGTCAACACCACACCTCCACACACTTGACCTTCTCTCTATCTCTTTTTTCTTTTCTTTTTCCTCTCTTTCTCACTTGATTCTCTCTCTCTTTCTATTTTCTTTTCCTTTGCCAAGCCAAATCTTACCCTCTTCTTTCTCCCATCTCTTCTTCTCTCATGTCTCTATTTCGCTGATGAAATCCTTTGGTGGTGGCCGGTGGGTCAGCAAATTTCGATGGGATAATTGGATTTGGGTTTTTTTTTTTTTTTTTTGGAGAGAAATTGGATTTGGGTTTAATAGCAATATTGTGATGGAATTTTGGACCTTGGCTGGTGTGATTGGGTTAAGGTCATTTGGGTTTTCATGGGTTTCTTTGTGAAAGAGATTAAGAAATTCCATTTGGTTTTCTCGGCAACCAAACACTGCGTAAAGGAGTCTAAAGAGCAGATGAGACTATATGGGCTGTCCTTTTGATATTTTGGCTACTAATTAGGAATGAAGAAGATTTATGGGTTGTTCTTTTGATTTTCTTGGCTGCCAAACACAGAATGGGGAAAATCCATGTGACTTTTTCTTTATATTTTCTTGGCTACCAAACACAAAATTATTAATAATTTTATTTTAAGAAAAAGTCTAAGAAAATCGTTGGTGTGGTGTTGATGAAACATGAAATTGTGTGGTGTTAACGTCCCAGGTAGCTTTGCGAGAGAATGCACAAACGGCCTTACACGCCGATAATGTTTAAAGAACCAAATTGGACATTTTAAAGAAGTTTGGGATGTTTTTAGCATTATTTACCCCTATTTTTATTTTATTTTTTTCTGTGAGGATTGATGTTTGATTATTAATTATTTATTTAATACTCCGATTTTTTCATAGATTTATGTATTTTTCCAATATTTTTTTCATAGATTTGTGTGGTGTTAATGTCCCACTTGCTTGTTGTCATTATAGTCTTCCTTTAGAAATCCCAGGTAGCTTTGCAGAGAATGCACAAATGGCCTTACACGCCGATAATGTTTAAAGAACCAAATTGGACATTTTAAAGAAGTTTTGGATGTTTTTAGCATTATTTACCCCTATTTTTATTTTTTTTCCGTGAGGATTGATGTTTGATTATTAATTATTTATTTAATACTTCGATTTTTTCATAGATTTCTGTATTTTTCCAATATTTTCTTTGACTTATTGACATTATAATTTAATTTATATTTACATTTATTCTATTTGCAGGATGCTTGTTATCTCTTTTTATATTGTATTATGCTGTCTTTAATCTAATAGATTCTATAGTAAATCAAGTCGACATTGTAAATCAAATTAGGGGTTTTTGTTTTTGTGAGAATCATATCCAAATTATAGTTTAGTTGGAGCATTTGTTAGATTAGGTCAAATGGAACAAATCAAATAAGGTAAAAGACATATGTCTCCAAGCTTATTTTCACATGTTAGTCAGATTGTAAGTTTTCGTGCAATATGGTTCAAAGGAGTAAAAACTTTACTACAATTTTCTACCATTCCAAGCAGCTCCCCACTTGCTATTGTAAGATTAATTTCAAAAGTAGCATTTCTCATTAGTATGAAGATTTTAAAATTAATTTATGCAAACTTAATTTGGTAGTAATATTAGGTTTACATAATGTATCATTGAGCTGAAGTTATATATTTCGAATACATTAGGAAGTTATATTTATTAGTTTTGACATAATTGTATGTCTATATTTCCTTTGAATCACACCGAGTTGGTGACTAACATTCATAGTTACCATGGCATGCATAATAACATTTAACAACGTGTACAATATGTTATGTAATTTTTATTGAACTTTGAGAATGTGACAAGGCTAGTTATTAACACTGTAAGATTCATACCATAATGCAGATTGATAATTCCAAACCATTAATTATCACTGGAAACTCTTTGGGAGGATCTGTTGCCACTCTGTTCACCTTATCACTGCTAGAAAAATTCAATTTTTCAAAAACCAAAGGCCCACTTTCCATCACTTTTGGTTCACCCCTTATTGGTGATGAGAATTTGCAAGAAGCCATATCTAAATATGCAGCATGGAACTCTTGCTTTTTGCATGTAGTTTCTGACCAGGATCTAGTTCCCAGAGTCTTAATTAATGGTTACCAACCTTTTGGCACATTTCTCTTTTGTTCAAAGTTGGGTTGTTCTTGTTTTGAGGACCATCAAACCATTTTGGAGTTGTTGACGGCAACCAATTCAGGAATTCCTGAAAATCAAGATCCTAATAAAGTTTTTGAGTTCTATGGAACATTTGTGAAGAATCTCAACCTTAAGGTAATTTGCAAGGATACTACAGATCATGAATCCTTAATTGATTGGACTACAACACCATTACGGGCAGGCATTATTACACAACTAGCAGCAATTGGACTGGTGCAATCACAGGTAACTCAGTTACAACTCTTTTTGGATCGTATATAACTAGAATGCTTATTTGAGCTATGTCATTGTATGGTACAGATAATGTTACACCCAGGCAATACACTAAATAGAATAATGTAATGAATGAAATACTTACGGATTAAGTATTAATAAATAATAACTAACCAAAGTCTTTATTGTTTCTTACATGGATAAACATTACTACAATTTGAAGTCTTTGTCTTTATCCTTGTGATCTTTCAAAACTCCCCTTCTAGCCCAACTCATTTTTACAAGTTATTGCAGCAACAGCAGAACTTTGACATCAACATTATCATAACAAAGACAGAAAAACGGGCAAAAATGATGGCAATTTTAAACCAGCAGGCTTTTGATCCCACCAGGGGGTTGAATGACATTAAAGTGTATATGGCCTATCTAGAACAGTATAAGAAGTTGTCTAAAGAATATAAAGTTGGATACTATGATAGATACAAGAACGGAGTCGATAGGAGTGATATTGAGCTGGTAAAGCATAAGAAATTCCTCACATGTTACTGGGAAGAAATGGTTGATCAAGCAGAGAAAAGGCCTCAGACAGTAGGTGCCTCCCTTCGTACCCGTTCACTCTTCGGGGGAACAAATTACCGAAGGATGATTGAACCACTGGACATAGCTGATTACTACAAGGCAGGCAAACAAGACTACATAAATCAAGGAAGGTCAAAACATTACATAATATTGGAGCAATTGCTGAAAGAAACGGAGAAACCTTCAAGTGGTCCAAATGAATTGAAGAAACAGAATGTGGCGTCAAGTTTGACAGAGGATTCGTGCTTTTGGGCACATGTTGAGGAGGCTCGCATTTCATGCAAATTGCTGAGTAGCGAAGAATCAAATGATAGGGAGAAAGAAAGAAACAAACTAATTGAGTTTGAAAACAATGTATACGGTTTGATGAAAAATTATGCAGTATCTTCTGAGATTTTCTTACCTGAGAGCAGCTTCATGACATGGTGGAGAGAATATAGAGAGATTAAGGGAACTTTTTATCGTTCACGTCTCACTGGCTTAATGAATAATGAAGAGAATTACGACAAGTACGCTAAGGGCCGCTTGGTGATTCCCTGAAGGTTTATATGATTTTGATCACATATTTCAATATTTATGTGTGCACTTCCCTTCAAACATTTATGGTATTTTGAAGTCATTTCCCAATAGATTGTAAATTAAAGAAAATCATCTTTTCAACTTTTTTTATTATTTTTATAAAATTTTCATGTCTTGCTTTTTCCATTTTTGGGTTGGATACTTGGATGTATGTGAGCACATTTTGGATGAGCATAATTCTCTTCAACAAGACCATTCATGATTTGCTAAACCCTAGAGTCTTAATTTTACCCCCCACAATCCTTCTGCAACTGAAATGGATTCACAAACTTAAAGTTACAAGCTGTGTGAGACTTTTCTCGTGTTCGGAATTCTCAGTAGATTTGGGGTCTAAACTAGTTTAATTAGGTAATATCTCTGGAATGTATTGTATAATTTATTTTTTGAAAAGCTCAATATCAAATATTAGGATTAGCCATATTAAAAAACAATTTCGCGCAATAAGAACATTTTATTTTAATGTATTAAACTATTAATTTAAAAAAAACAAAAACAAAAAAAACTCTTTCATCTTGCTCTTTACAAAACCGGCAAGGAGGTTTTTTTTTTTTTAACTAAAAAAAAGGATGTCACATTGTTTTCTCAGTCAACTAATGAAAATTTTGACTAAATTTTACAAGTTCTTTTTCCATTTCACCATACACAACGAAAACAATCACACTCCCAACCCTCAGCCTTAAATTTTCTCAATACTTTTAAAGGGGACATTATCATATCTAAAACTGCAACTCTTTAAAAAATATTCTTGTTCTGGTGTACTAAGCCACTTGTTTCATAATCATTACAGAAGAAAAAAGAAAACAGAAACAAAGAATGGAAGAGAACAATCTAAAATGATAAAATTTACAAAATTTTCAAGAAGAAATAGGTCTCAAAAATCATATTTTGGAAAGCCAATTCAAGTTGATATCTTTCTTAGCCACCATTACCTTTAAATTGGAGAAGAATTCCTCAAAAGGCTCCCATAACTTGGCCCTCTCTTCATCACATACCACAAGTCTCAACTGCTCGAGATTAGTAATTGATGATGGCAACTGCTTACGCAATCTCAAGCACTCTTTCATGTGTAACTCTTTCAATTTATGCAACTCACCAATGTGTTTTGGCAACTTGATAATGCTTAGGCAGTCAGATATGTCAAGAATGCGTAACTTACGGAGGCTTCTGATTGACTCTGGCAACTCTGACAATTCGGTACAAGACCTAAGCCTTAGCTCTTCTAAATTCACCAACTTTCCGATTTCTTCAGGCAGTTCAGACAACTTATGACAATTGGTGATGTTGAGTTTTTTTAGGTGGAGAAACTCACACAACCATGCAGGCAATTCCACCAAATCATTGCAATAGTCAATGTTTATCTCCATTAGATTTGGAAATGAATCTGAAACTTGTATAGTAGAATTCCCAAAAGTTTGACCAATATTACACATAAACAAAGATATTTTCTTCAAACTCCTCAATTGTACAAGGGTATTGCAAAGGGAAGAAATTGAAACCTTCTCTAATCTAATTCTCTTTAGATTGGGGAGAGAACTGAGTAGCTGAAAATTACTTAATTCAGCAGGAAAGAAACCATAATTAGTGACAATTATAACCTTGAGTTTAACCATAGTCTTCACAAACTCGGGTAAGGTGTAATTCCTTGTTAGAAAATTCAGAATTAAAGCCTCAACTTCAGGTGCTTGAATGTTGCACCAACTCGACGAAAACAGCTCATCTGCAAAAAAAAATTCCATATGGTGTGACAAGATACTCATTAGTAGGTTACATTGTGTGTGCGTGCCTTTGTTAGAGAGAAAAAATGTACCAACCAGTAGAGATAGATAATAAGCGTGCATTGATAAGTTGTGGTTTCATCCACCAGTCTGGTAGATTGTTTTCCCTGATGTCCACAATCAGTCTTTCCCTTTCTATTATTGGCTTCTGGCTGCTCAATTGGATAGCTAGCTCCCTAAGAAGATCATGTTGGGTGACGAATTCTTCATTGTAATAGTAACTGACCTCTTCTGCATCTTTCCTGATGAATGACCAAAAGTATAAGCTTATAAGAGATTCAAATTCTTCAGTCCACAAATAAGAAAAATATATATTCCATGGCAATCAAACATAGTTGTGGATACAATAACAAAGGCATGGATTGAGACAATCAGTTTCTATCTGTACCAATTAAAATCAAACGGTTATAAGATAAGCAGCAAAAAGGTATAGACTACTAAAAGTTGAAATTCCCCTCTTTTATTGGGCAGAGTAATTGGAACCCTTATTGTTTATCGTTTGATATAAACTTCCTTTTGTCTCTTTTTATTAATTACCTTTAGCATCCTTGGTGTGTGTATACATATTATCAATTGTGGCCAGAAGTTGATCAAACTAGAAGACAAAATGCAATATTTTGGGCCTTAGGTCATGTATAGAGATATCACATCACAACTAGCAACTAGAAATGATCAAATGAAGAACTTATCCTACAAGAAAATCACACTTTAGAAATCAGAAGTCTGAACAAACCTTTTCATTACAAGACTAGCCAAATTCCGACTGTTGAGTTCATGCAAATTAGCAATAGCATGGACATCATTTTTGCTTTGTTCATGTAATTCTGTCCAAATATCAATGAGGGCAGTAGCTGGGATTCTTTGGTCTTCAGGAAATGAACCTAGGTCCATGAAATACTCTTTGAGGATGATCTTGTCAGCAGAAAAGTCTAGACATTTTTGGAGACGAGCAAGCACCTCATTATCAGAGTCAAAAATAGAATGACCTTCAGACCATCCCATTACTTTACTTTGCCAAACCTCTACAGGCTGCCCACAGAGTGAACCACCAATCACTTCAAGGGCTATTGGCAACCCCCCACAGTATCTTACTATCTGCAATTCAAGGAACCAAATAAAATTAGTTTAGTTCTTGTCCATAGGTTACAAGGGTAATATTGGTCAAGACTGTTTTTTGTCTAAACTCTAAACCACTGTTTGTTCGGAAATGTGAAAATGCCTTTGGTATGACTTTTTTTCTTTCTTTTCCCTTGTCTTCACTCAAGTTTTGGGGACAATTCTTTCTCAAAAAAAAGAAAGGGTTTTGGGGACAATTGGTTTGCTGGAAACAAAACAAACAAGCTTAAATATAATGCATGTGCAAGTATGAAAACTTGATTTGGGCAAGTATATATGGTATATGGATCCATCAACCCAAAGATAGAATTTATATCTTTGGTCATATGCACACCTTAACCCAAAAGGCAAATGTACAAACAAAATTAACCATATTTCTTTTATATATATATATATATACTGACAAAGTACCTTTTCCACTTCTTCTTCTAGTATGTAAGGGCTCCCGTCTTGCATTGATGCTGAGTGACAAAAAAGTCTCATTGCATCTTCATGATCTAATGGATTTAATTTAAATCTAAACTTAAATCTTGAAAATGCTTTTCTTGAAGTCACCACAATCTTGTAATTTGGAATATTAAACTTGAACTTATCAATAAGGGATTCTGATTCAGGCCAGACATCATCCAAGATCAACAATATGGGTTGACCAATTTGATTCAGCAGTTGCTCCAGCTGGTTGATTGCATCTTCATCACTTTGAAACTCAGGGCACTCATCACCATTATAACTAAATAGGTTTTGTACAATGACCTTCAGGTTGGGAGTTTTTGAAACGTTGACGAAAAATATATTGCCCATATATATGCCTATCCAAACACAATGTAGTTAGAAAGCTGCCACCAAGGCATAGTTCATGTCTAATAACATTATACATCTACATGCATAATGGTGAAGTGAAATAAACAAAATTCCCAATCCCAACCACAGGGTAAGAAGTGAGCAAAGGCAATTTTCTAGAAAACTACACCAATTAGGAATATAAGAAAATTCATTTTTTTCTCCTTATCTTTTCTTTATCACTACTCTTCTCAAGGCAGTAATTCTAAAGGATGAAATATGCCCAAAGCACTGCTATGACTATTGAGAAAGGACTAAAACAAAAGAATGAACACAATTAGCAATGTCCTACCATATCTTACCTTATGGCCCAAATATTTGTTTCAAAACGTAGTTCAATTCACTTGCATAAATTGGAATCTTCTGTTTGAATGAAGTATTCCCATTTGTTTCAATTATGGTTAAACATATAATAATCAAGCAATGGTACATTTAAAGATTCATCAGTAAAGTTCTCTATGTATTTTGTTTTTAAATGACCTAACCATTTACTTTTACTACAAGTATCCACATACTAATACTATCATTACAAATAACTAAAATGAAAGTATTGCTCATGTTTCTTTAAAGAAAAATGTTATGAACACAACATTTTCATAATAATTCAAAACAGGTTTATTAGTGTCAATCACTTTTATTATGTAACATGAAAGTACCAACCATTCAGATCAAGACATGTTAGTAGTTGGAAAAACAAAAAATGAAAAAAATTGTATTCACTAGACATATTTTAATTTGAGAAAAAATACCTATAATTTCCTCATCCCAACCAAGCATTTTGACCAATGTGGTCTTCCCGCAACCTCCAAGAGCAGTCACTATAAGCACAGACACCTCTTCCTTCAACAGCTCCCTCTTCAACTCCTTCAAATGCAAATCAAACCCAACAATATAATCCCTGAGTTTAGGAACCGCACATGACAATGTCCCATATTTCTTCTTCATGTCCGAATTCTGACTCTCCACATGCTTCAAAACAAGATTCAAAGCCCTTTTGTTCTCATTCACCTCCGTCAATGTCTCCAATCCAATCCTTGTGTTGTGATTCACCTCGGCCAATGTCTCCAACCCAATCCTTGTGTTGTGATTCACATCGGCCAAAGTCTCCAACCCAATCGTTGTGTTCTGATTTAACTCGGCCAAAGTCTCCAACCCAATCCTTGTGTTGTGATTCACCTCGCCCAAAGTCTCCAACCCAATCGTTGTGTTGTGATTCACCTCGGCCAAAGTATCCAACACAATCCCTGTGTTCTGATTCACCCCCGTCAAAGTCTTCAACCCAATCTTTGTGTTCTGACTCACCAAGGTCAATGTCTCCAACCCATTCCTTGTGTTCTGTACTATCAAATTAACCTGACAGAACTTTTCAATAGCCTTGTTTAACTTGGAAAGTTTGCTCGAATAAGAATAGGCTTTGAAACAGTAGTTCCAACGCTTGATTTTGGAGCACTTGAGAACCAGCTCCTTGCCCTTCTCCATTTGTTCGATCAAGCTCTTTGTTTCCTTTTCTGGGAAATTAAGAGCTTGGCTTAATTCTTTTATTTCTCGGACCGTTGGTGCTACACCATCTAGCGTGGATTCTAAGCGTTTGAGTTCCGATTTGAACATGATGATTTGGCCTACCACATGCTTAACTGTATCGTGCAAAATAGAAAATCCCTCTCCAAAAGCTGCCCCCACAACACCCCCTGCAGCAAGATCTGCCATATCTTTTTGGAACCTCAATTAAGAAAGAAATACAATTCCAGATCTATCTACCGAACTATACCAAAAAAAAATAAAAACAAAAAAAGGAATGGACACCAATTTTTGCCTGGATGAATTAGATTTTCATTCAAACAAATGAAAGTGCAGAGAGAACGATCAAGAAGCTAGCTTTGATCTCAAAGCTCTTCAATTTGTTCTTCTCTCAGCTTTGATGCAAAACAATATGAGAAAAGAAGAAGAAGAAGAAGAATTTATGCTTCATTCTGTTTACGAGTGACTGTTGTCAAGCCGTCCAGTATGACTAACAAGTTAGATATTTTCTGGAGTTTCCGAGTAAGTACTAATGGTATTGGTTCTCACTTTTTGTCGTTGACCGCTTTACTTCACTTCAGTGCTTGGGTGGAAGTTTCTTTTATTTTTTATTTTTTTTTATTTTTTGGCTACCCAAATGGACGGTTGATTAGGGCCTGTTTGGTAAGTATACTCAAACACACATTTTTAATTTTTAAACAATATTACGCACATTTTCATCCACACGTATTTTAAAAAACTACAAAAAACTTTACTCAAATTCCTCTATCAAACAGGCCATTAATATTTTGAGAACACTATAAGGACAATTGTGGTAAAGCCGTAAAGGAGGGGGTGTCTTTACCGACCTAATAACAAGAACCTGTGACCCATTATCTTGTGAATTTGAAGTTGTGAGTTTAAATAGTGACAAATTTTACTCTTGTGCAAATGGCCCCACTCTATTTATGTGGAGGGTTTAAGCAGATTGAGTGCAGTTATCAAACACGTAAGGTCACTTTTTTATTCAACCAAAAAAAGGAAAAAAAAATGAAGGCACTTGCTTTTGGAACCTCGCATAGTCACTTGGAAATGTGGAAGGAACGACAAATAAAGGTCAAGGCATTAAGGCTTCATTAGGCCTAGGGAATGAAAAAGTGAAGGAATTAAAAATATTTAAGTTATCTCATATGCGCTTGGTTGGAAGTAGTAAAGTGGAGCGACAAATTTTTTTTTTTAATTGAAAAGAAAAATAAAATAATAGAAAATGTAGTTGGCATAAATGTACCCTTATGCCTTTATTAGAATTTTTTTTTTTTTAAATTGCACATTATATTTTATTTTTTTTAGAGAAGATTTGCCTTTCATTTTTTTTTTTTTTAGAGATAATTACAACATGTTACTAACCCCGTAGCTCGAACCCTTTCCCCCTAGACCCTCAAGCACTTCGCCCTTCATTTGGTTGAGTAGAAAATTGATAAATAGGAAAAAAGAATTAAGTTTTTTGAATAATCCAATTTTACCTTTTGGGGCTTAAAAACAGTAGCTATAAATCGTAATTAAAAACAACGGTGGCGCCTAAGTGAAGAAAAAACAATAAAAAGAGAAAGAGAAGAAAAAATAATAAATAAAACTAGTAATTAGACTCTAGACAAAAATTGAATTAGGATTATGATGGTTTTTAGACCCCTTAAAACACAATTGGATTAACCTAGTTAATTAGCCAAGTTGTTACTTAATCCAAATTCCAAGTCTAGGTTATCACAATCAAACAATCATATCATGCATAGCAGCGAAAAGATAAATAAAACAATGATATAATCACCTAAGAAACTAAATTGGTAAAAACCTGGGGAGGATTTAACCTATCTATACTCAAGGTAAACCTGAATCCACTATCTTGAAAGAATCGAAGTTCATACAATAAGACTTACAAGCCTCCACGCTCGACTTCTTATTGCTACCCACCAATAGAACTTACTAACACGACCACGTGCAAGTTTTGAGACTACGAACTCCTTCTTTCTTGGATTCTCCAGCAAATACAAGCACACCCGCTTGTGTTTCTTTAAGCTCTTATGGCAGCAACTGAATGATCTTCAAGCTCTTGAAAAAATCTCCTTCTTGATAATCCTAAGCTTGTGTAAAGGAAAGCTCCTCACAGATCTCACAAGAGATTCACACAAACAACAATATGAGCAACCTTAAAGAGGTTTTGGATACAAAACCCTAAATACAAAGGAGGCACAAGAGGCACTCAAATCTCTCTAAACAGCCACTTAAAAACGTGCTTAGGGTTTCCTTTATATACTGGGAGAAGTAGATCTGAAACCCTAATCCTTAATGGGCTTGGGCTGAGTTAGAAATTCTGCAGAAAAAACAATCTGCACGACTTTCGATCGATCGAGTCTAATTCTCGATCGATCGAGCTAGGCAGATTTACACAGTAAATCCTGTAGAACACTCGATTCCAACTTTACATATAAACACACTTTGAGCAAGTCTAAAACAAAGACTAAAACGTTTTGATCACGGTTTGCCAACAATACAAATTAGAGTTTTAATACATTAGTTCCTAAGTACTTAGAATCTAACATATTAGTTTAGAGAGAGGGGGAGCAAATCACGTTCTTCTCAATAAGTGAGCCATGTAATCAAATTCTGCCATTAACTTGGCGTTAAAACCCACTAATGAGTAATGACCCAACACTTCTGGTCTCTGATGTGGCCAAGTCAAATTCTTAAGCGCCTGGATTATCGTGTTTGCTGATGTCGGTTTTATTCTTGACGTGTATGAATAAAAAGAACTGCAGCGCACGGTCATTGACTTTTACTCTTCGTCTGATACTAAGAAATTTCTACTCATGGGACCATGGATTAATTCGTAAGCAAAGATTGGCATTTGCTTCTCATCGTTGTGTTATAAACTCAGAAGACACTAGTTTTCCATACCCAATGCATTTCTTTTTCTTTCTTTAGTATTTTTTGGCTTTGTAACTTTGTTCTCTCTCTCTCAGTTTGTTTCTTGACCAAGAAATTTCACTTCTAAACTTTGATCCACCGCCATTTCTTAGCTATTGTTTTCTTTGATTCTTGGTTGTAGATTTAGCAGTGGACTGCAATTTATAACAACAACATATATAGCCGTAGTTTCAAAATTTTGAGACTGGTTATGGATCCTCCACAAACATTTAGCAGTGGGCCAGAATTGGCAAATTTCGTGGTCAGCTCTGGTGTCCTGAACCAATCCTTGGCAACGGTTCAGGATCTTCACGGAGAAAAAATCAACCAAAATGAACACCCAGTAAGACACAAAGTTTCTCAGCAATCAAACTGTACCATCATAGCTTTTTCTACTCAACCTGCTCGTGCCAAAGACTATATTCAGGAAAGAGGAGATTTGGTTTCATCATCAACTCTTGAGGAGTCTTTTCCTCTCTTCAATTTTCTGTGCACCAAAAACAACCCAGATTTTGCCATTAACAAAGCTGCTCTTGTGCTTTTTGCCTCTATCAGTGATAGGCTCCCCTCCTTGAAATCTGAGGTACATCTATCGCCTGAAAAATCTTTCTTTTTAATCATTTTGTTTTGTTACATAATACATTAATACTACTACTTAGCTTGGCAAAAGCTTGAGTATGAGCATGACTGTGATTGAAAAGTACAATAAATTGATAGGTCGTAATGATTAGCGTGTTTTTTTTTGTCTGTTTGACCAGAATATAGAAATGGTAGCTACTCATTTGTTAATAGCTAAAAAAAATTCAAGATTAGAAAAGATATTAATATATTGATGTTTCATATGATAGTTAAACGTGATGCTTAAAAATAACAAATTTGAAATTTTTTTTGTCGTATAAAGATTAGTCAAATACAAAGTGTTAAATTAATTGGCGGAAATCACATTTTCGTCCTTATATTTTCAGGCGATTCTCACTTTAGTCCTCAGATTTTATTTTTATCGCTTTTAGTCCCTATCCTAAAAAACGCTTCCTATTTTAGTCCCTGCCGTTATATTAGAGACGGAAAATGCACACGTAGCAAACGGCAGAATTAAAAAATATTTAAAATATTTTATTTTATTTAAAAAAATAATAAAATTTTAGTTATCAATAATTTTAAAATAAAAATATTAAAAATTTTAGTTAAAAATAATTGTTCTTCATGTTCTTCCCCCAAGAACATGGTTGCCCAGAAAATAAGAAATTCAAGATTTTCTTCTTTTTTATTTCATTTTCTTAACATCCAAACAAGAAAAAACATATACAAAACCATGATCAAACTCAGATACTCTAACACAATTAACTAACAAAACCCAAAACACTTAAGTAATCCCATAAATTATTATCAACCCAGAGTTAGCGAAACGAGGACATTGAGCCAGACATCAGTGAGGACTAAAGCGACCATGGTGATGATGGAAAGCAAGGCAATAAAATACACCAAAACACAATTATTAGAAATCGGCGATCTCGGCGGTGCAGATCTGATTGGAGAGAGAGGGAGAGTGAGTGAGTGACTGACTGAAAAAGACACGAAACGATGCCGTTGCACGTGGATCCGAACCGTCAGATCGAGCATCTGATGAGTGCAAGCCGTTGCAGGAGGCAGAGGTGAAAACGCTTTGTGATCAGGCGAGGGCAATTCTCGTCGAGGACTGAAACGTACAGTTGGTGAAGTGTCCAGTGACAGTTTGCGGTGATATCCACGGCTAGTTCTACGATCTCATCGAGCTCTTAGACCTGTTTATGGTTGAATCTAAACATATATTTGTGTATAATTATTTGTTTTGTATATATATATTTAAGTAATTAGATTTAAACCCAGATGGTCACCGTGGTCCTTTGAGATCTGATATTCTTTCTCTCTCTAAACCCATATGGTCACTGTGGTTTGATCTGGCTAGCTCATAATTGTGTTTTGGGTTTTTTTAGTTGATTGTGTTAGAGTATCTGAGTTTGATCATGGTTTTGTATATGTTTTTACTTGTTTGGATGTTAAGAAAATGAAATAAAAGAGAAGAAAATCTTGAATTTCTTATTTTCTGGGCAACCATGTTCTTGGGGGAAGAACATGAAGAACAATTATTTTTAACTAAAATTTTTAATATTTTTATTTTAAAATTATTGATAACTAAAATTTTATTTTATTTTAAAATAAAATAAAATATTTTTTAATTCTGCCGTTTGCCACGTGTGCATTTTCCGTCTCTGATGTAATGGCAGGGATCAAAACGGGAAGCGTTTTTCAGGATAGAGACTAAAAGCAGTAAAAATAAAATCTGGGGACCAAAGTGGGAATCGCTTGAAAATGTAAGGACGGAAATGTAATGACGAAAATGTGATTTCCGCCAAAATAATTTTAATTATAAAGTATTTTTGTATAAGTATAATATGTGTAATTTAATATATTCTTTATACACTTAATAAATAAAAAAATGTATTTCTAAAATAATTTTATAGAAAAATTGGAGTTTTCAAAAATACATAGTATAAAAATATAATACAATACGCATGTATTACTTTGTTTTTTTTTATTAAAAAAAAGCAAAACAATTTGGAGCAAATACTATAGGATTTTTTTAAAACTTGATTAAAAGATTTTTGAGAATGTGACTTGTCTTTTTATCCCCTTTTATACGTGATTTGCCATATCAATAACATAGTAAGAGTCTAATATTAATGTAGATTGACAATTCCAAATCATTAATTATCACTGGAAACTCTTTGGGAGGATCTATTGCCTCTCTATTTACCTTATGGCTGCTAGAAACAATCAATTTTTCGATCACCAAACGCCCACTTTGTATCACTTTTGGTTCACCCCTTATTGGTGATAATGGCCTGCAAAATGCCATATTGAACTACCCAACATGGAGCTCTTGTTTTCTGCATGTAGTTTCTCACCAAGATCCAGTCCCAAGAGTCCTAATTTCACCCCACAATCCTCCTGCCACTGAATCAGCTTCACAAACAAATGTTTACAAGCCTTTTGGGACTTTTCTCTTGTGTTCGGAATCCGGATGTGGTTGTTTTGAGGACTCTCAAACCATTTTGGAGTTGTTGATGGCTACCTACTCAGAAGATTCTGGAAATCAAAATCCTAATCAAGTTTTAGAGCTCTACAGAAAGATTGTGGAATATCTCAATCGTAAGGTAATTTGTGGGGATACCACAGGGTTGCTTCAATGGACTACACCTCCACTACGGGCAGGCATTATTATTCAACTAGTAGCAATTAATGGACTGAAGCGACCACAGGTAGCTCAATCACAACTTGATTTTTTTAGATAAAATATAATTACAATGCTTATTTGTGATATATGTCATGCTATGGTACGCATATGATATATGATACACCTAAACCATGTAAAGAATGAAATGCTCATTGATCAACAAGTAACCAAAATCTCTAATATTTCAAAAATAGCTAAAATTACTAACTTGTAAAATTCTTGTCTTTGTAGCAACAACCACAGAACAATGGCCTGAACAATCTGATTACAAAGACAGAAGAGCAAGAAATGAAATTGTTCAAGTCCAAGGGGTAGGGTTTTGATCCCTCCAAGAAGTTGAATGAAATAAAAATAAATATGGCTTTCTTTGAATGGTACAAGAAGTTTTTTAAGCAAAAGGGAATTGAATACTATGACAGCTACAAGAATGGAAGCTCTACAAGTGATATTGATGTGATAAGGTTTAAGAAAATCCTCACAGGTTATTGGGAAGAAATGGTGGATGAAGCAGAGAAAAAGCCCTAGAAAAAGCCCTAGAAAGAAGGTGCCTCCTTTCATACCCGATGGCTCTTTGCAGGAACAAATTATCGACGGATGATTGAACCACTGGACATAGCTGAACACTACAAGTTGAGCACACAAGACTACACAAAGTCAAGGTCTAAACATTACGAAAAATTGGAACAATGGCTGAAGGAAACGGAGAAACCTTCTAGTGGTCCAAATGATTTGAAGAAACCAAATGTGGCGTCAAGTCTAACGGAAGATTCTCTCTTTTGGGCACATGTTGAGGAGGCTCGCATTTCAGTAGCTCACATCTCACGCAAAGGAGAAAGTGATATGGAGAAAGAATCATTAAATTGCAAACTGATTGAATTTGAAAACTATGTATTCGATTTGATGAAAAATTATGCAGTGTCACCTGAGATTTTCTTAACTGGGAGCAGCTTCATGAAATGGTGGGAAGAGTACAGAAAAATTAAGGGAACTTGTTATAGTTCACGTCTCACTAACTTAATGAGTAATGCTGAGAATTAAGACAAATATGAGTGATTCACTGAATGTTTATATGAAATGGATTACATGTTTCAATATCTATGTGTGTTTTTTAAAGTTATCTTGACTTTTGAGTGGATTTTGTGCTGTCCTTTGTGTTAGAATCACATTTTTTTTTTTTCCTTTGTGTGTTTTTGTTTCTCCAAAAAATAAAAAGAGAGAATATCTATGTGTGCACTTTCCTTCAATTATGTCTATAATAAATTGTAATTTTTTTTTCAACAAACGAAGTTATCCAAATATCTTTGAGTATTTGACTATCTTCTTAAGTGTATGCAGTCTCCCCGTCTCACACGCTCCAAGTTATTATAGGAAGAAATCCCACGAGAGTGGCTCCAAAATGTTGGCAGACATCATCTTTTCAATTTTTTGAATTATTATAAAATTTTTATGTTTTTATTTTGTCATTTTTGGGTTGGATAATTGGATGTAAGTGGATGAAAACACTTCTAGTCATCATTATTAAAGGAATCGTTTTTGGGCATTGTCTATCCTTCTCTCTTAGCAAGGAAATGCCACATTATATCATTGAAATAGTGGGCATAATTCTCTTCAACAAGACCATTCATGATTTGCTAATATTTCTACACTTTTCAACACAAGTCAAAATAGGATTTCGAGAGTGAAGGAGCAATTATTCAATATCACATTAATAATAAGGTATATATAATAAAAATTGTAATATAGTTAGGTGGGGGGAGGATGTAGAAAAATTTGAAAAAAGATTATTTTCGTTACAAGGTTTTTGTTATGGAGATAAAGAAAAAAGGAAAGGAAAAAAAATGTCTTGAGTTGAATTCCTTTTTATTACATGGTAGGAATAAAGTAGCTTACATATATCTTAATTGGTAAAGTTTTTTTTTTTTTAAGAAAAAATTGGTAAAGTTTTTTGTTGTCGAATAAAAAATTTGGGGTTCAAATCTTGCTTAAACCAAAAGATAATTGGTGTTTTGATCTAATAATAAAGAGAAATTATCATGGAGTAGACGTTATAAATTAAAATTCTACAATATCAATTAAAAATGGTAGGAGGAAAAATAACAAACTTATTTTTGAATTTTACAGAAGTCAAATTAGTACCACAAGCCTTGTGTGCTATCTTTTTTTCTTTCTTTTATTCATAATTATTAAATTTGTACCAAACCACCAATTAAACCGTAAAACCCATGAACCAAAGTATTATCAGTATGGTTTGGTGTAAAATACAGGATATGCAATGACCCATTCTCAAATCGTGTAAACTAACGGACTGCATGGGTTAATCATTTTAATCTGTGGATAAAAGAAAAAAAAATTCCGTGTGTATCTATGAAAAAAGACTAAAGTGAACTACAAAAGTCACTAAATAGTCTGAACTTTGCAGTCTAAAGACTCTAAACAGATTACTAAACTACTGAAGATTAAAAAGATAAACTGATAAATACATAAAGTGATAAAGATTAAAGACTAAAGAGATAAAGTAAGAGTTGTGCATTGAGATGAGAGTTGAGAGCTGAGATTGAAGAGATAAAGAGATAGTGATGAGAGAGATACAGAGATACAGAGATAGTGATAAAATTATAGAAGTAGGTGATAAAGTGATGAACTTAAAAAAAAGAAAAAAAGAAAAAAAGAAAAAAGAAGAAGACAAAGATGGAAGAACTTCTACACTGTCTGTTTAGAAACAGTTTATTTAGCTGAAACTGAAATTTTTTTGCTGAAAGTACTATAGATAAAGCTAAAAGGTAGCTGAAATAGTATAGTGAAGCCCATAAATAATACTAAAAAGTGCAATGGGCCCCATGAATAGTAGCAAAAATAAGCTGAATAGTAAAAAAACTGACTTTTTAAGCAATCTCTAACTCACACTAAAAGAGTCAAAATTTGTCAAACTAAAAAGTTAAAAAGTTATTGGATGATTTATGTGAATGAATACTCTCTAACTTTATGTTATATAATGTAATTTTTTTTTGTTATAATTTATTAATTTACGTAAACGGAATATTTTTATTTTATTTTAGTTGCTTTTTATAATTATAAAATAAATTATTTAATTAATTAATAAACCTACAATTCAACTAATGAACCATTGATTGAACCAAAGAAACAATAAACCAATTCTTTAGCTAGGTCAACCTCCGGTACAATTTTGATAACTATGCTTTTATTACCTTTCCTTTTTCCCTCCAATAAAATAGATTTCTCAATATGGTGTATGTCTAAGATGTATCTTATAGTAGTTTTGCAAAGAACATGCTTTTATAAAAGTGTTTTTTTTATTTTTTTGGTTAAAGATATTTGGTATACAAGAAGTATCAAAGAAGAAAAAAAGGGTGGAAAACGTAATGGGTGCATTGCATGTCATGAAGGCTTGGGGATGGTAACTCCCTAATCTTTAAGTGCATGGGGAGACACAAGGCCTTGTTTAGGAGAAATTATTAGGTCCATTGGAGGACTGCTGAGGTGATCATCTCTGGTCCTCCTAACCAATAAAACGCTGTTATTTAAGCAAATGTGACATTACTTTGTGATTTTTTTTTTTTTTTTTGGGTACTAATTAGAAAGCTAACTCATACATTTGCATCGATGGCATCATTTTATTGGTTTGGAGAACCATTTCAATAGTCCTCCGGTGGATCTAATAATTTCTCCTCGGGTAGAGACAGAGGAGGAGGAGCGAGATATTTATGTAGTATGTCTAACTAATTCAAAATCAGTGCTAATTATTAAATTCATTTATGTGGCTCATTCACAAAATATGTGAAAATTTAACGAATGCCCTAAAGGCATTAGTTTATGAATTATTTTAAGAAACCTTTTATGGGAAAAAAAATAATTAATTTTTTTGACAACTTTATATAATTCCCATAGTGATATTAAAATTTTACTAAAATTGTCTATTAACAAATGTCCTAAGACACTTAGGGGCCCATAAAATATTTAGAAGACACCTTTCAATTTTCTCTCATTTTCCTTATTTACTAAAAAAAAATTAAAAACCTTTATCAAGAGTTGTAGGTTTAACAGTCTACAGTAAAGCTATGATTCAACGACCATGATGGTCTTTAATATTGCCTAGTACTTTAGGGCCTGGTAGTGGTGCTCAAGTATTGTTGTTCAAAATGATGTGAAAACTATTGTTTAAAAAGTGTTGTGAAAATACGTGTTAAAAGTACTCATAATGCAAAAAATGTGTTTGGTACTATGTTTCAAATAATATATTTTAAAATATAAAAAAATATAATTGTGTGTTTGGTATGTGTATGTGTTTTTTTTTTTTTTTTAAGTAATGAAAAGAATGCTATTTTATTTAATGAGAGAAAAAAAGAAAGAAAAAAAAATGACAAAGTGGTGGGCTCATAGGAAAAAAAAAAAAAAAATTTTAGTCTTGTCAATGGATCTAACGATTTTATTTACAAAAAAAGACCACTCAGCAACATTATTTTAAAACTAAAAACTGGTATAGTTAGGAGCCTTTTGGTATAGGAGTTTAACAACATTACTAGAACAACGTTACCAAACAACCTTTAAGTTTTCAAAATACATATTTTAAATACTTTAAATTGAAAATTGTAATTCAAATACTCTTTATAAAAAAAAACTCCTACCAAAAATAGTTTTTTTTTAGGCCCATAATTTTCAGTTTTAAACACTAAAAACTGTTGGCTGAGCATACTAAAAGGGCCTTAAAGTTTCTCACCCAAAAAAAAAAAAAAAAGTTTAAACTTTAAAGTCTAAAAGAGAGCCTGGACTATCGTAGTACGTGTTTGCACTTTGCTGAATGCTGATGTCCGTTTTATTCTAAACGCGTAGGAATAAAAATATTCTGTGGCTAACACTTTCTCAGGACTTTTTACTCTTTGTACGATTCTACGAAATTTCTCGTGGGACCATCAACCATGGATAATGGATTTGTTAATTGTTAGCAAAGATTGGCATAAGCTTAATTCTCCCATTGTTATTACTCAGAAGACTCAAAGTTTTCTATTACACACCTAAGCAGATCTAATTACAAAGCTTCTCATCATGCATTTCTTTTCCTTTCTTTAGTTGTTTGGCTTTGTAACTTAGTTCTCTCTCTCTTTCTCATTCTGTTTCTTGACCAAGAAATTCACTTTTGTTTCTTGGTTTCAGATTTAGCACTGGGTTATATATAAGTTATAATAACATATAATATTATAGCCTTATCAGTTTCAAAATTTTGCGACTGGTTAGGTGTGTACTTCCCTTCAAACATGTGTGGTATTTCGAAGTCATTACCCAATAATTTGTAAATTAATAAGGACATCATCTTGGATGTGAGTAGAGGAAAACACTTGTTAGTCATCATTACCAAAGGAATAGTTTTTTGACTTTGTTTATTCTTCCCTCTCAGCAAGGAAAGGACACTGTAACTGTATACCATTGAAATAGTGATAATTCTTCTCAGCAAGCATATTCATTATTTGCGAATTCTACACGCGTCAACAAAAGTTGAAATAAGATTTTGAGAGTGAAAGGAGCAATTCATATAAGGAGAAATTCAATTCAAGTATATTCTTCTTCTTATTCTTTTACTCTCTCTTTTTTTCCCTATAATGCACGATTTCAAAATGATATAACACACACATATATAAATATATATATATATATATTTATATATATGAAGAATCAAGGGCAATATACTTATTTACTCCTGAAGTAGTATTCTGGGCTCTCACCAATTGGGTGGGCCACGTGATAAGTCCCACATGTGGGGTCTACTCCCTTTGTGATAAGTTCTAAATTTTTAAGATTGACGTACTGGACAAGGTAGAGGTAAGATTCAAGGAAGATGTGAAAAAAGAGAAAATTTCCTCAATTTGAAGTTTTGGCTAGAGAGAGAAAAAGTGAGAGGAACAAATTTTTTCTTGTGTTAAATTTTTATTATATCTTTGTGTAAATTTGTTCTTAATAAATTGTAAGAGTGACTGATTATTTTTTGAAAATAATTGTAGGAGTGAAAATTTCAAATTTATTTATTCATATTATTTTCTCTCTATTTTTCTTATCAAATTACATTAATCAGAGAATGAAAGATGATGGGCTCTCATAAATCTAGGTTCATCCTTCCCCTACTTCTTTTCTTCACTATAAAAATTTAAAAAAAAAAAGAAAAAGAAAAGAAAAGATAACCCATCTTCAATTTTTCTTCAACCCTAGTGTATCCTTCCACTTTATCCCGTACCAAATGCATAGTGATCAAATAAGGAAAATTCCACGAACCTAGTGACTAGTGAGTAGGGGTGTGCATGGGTCAAGTTGGATCAGGTTAAGGAGTTTTTTCAACTCAACCCGCCATGGTGGGTTAAAAAAAATCCAACCCAACCCAACCTAGTGACTAGTGAGAAGAACTTAGGGTTTGGATTTTATTTAGGAAGAGGGACAAAAAAGTAAATAACAAAATTATATAATATATTTTTTAAATTTTAAAAATGCATTAAATATAGGTGGGTCGGGTCGGGTTAGACGAATTTGAAAATCTCATGATCCGAACCCAATCCGACCCACTGTAAAAATAAAATAAAAATAAAAATTTCATAAACTAACCCAACCCAGTGAGTTGGGTTGGGTCGATTTTGACGGGTTGGTGAGTTTGCTGCACACCCCTACTAGTGAGGTCAAAATGCTAATGATGAATGGAGTCCTTTATTATTTTTTAATTATCAAAATAGAAGCTTTACTTCATTGATGAAGCCAAAAATCATCAATAAGTTGCACAGTCCTCACGTGCCCAAGACAGCACCTGCACAACATAGAAAAAAAAGACCTTAAGAGTGTATCGGTGTGGTATCGGCCAAAGACCCTCCGAAAGTTAAGTTAGAGAGCTCTCTTCACAACTCTAGAGTGCCAGAGCTGGGGAAATTACGCGTACCTTGTTTCTTTGATGCCTTAGGGCTTTTATAGTAATATAGAACCGACTTTCGTTTCTTGCTTAGGAAGATGTTTCCTTGTGAGAAAGATACTCATAAATGCGAGTATTTTACGGGATTCTTCCCATTTTGAGATTCCATTGACCAGGGTTAATCGTGGGGTACAAGACATTCCCAGTTAGGGTTTCTTGGAGACTACTTAAGCCATGTAGATGCCACGTGGCCTCGATATCTACCCCCTTGTGTCCGTCCATTCGGAGTCCGTTCACTATGGAGGTTTCACCCGTCTCCTTCATCCTCCGTCCGGTATATCGATACGTCGTCTTACCCCTTTTTAATTATTTATTATTTTAGTTTCGTCGCTCATGGCAGGCTCAAGTGAATGAATCTGTCTTTTCTAACTTTACCCTCTTCAGTTGCCCCCTCACTCTATGGGTCCATCCCCTTCTTTCACAGATGGACCCGTGGAGTGACGGTCTAACTCAGTTCCTGAAAAACGTGCTTTGATTGACAGGCTAGCCTAAGGCCATAAATGTCGTAGGGGCACGTGGCACGTTTTTAGTGGTTAATCACTCGTACCAAAGCGTCCCTTCGTCTTCCGTGTCGTTCCCTCTATATATACAGGCTTCCTTACCTTTCATTTTCACTTTCCATAACGAATTTACAATCAGAGCGCTACCATCCTATATATTAAACAAGCATACTGTCTACTTGGTGCAACCGTCCACTACACCTTTGTTGCCTTCTATGCGTTTACTCAACCGGTAAGTATCTTTTATTCATGTTGAATTCCTTTATCATTCATTTAAACTTTGCGTACCCGTCATCTATTTAGACCCGTCAGAGTCTTAGGGTTTATCCGTCACGTGTAGGTGACAAATGTCTAGTGCTTCGAGTGAACAATCGTGTGTCCACGAGAGAGCGGGCTACGATGAGGTGTATCCGTTAGGTCAGGATAACCCCAGCACCTCTTCTTCTGATGAAAGGGTATCATCCGCCAACTCACCTTCCGCAGAGGAGGATGATGATTTGGATGTAGACGGATCAGAAAGTGACTCCAACGAGGATGAAGGCATAGGCAGTGATGAGCCCCCAATTCAGTCCGTCATAGGGCCAGACGGTCTTAGGCAGTTCATACTCCTTCCGTTGTAGACTGTGAATGATTTTAACTCTACAATATAGAGAAAACACTTTGAAACCCTTAGGGAAAAATATCAGATCCCCGTCAACATCCCTATCTGTCTGCCTTTCAAGTTTGAGAAGTGCTACTATAAGGACGTTGAGGACGTTGGGGTATATGAGCAAATGCTGAAGGCGGGGCTCAGGTTCCCTTTGAGTGCTCTTCACCGTCGTCTTCTTCAGTACCTAAGATTGGCAGTCACCCAAGTCTCTCTGAATGCTTGGAGAGTCTTCCTAGGTGCTGAAGTTTTATACGGCGTGTTATCCAAAGGGGCACGCAGGATGACAGTGGAGGAGTTCTGATGAGAATGCAAAATGTCATATTTTTCTCCCTTAATGTTTAGTCTTTTATACTTATTTGGTGCCTAAATGTACTCATTATTCTTATATTTTTATTTAGGATGCAAATGGAGGCATTAAGTGCAAAACGTAGTTAATTGGGCGATTCTAGACAGCTTTGACATTGCTTTGTAATCTGGGCATAACTCTCTCATCCGAGCTCTGATTGAGATGATTCAAGATGTTATGGAACGCCAAGACAAAGCTCTACAACTTTCATGTTTAGAGTTTTGAGAGATACGGGCCACATCAAGGTATAAATCGGGCTTAAATTTGCTGCACCTGCACTGCTGACGTTCTGGAATGTTCCTTTGTCTAAAATTCTAATACGCAAATCTGATGCGGTTTATTTTCGGAAGTTTCCAGATCTGGTGCACGAAATTTCCAGCTGAAAAACACAACTTTCCTAGTTATATTTGGACTTTGTTTTATTTTTAATATTTTTCCTTAATTAGTCAGATTTGGATATTATTATTTAGAATATTTTTAGGAGATTTTGTATGCTTGGGAAAGGGGGAATTAACGTGTAAAAGGGGGAGGAGAAATCAGATTGGACACACGTCTCTCTCTCCCCTCTTCTCTAATTTATCCTTCGAGTTTTCATCATGGCCCTACTTGGCTAAACTTTTATACTTGGTCGAAGGAAACTGAAGCGAAATTTTCTAAGTATAGAAGATATAAGAAGAATGTGTAATCCAAAAGTAGATTTATCAAAATTCGTATCCAATAAAAAGATATTGAATAAAGTTATAGTTATTGGCAATTTTGTTCTTTTCTTATTTTGTGATAATGGGAGGGAAAAAGAGAGAGAAAAAAGATAATATAGTTTATGTGGTTTGGCCATGTGGGCTACATCCACTGGACAAGTGCTCAAAACACTATATTTTCTTGTTACTTTTCTTGATAATATTTTACAATGAAATCTATATTTGCATATTTGTAATGGAGATTATGTACAAAATTCAATGATATAATTCAAATTTAAATTGTATATTGAGTGCTTCAAAACCACAATTTTCAACAATCAATTTCCTGATTTATTAGCTAATCCCACGATTATTTTTACTAGAATTAACATCTTGATTTGGTCTCCAATAACATTGAAAGTAAATTATACTTTTCTAATATACTTATATATTCTAACATCCCCTAAGACTTAACTTGAGGTTTCACCAAAACTTGAGTTTGGAAGGAAAGTTTTCAATTTACAAAAATCTTCAATGTTCATTGTTTACTTGTATTGGTTAGGAGTGTTAGGGACATCAATTTTCAATCCTAGGCAAGGCGCAAGTCTTCCCTTGTACCTAAGATCTACTAAGTAAAGTAAATAGGTTAGGAGTGTTAGGGACATCAATGTGCAATCCTAGGCAAAGAGCAAGCCTTCACTTATACATAAGATCTACTAAGTAAACACTAGTTTTGGGACTCAATACAAAACCAAACATAACACAAAACACTCATACAATCCAATTCAATTCAATCCAATCCATTTGAATCCACACAATTTAAAGAGTCATAATATTCCCCACTTAAATTTCTAATTGGTTAGAAGTGTTAGGGACATCAATGTGCAGGCCTAGGCAAGGAGCAAGTCTTCACTTACACATAAGATCTACTAAGTAAACACTAGATTTGGGACTCAATACACAACCAAACATAACACAAGACACGCATACAATCCAATTCAATTCAATCCAATCAATTTGAATCTACACAATTTAAAGAATTATTATATTCCCCACTTAAATTTCTAACACCCTCGTTAAAGTCCCCGTTGTGCTGCAATACCCTTGAGCCACATGATGTACTAGGTTTGTTTTGATTCTATTTGTAATGATATGAAGAAAGGGTAGCATATTTGTGTCTATACCCCAAAAGGATTTGTCAAGTTACATTTAGCACTCCTCGTAATCACTTAGATGCTCAAGATCTATCTAGTAAATATCCGATGTGGGACTTAGCTCAAGCTATCCATAGGTCAGTCGGAGTGGTCAACTTGACAATCAAGCTGGTCTCAATGGTTTTGGAATCACGCAAATTGTTACCAACCTCAAGCATATGGATCGATCATCAACTGCCACAACTTGAGAGTTACAATGACCAAATCGATTGAAAAGAAGTTAGATTTGGTGGCATTGACACGTAGTGATGTAGCTATCATATCCAGAGGAGACTCACAAGATTGGGTAGAGATCTAATCAAATTTGCAAACCATGTTGGCACACGATGAAGAACAAAAACTCTTGGTGAAGGGAGAAGGAGGAGTTATCATATTGGTCAGAATCAGATTTCAAATCATGAAACCTGTCGCTCAACCTGAGATCGTCAGGTTTTCTTGGTACACACCCACCATTTACCGATCCAATTATTAAACCTGATGGCCTTTGGTTCAGATTCCTCTCGGTCAGACGGTTTTGTTAGGTTTGGGTCTAGGTTGGACAACCTTAAACTCAACACATACCTGCACATCTCACTTATACAAAAATAAAACACAATTAAAAAAAAAAAAAAAGAGTTATCGAACTTCTACCTTTTGCCAACCTAAAATTGGATGTCGAACTACAGATAAAGCTTTGCAAGTTCTCAGAGATCATAATTTCTCATTTCTTTTAGAAGAATTTTGAACTCCTCATGTTCCTTTATACAATACGACCATGTTTGAACAATAAATCTAGGATCAAAATAAAAATTCACAAAATTTTTTACACAACTTCCAAATTTATCTATCAACTCACATAAAAGGGTTATCAAAAGAATTATTTTGTGACTTTAGAACGGCTCATGTTGAAATCTTTGTAATCTCGAATTATTATTTATCGCTAGCTATTCTTGCCACATACTAGCGAAATGCATTTTCTACAAATGGAACATATTTATGATGAAAGAACTACAGTCATGCGTTTAGGGGTGGCAAAATTGGACACGACCCGCGAACTCGACACGACACGACACAAAATTAGCAGGTTATGGGTTGAGACTTAATGGGTTCGTGTCATATTCGGGTTGACACGACGGACCCATTTGATAAACGGGTTGGGTTAGGGTTCAACCTCTGCAACTCGTTTGACCCGTCTGACCCGTTTAATTAAATGAAATTTTACCAATATGCCATTCAAACCCTAGATATATAAACTTATTAGTTGTTGTAGTTTATTTTCTTTGACATATTGAGATTGATTATTTATGATATTGAGATATGCTTTAGTTTTGAATGATTATTTGTGATGCAGTTACTCATTAATTCTGAATTTTATATTTAAAATATTTATTTGCTTGTTTTTTCATAAATGTTTTTCTTCATTTTGATAAAATCAGATAAACAGGTCGACACGATTGATCCGTTTAATAAATGGGTCGTGTTAGGGTTGAGGAATCTTAACCCTTTTAATAAACATGTCGGGTTAGTGTTGACTCATATAGTCGGATACATATGAGTTGACACGACACGAACCTGACACGCGAACACGAATTGCCACCCCTACATGCGTTGCTTTGGTATACTTTATTTCAATTAGTTTAAAAAAAATGTATTTACAAATTTTTTAAAAAAAAGTTGTGCATAAACAAATTTTATTTTACGAAAAAAAAAAAAAAAGAAGCAAAACCATGCTATGTGAATGTGACTAAGAATTCATCAATATGAGTCATGCTCTCTCCCACGAATAGAAAAATTATTTTGGCTTTTTATTCTTGTTATTGTATATTGTGTCGAAAGAAACAATCTATTATTTTAAAGAAATTTATTTCTTAATTGAAATCATGGAAAATGTCTTTTAAGTAATGATAATCCCACACACAAAAATAAATAAATAAAGAGAAGTGCCTCACGCCCGAATGGAAATTTCTTCGTAAGTTCTTGATAGTTCTCTCCTTCCTAAGGTAAGTTACTAAAGTTCTATAGTTGGGTGAGTTATAACTTATAAGTTTGCCTAAGGTAGTCTCCAGAGCATAATATTTTGTTTATTAGTTGCACAATGTTCGAGTCGATAGAAACGTTAAGCACACAGTATATATCTCCATCTTTTAGGTCATAGAATATGATTATTTTTTGTTAAATTTCAGCAAGCAATGTTTTTTTGTCGTTGTGGACAATTACATGTAGGGGAAAGTGTGACCATCAATGTTGTGTCGTGCAATAATGTACAAATATAAGACAAAATATGTGTGTGAATATTGAAACCCATCTATTATAGGAAATTCACTTCCTAGATGATCTCTCTTTGTACTTTGTTGTCAGGAAATAATATAGAGTAATATTTAGTCCAAGATTATTTGCCTTCTTTATTTATGATCATAATATAAAGGAAGAACAAGAAGCTTTCTTATTCCATGCATAAAGTGCTCATGATGTGCACTCTTTAGTTGAAATTAACTTGGAACTTAGGCTGCTTGTTTGGTAGAAAAAGCCCCCAGTGTTTCTCAAACTCTGGATATTTCTGATTCTCATCAAACATGGCAAACACATAAGTTTCTATAGGCCTTCCAGGCTTCTTTGGAGTCCCTCCCTTCACATGTTGAATCAAATTGTTGATGATGTAAGTTCTTTCATTATCAAGTGTTGTCGCTGTCCCTCCGGCTGAAGGCCAACCAGTCTCCGATATAACAATAACCAAAGACCCCCTGCCGGCCCTCTCTAAAGCCGTGTAAACAGCATCAAGAATGGCATTGAAAAGGTTGCGATAACTGAGTGGGGGATCGCTCACTACAGTTGAAGGAGCAGTGAAAAGAGCATAGTCAAGGCGGATGCTATTGAGGTTATCCTTGTAACTAATATAAGGGAACAAGTTAACAAGTAATGGGGACTTGTTGTTCACTAAGAAGCTGATGATAGGATCAAGAAATGGTCGAAATTCAGGCTTGAGGGAGCCATTTGATGGAGGGTAGGATACTTTTAGGATTCCGGTGTCAACGGCAGTGGAAACTTTGATTTGGTTGCCAAGGCCAGCAGTGGAGATTGCATTTTGTATGTTTCTCAAGGCAGGGACAACAAACCTTGCATTTGTACCTAAGGGGTCTACTTCATTTCCAACTGCAATGTATTTGAATTTGACATTGCCATAGTTTTTCACATTGTTTTGGACCCATGTGTTTGCATTGGCTTGGTTGGAAGCAATGTTTCCAAGCTGGTCATTGGGGACCCCAAGGATGAGCTCAATATTGGTGCCTCTGAGGGCTTGTAGAGCAGCTTGGTTTGGATCATAGAGTCTCATTCTTCGGATGTTATATTGGTTGTAAAGCGCTACCACTTCTCTTTGTGGTGGTAGGTTCCCAAGCATTCCATAACAAACACCTATTTGGGCACCTGCAGTACATCATACAAGAAGTCAGTAATTGTACACATGTTCTTTCTGAACGAATCTTTTTGAGGATGTTGTATTAATCAAATTAGGAATAAAAAACTATGAAGGTATGGAATTAAGATCCTCTAGAGTTTTTATAGTAACTCTACCACAAAGTTCCTAAAATGACATTGCGAAATCTAATCCATTCATTTCAAAATGAATTCATAAGATATTTAGGAACACAGTAGTAGAGTTACGTAAGAAACTTTTAACGATCCTAATCCGAGGGCATAGGAAAAGGATCATGATCCCACAAATGCTTACTCGATTCTTCACTTGCTCAAGGTACTTCTTCATCCGTTCGTTCTTACATTCATAGTTGCCATTGACCTGACTGGTTACTACTTGAGAGTCGCAATACACGACTATATTTGCAGCTCTTGCCGCTTTGGCGAGATCTAGTCCTACTATCAAAGTTTCGTACTCTGCCTCGTTATTGGTCGTAGGGAAATCAAGACAGATCATGCATTCGACCCTGTCCCCCTCCAGGCTGTAGAGAACCACACTAGCTCCGCCTGCTTGCTTGTTGGAAGATCCGTTCGTATGGATGCTCCATTGTGGGCTCTCTTCTACCCCCTGGCCTTCCACGAGAGTGAATTCTGCGATGAAGTCAGCAAGCACTTGCCCCTTTATAGCCGTGCGAGGTCGATACTGTATGTCAAATTCGCTCAATTTGACTGCTTATAATGCCATCCGTCCAGTAGCTTCAGGGCTGCTCATTGCTCTTCATAGGGGCTTGTCTGTTAGGACAATCACAGTGTGTGCTTGGAAATACAGCTTGAGCTTCCGTGTCGCAGTCACTAACGCGAAAGCGAGCTTTTCCATCGGGGGGTATTTCTCTTCTGCTCCTCGGAGTGCTCGGCTTGTCAAGTACACGGGTTTTTGCACCCCGTCCTCTTCTCTGTCTAAAGCCGAGCTGACAGTGGCCGGGGAGATGGCTAGGTATAAGAACAATTCTTCCCCTAGTTTGGACGGGCTTAGCTATGGCGGGGATGAAAGATATGCATTCAAGTCTTCAAACGCTTACTGACACTCGGTTGTCCATTCAAATGACTTCTTCAATGAGCGGAAGAAAGGTAGGCATTTATCCATTACTTTTGAGACGAACCTGTTCAATGCGGCTACCTTGCCGTTCAAGCTCTGTACCTCCTTAACGGTCTTCAGCGGTGTTAACTCCATTATGGCCTGTATCTTCTCCGAGTTGACCTCAATACCCCTTTGGGATACCATAAATCCTAGGAATTTTCCTGCTGTTACCCCGAACGCACACTTGCTTGGATTCAGTTTCATGTTGTAAGATTGAAGGGTGTCGAAGGTCTCTTGGAGGTCATTCAAGTAGTCGTCATCCTGTATGCTTTTTACCAGCATGTCTTCCACATAAACTTGCACATTCCTCCCAATTTGATGTGCGAACATTTTGTTCATCAACCTTTGATATATGGCGCCCGTGTTCTTGAGTCCGAACGGCATCACTTTGTAGCAGAAGAGACCCTGGCTGGTGACAAATGAAGTCTTCTCTTGATTAGCCTCGTCCAGCTTGATCTGGTTGTAACCCGAGAATGCGTCCATGAAACTCAGCAGTTGGTGTCTTGCTGTTGAGTCTACCAAGATGTCAATCCGTGGGAAAGGGTAGCTGTCCTTAAGGCAGGCCCTGTTTAGGTCCGTGAAGTCTACGCACATCCTCTACTTCCCGTTGTCTTTCTTGACCATCACCACATTGGCCAGCCAGTCGGGATAGTACACTTCTCGAATGAAGTCTGCTTCTTGTAATTTGCGAACCTCATTGGCTATGGCTCTATCTTGCTCTTGAGCGAACACCCGCTTCCTCTGCCGAATGGGAGAGAAAGAAGGCGACGTGTTCAACTTGTGGACTATGATTGACGGATCAATTCCGGGCATGTCCTCATGGCTCCAGGCGAACACGTCCTGGTTTTCCCTTAGAAATGTTGTGAGTGCTTGAAGGACTGGCTGGCTAGCCAAAGTGCCTATCCTAGTTGTTCATTCAGGCTTAGAATCATCAAGGAGCACTTCTTCCAATCTTTTTACCGGTTTTGCCACCATTTGTTGTTCCTCTATACACATAGTTTGCAAATGGTCGTCCATTTCCAGCATGGCAATGTAGCATTCGCGTGCCGCCACTTGATCTCCCCTTACCTTACCTTTCCTATTCCGTACTCGGTGGGGAACTTGATCATCAAATGGTAGGTTGATGTTACGGCCTTCCATGAATTCAAAGTAAGGCAACCCAATATGGCATTGTAAGCGGATGAACAATCAACAACCAGGAACGTGACATCTTTGGTGATCTGCTGAGGGTAATCTCCGACCGTTACTAGTAAGGTGACTACTCCTAGGGGATGCACTCTTGTTCCTCCGAATCCAACGAGCGGTGCGTTGGTCAGAATCAGCCGTTCTCTCCTAATCCTCATTTGTTGTAATGCCGGATAGTATAGGATATCAACAAAGCTCCCGTTGTCCACAAGAACCCGGTGTGTGTTGTAGTCCCCTACATGTATGCTGACCACAAATGTATCGTCGTGTGGGTGATGGAGACGTCGTGCATCTTCCTCTGTAAATCTAATTACGGGGTTGTTGATTCACGCCATCTTTGGGACGGAACCCATCAATTGGACATTATGAACCATCCGAAGGTAGGTCTTGTGCTCCTTTTTGGAGGAACAGGGGGTTGCATTGCCCCTTATAATCATCCTTATGTCTTCCAAGGGTGGCCTAGAGCGCTCGTATTCTCTCTGGGCAGGCTGCTCTTAAGACTGGTCCGTCCCTTCCTTACCGATGAACCTCTGCAACTTCCCTTGCCTGATAAGAGCTTCTATCTGCTGCTTCAAGTCATAGCAGTTGGATGTATCATGACCATGATCGCGATGGAAACAGCAGTACTTGTCTCTAGACCTCTTGCTAGGGTCTCCCTTCAACTTGCCAGGGAATGTCAGGGCTCCTTCGTCCTTGATCTGCATCAAGACTTGATCAATTGGGGTGTTCAGAGGGGTGAAACTTGTGAATCTTCCAGTGGGAGGCTTGGATCGTCTATCTTCCCTTCTATCTCTTGTCCTGGCTATCTTTCGCCCCCTATCCTACCGTGCTTCATCTTGTCTTTCTCTCTTTTTAGCTTCTCTTCGTGCACTAGTAGTGCGTCTTCCACGTTCATATACTTAGTAGCCCTGTAAAGCACATTTGACATGGTTTTTGGATCGTTCTTATATAAAGAAAATAGAAAATTATCCTTCCATAGCCCATTCGTGAATGCGGCCATGAGTATCTTGTCATCTGCTTCATCGATTGAGAGTGCCTCTTTGTTAAAGCGAGCTATGTAAGACCTCAGCGTCTCATTCTCCCGTTGCTTAATGCTCATCAAAAATGCAGTGGACTTCTTATATTTGTGTCCCCTAATAAAGCGTGAGACAAACTAGGCACTTAACTCCTTAAAGATACTAATGGAGTTGGGCGTTAACCTGCTAAACGAAACCCTTGCGTAGTGGGGAAGGCCCTGCACATGATCTTGTCTGCCACTCCTTGAAGATGCATTAGGGTCTTGAATGACTCCAGATGATCTAGGGGATCCTTAGATTCGTCGTAGCTCTCCACCTGCGACATACGAAACTTCGGTGGAAGGGGGAACGAAGTGACGGACGCGGTGAATGGCGAATTAGTTCGATGGACCAAGTCATCGAGGTCGCTCGACACTCGTCCTCTGAGGGCGTTCATCATGAAGTCCATCCGTTCCTTCATCATCTGCATCTCCTCAACCATATGAGGTGGAGCCATATCAGCGGCAGATGGACGGCTCATGTCCTGTCGCTCTGGTCTACTTGGGACATTGCTACCTTCCGGCCCCTCTTGGTCCCTTCTCTCAGCGCTAGTGCCTTCTTAGTCCTCCTCTTGGGTGTTCAGCCCCGCGTTCTTTTGGCGCAGCTGCTCCTCTAGATCATGGTTTTGCTTGGTAAGGCGTTCTACGGCAGCAGCGAGAGTTTGAACCTGTCTCTCAAGGGTGGCGATGCGTGGTTCGTCTCCTTGAACATTGTTGGTGGTCGCCATCGAGCGAGTGAGCACCATGCAACTCTTCATCCGAGAAGTGGTAGTATGGCTTACAAGTTGTACCTTCGTTTCCCATAGACAGCACCAACTGATGAAGCCAAAAATCGTTAGGGTTTCTTGGAGACTACTTAAGCCATGTAGATGCCACGTGGCCTCGATATCTACCCCCTTGTGTCTGTCCATTCGGAGTCTGTTCACTATGGAGGTTTCACCCGTCTCCTTCATCCTCCGTCCGGTATATCGATCCGTCGTCTTACCCCTTTTTGATTATTTATTATTTTAGTTTCGTCGCTCATGGCAAGCTCAGGTGAATGAATTCGTCTTCTCTAACTTTACCCTCTTCATTCATTAAACTAGAATTTGTATACAACAAGTGTGGCCATGTGTATCACATTTCACACTAAAAAAAAAAAGAAAAAACAGAAAAGAATAAGTCCATGAACATAACTTTATAAACAATTTGCTGAAATAATCAGCAAATAATAAAGATGTAATTGATAGATAAGTGATGGTATTAACCAGCTCATGTGTGAATGATATTATTAGACTTTATCCATCAATCATAATTTATATCATTTTAGCAAGTTGAGAATTCAGCAAGTTTGGGAAAGATGTGTACTTATAGCAAGAATGTCAGCAGCGCCATTAATTTCCCTCTAGCTGACCTGGACCTCAGAATGACATTTTTTTAGAAGAAGATTCCCGACAAAATACCAAGTGGAATGCATAAATGGAGGAGACTCTCCAATTCATTATCCGGATCCCACTACACGGACTTGAGAGTGCCATTTTTTCTTCCCAACTCCTAAGAAGATTCTTTCAAAGTTCCGAGTGTAAAGCATGGATGATTAGTTAAAGTGTAATTCTCTCTCAAAAAAAAAAAAAAAAACAAAACAAAATTAAGAGTGTAATTCAAGTATAATATATTATATTAAGCACATTGAAATAGCTAAGGCTATGATCCAACGATCATTACGTTCTCTGATATGGCCCAGTGCAGTCCTTAAAGTCTAAGGGTCTGGACTATATTGTTTGCTGATGTCTGTTTTATTCTTTACGTGTGGAAAAATTCGGTAGAGCATATACCCTTCAAATTTTACCTTCGCCTCTGGTTCTACTTCATTTCTAGGAATTTTCTTCAGAGACCAGGTAGCAAAGAGTTATATATATATATATATAATCATTGTTATAAACTTACAACTCAGAAGACGAAAGCTTTCTATTGCCTAGTCAGATCCAACAAAGCCCCAGTGAGTGACTAAATTAATTAAGTGAAAACTAAATGCATTTCTTCTTTTCCTTTTTTAGAATTGTTTGGTTTTGTTCTCTCTCACAATTTGTTTCTTGACCATGAAATTCACTTCTTTCTTTCTATTATACCTAAGCAGATCCAACAAAGCCCCAGAGAGTGACCAAATTAATTTATCTGGTAAGTGAAAACCCAATGCATTTGTTTTTCTTTTTTTAGTTGTTTGGTTTTGTTGAGCCTCTCACAATTTGTTTCTTGACCAAGAAATTTACTTCTTTAACATTGATCCATCACCATTTCTGACCTATAGTTTTCTTTGATTCTTGTTTGCAGATTTAGCATTGGGTTATAAGTTACAACAATATCTACAGCCTTAGTTTCAAAATTTTGAGACTAGTTATGGATCCTTCACAGACATTTAGCAGTAGCCCAGAATTGGCAAATTTCGTAGTCAGCTCTGGTGTCCTGAACCAATCCTTGGCAACAGTTCAGGACCTCCATGGAGAAATGATCAATCAAAATGAACACCCAGTAAGACACAAAGTTTCTCAGCAACCAAACTGTACCTTCATAGCTTTTTCTACTTTGCCTGCTTGTGGCAAAGACTATATTCAGGAAAGAGGAGATTTGGTTTCATCATCAACTCTAAAGGAGTCTTTTCCTCTCTTCAATTTTCTGAGCACCAAAAACAACCCAGAATTCTCCATTAACAAAGCTGCACTTGAGCTTTTTGCCTCCATCAGTAACAGGCTCCCCACCTTGAAATCTCAGGTAACTCCATCGCCTGAAAATTCTTTCTTTTTATTCTGTTTTGTTACATAGTACTTTACTACTTAGCTTGGCAAAAGCTTAAGCATGAGCATGACTGTGGTTGACTGAGTCAATGGTCAAACAGCTTTAACAACTTCTCTCTGAGCAACTTCTAATTTCCTGAAAGGTTAATTTTTTTTTCCACCTAAAAAGTTCCTTATATATGTCGTGTACGACAATTACTAATCACTAGAATGTTACTTTGTCTGTTTGACCATAACTGAAATGGGGTCGTTATTACTTGCTACTCATTTGTCAAGTCATTATTATTGTTATTATTAATATTAGGGTTTGGTTAATGAATGTTCTTATGGTATATATTAATCATTTATTTTTAAAAAGTTTTTTATGGGGAATTGGAAAAGCTGTATCATAACATATTCTTAGTGTGATGGTCACTCCATAAGTATAAGTGCTTGTGGGGTGTGGGAGGTAAGGAGCCGAGATTCAAGTTTTCAGAAATGAGTTTCACACACGTTAGTAAAACTGTCAAAATAGTAAATTACTTTTACATTTTTTTCATAAAAAATTTTCTAAAATGAGTTATTAATATATATTTTAAGGTCATACATTAGTAAAACTCTTAATAGTATTTTTATTATGGTTTTGAATATAAAATATATCGTTAATATAAGAAAATTCTAATGAAAACCATATCTTGTTAGTATTTGAGATGTTAACCAATATTTTTTATGATATTTTTTATATAATTATTTTATGAGAACAAATTTTTAGATTTAAAAAAAAAAAAACTATATATATATTGGGAGTTGGGAGTTCAAGTTACATCTAGTGTAACTTTAAGTAATGATACACCACCTAATATTTTTTTTAATTAGATTTGAATTTTGATAAATTCACTACTGGATTACATTATTTTTGTATATTCTCCATTCTTACAAAATTTAAATATAGTCAAAAATCAATAATCATGTCATCAATCAATTGTTTAAATTCAATTTTTTGTAGTTTAAAATAATGTATAAAATATGAGTTTATGGTTCATATAGGGGCTGAGTTTAAGCACTATTCCTAAAGTATAAGTAGACTCAAACCCAACAAACCCAATAGAATAAATTTATTGAGAGTGGGCAGAAGAACTGGGCTTTACGGAGTATGGCAACAGCTGAAAAGGATCTAAAGATTGAAAATGTAAAACAAATATAAGTTTGAACAAAGAGGTCTATCCCCCGTAATGGTCCAAGGAGGTTTAATTTATCATTTCTTGAATAATGAAGATGGTTACAAAAATATCTTAGATCACTTTAGTCCTTTTTCTTAGTCTTCCCCCCCCCCCCCCTCTCATAAAGGGTTCTTCACATTATATAGAGCCATTTGGATCATCTTAACCATACACTTGTCGATTGTTTGAGATGTCACTTGAGTAGCTGTCCCATCAGGCACCTTTCCTAGTTCCCTGTGAGTTGTAGTAGCCAAAGTTTCACTGTTCAGATGTCTTCTCCACATAAATGCGGCCAAGAAAGTGGTTTCAGTGATTTTAATGCGGTGGTAGCAGCTTTTCCTTAGATATTTTTGGGTTTTTCCCCCTTTCTTTCAGGCTCGTAAGACACGTCCTCATCTCTTGAGTTTCCGGGAAGGTTCATCCAGCTGCCGAGATACAGGTTCGAGGCGCGCTAGCCCTATCCGAGAGGAATCTCCTCCTCGGACATTTCTCCAAGTGTTTTTTACATATGAGGCCCCACGTTGGGCCCTTAATAACCTCTGGCGTCTCCTCGGACAATTTAGTGTCCTAGGGTAAGCCCATTGCCCAATATCCTATCTCGGGTCTCTACCCTCACAATTCAAATAGTAAATTATATCCGATTAGCATGAAAATTGGCATATATGTTAAGAATATATAAACATGTAATTCAATAATTGGATTTTCAAAATATGAATTTAAAAACAAGTTATTGGGTGGTGTAACTTGAACTCAACCCATCTAGTTTCAAATATTTATGATATTTTTGCAAGTATTTTCTAATAAATATGAAATATCAAAATACATATTTATGAACCCTATTTTAAGATATCTTTTTTTAAATGTAAATTTATGATAGTTTTCTGTTAGATATGAAATTGATGTCCTGATTCTATTTTAGGGGGTGTTTGATAGGGGTATTTTAACAACAGTTTTCATTATTTAAACAGCACAACACATATTTAAATAACGTTACTAGAACAACATTACCAAACGGGCCCTTAAGATATTGAAAACTCTTTTCTGAGTTCAAAAAGAATTTTCTATTATGGATACCAAAATAATGCGATATCTGATATCTCAACAAGATTTTAAAAATCATTATTACATATTTACATGTACATTATACTTTTTTTTATAGGATATTACATATACTTTACTTCGATAAAAAAAAAAATATATATATATATATATATATACACACATATGTATCACTTAACTATTTTCATAAATACATATTTTGATATTACATATTTACAAGATTTTTTTTTTTCAAAAAAACTACATTCTTAGTTTCTTTCTCTAAATTTTTTTTTTTTTTAAAACCTACATTCTTAGTTAGTGATATATGGTATGGATTATTTATTCAATTAAAAAAATTAATATAAAAAATTCAGCATAAAAATGGGGAAAAAAATACTAAATGAAAGTACATACAGATATGTTACGGATTTGAATGAAAATTTTGAGTAAATGAAAAACTATAAGTGTTAAATTACTTTTTTATTATATTCTAATTTTTTTTTTTTTATATAGCATATGATTTTGTTACCTTAGTATAATTTTACAAGATATTGTTATAAAAAAAAATTAGAAAACTAATTATACACGTATTTGGTATCTACCGTTTTTGCCATAAAAAGAAAAAGAGTATTTACTAAATATTTTCTCAAGTTTCAGCTTGTTTTCGAGCAAATTAGAAAACTAATTATCATATTACTATAGTTTTTTGAGGAAAATCATATTACTATAGTTAAAATAATATTATACTTGTTTATTAATTTATAGCTAGCTAAAAACAATTCTAGATTATAATTGAAAATATTAAAAATGTTGATGTTTCATATGATAGTAAAACTTGATGCTTAAAAATAATAATTTGTCTTATTGATAACATAGTAAGATTCTTGTGTTAATGCAGATTGACAATTCCAAAGTATTAATTATCACTGGAAACTCATTTGGAGGATCTGTTGCCACTCTCTTTACCTTATGGCTGCTAGAAACAATCGATTTTTCAATCACAAAATGCCCACTTTGCATCACTTTTGGTTCACCCCTTATTGGTGATAATGACCAGCAAAATGCCATATTGAAATACCCAACAAGGAACTCTTGTTTCCTGCATGTAGTTTCTGATCAAGATCCAGTCCCAAGAGTCCTAATTTCACCCCACAATCCTCCTGCCATTTTACCATGTCTTGGAGTTTTCCTGGAATCAAGTTTTAAAGCCTTATGAAACTTGAAGTATTCTAATTCATCAAAGATTCATCGAAATCAAACTCCAAAGCTCCAAAGAACTTCCATTACAAATTTTTGAAGGTCAAGAACATTTGAAGAACACATGAAGAATATGAAGAACAAAGAATTTCTAACAAACTGAAAGCCAAAGATTCATCACAATTCCATGCCATCTTTCAATCTACTTTCCAATCAAAGTGAAGACACTTTGTGTTCAAATCAAGACAATTCTTGAATTGAAGATTTTTCCAAGAAGGTCGAATAAGAGGATTATTGTTTTGTAATAGAATTTAATTATAGAAAATTGTACTCAATCATTCATAAATACAAATTTATACTTGTGAAACTATTTCAATTAATTGTTTGATTTTGAAGCTGTATTTACAGTCTTGAGCTTGGTAAATGATAATTTTACCCTTGAACAATGGTCTTTTGAGAAACTCGAATTTTCACTTACTAGAAATTTAAGTGTCTACAAAAGGGTTAATTTTATTTTCCTAAACTAAAAAACGGGCAGCCCACTTAACTCATGGTTCAAAGTATCCAAACCCGCAATTACAGCCGGGTGGGTTTGGGTTGATCCGTTATTTTCACGGATCTAAAATACCCCTTCCCAATGTTACCTTTTTTTTTTTTTAATTTATTTTAATCTTCTGAATTCTGGCAGGTTAATTGGTTCGGATTCAATTTTGTTGAGAGTCCAGGAGGCAGGGTTTTGATCCCTCCAAGAAGTTGAATAAAATGAAAATAAATATGGCCTACCTTGAATGGTACAAGAAGTTTTTTAAGGAAAAGGGAATTGGATATTATGATAGCTTCAAGAATGGAAGCTCCCAAAGTGATATTAAGGTGGTAGAGTTTAAGACAATCCTCACTCATTACTGGGTAGACATGGTCGATGAAGCAGAGAAAAAGCCCCAAAAAGAAGGCGCATCCTTTCGTACTCGATGGCTCGGTGCAGGAACAAATTTTCGACGTATGATTGAACCACTGGACATAGCTGAATACTACAAGGGTGGTGGACAAGACTACATAAAGTCAAGAAGGCCTGAGCATTACAAAAAATTGGAGCAATGGTTGAAAGAAAAACCTGCAAGTGTTCCAAATAGATTGAAGAAACAAAACGTGGCCTCAAGTCTAACAGAGGATTCTTGCTTTTGGGCACATGTTGAGGAGGCTCGCATTTCATGCAAATTGCTGAGTAGCGGAGAATCAAGTGATATGGAGAAAGAATTGAAAAAACTGCTTGAGTTTGAAAACTATGTGTATGGTTTGATGAAATATTATGCAGTATCACCTGAGATTTTCTTGCCACAAAGCAGCTTCATGCAATGGCGGAAAGAGTATAAAGAGATAATGGGAACTTCTTATAGTTCAAATCTCAGCAACCTAATGAAGGATTATGACAAGTATGCTACTGGCTCCCTAGAGATTCCCTGAAATTTTATATGATATAGATCGCATATTTCAATATTTATCTATGCACTTTCCTTCAAACATGTGTGGTATTTTGAATTCATTCCTCAATAAATTGTAAATTAAGGACAGCATCTTTTTAATTTCTTTTTTGTTTCTATTTTAAAATTTTCATGTGTTTCTTTTGCCATTTTGGGTTGGATACTTGGATGTGTTTGGATGAAAACACTTTTAGTCATCATTATCAAAGAAAATATATATATATATATATATATTTTTTCCTTTCTGGCATTGTTTATTCGTCTCTTTCAGCAAGGAAAGGCCACTCTATACCATTGAAATACCCTAGCATAATTCTCCTCCACAAGATCATTCATGACTTTCTAACATTTCTACATTTTTCATTTAATATTCATAATTGGGTAGTTGGGAAAATATTGGAAATTAATCAACAAAAGTCAAAAATAGGATTTTGAGACTGAAAGGAGCAATTCATATAAGGAGTAGGTTGCCTCTTGTTTAGAAATAAGTCCAAATTGTTACCGGTAGTTAACTTATAAAAAGCATAGGTTCACGATCATTTACACTTTTGCTCGCTTTAAACCAACCCAAAAAAAAAAATGCAAATATTTTTGTGCATAATAAAAAAACTTTAGGGTAATTTATGTATTTAGTCCCGATCTTTTACATTATATTTCACTTTAATTCCTAACATTTCAATTGTGTCGATTTGATCTCTAGCCTTTTAGTATCATGTCAATTTAGTCACTAACGTTATCTTTTGGATGAAAATTGTTAGCGTGGCAAACGGTCAAAATAAAAAATTAGTTTATTGCCACATCAACAGACCAAATACGTATTTTATCCAAAACTTTAACAATAATTGTATTTTTATGCATAATAAAAAGGGGTAATTGTTAATAAATAATTTAAGGAAAATTTTGACACCCTTTTATAGAAAATATAAAAAGTTGTCAAAAAATTAATTTTTTTTTCTCATATATTTTTTAAAAATATATCATAAATCAATGTTCTTATGAAATCCGTTAACTTTTCCCTAATAAAAATAGTGTCAATTGTGGATGATGTGAAATCATAACTTATGGTCTTAACTATATCTTATAAAAATAATTGTATAAAAAAAATGTTGTGTCCTTAGGTAATGCTCTGGAAAAAGAGAGAAGGATTTGTTTTTTTGGGTAGAAAGGATAAAAAATATATATATATATATCTTTAGTAGGAAAAAAAAAAAAAAAAGACCTCATTCCATTTGAAGACCCTATTTAACCATCCACCATCACCCATAAGATTGGAGTACTATCCTAAATGAATAAACAAGCCCATACCATAATCCAACAACCATCATGGTCTCGCATATAAGGCCACCAGTCTCTACTCTCTAAAAAAGGGCTTGGGTTAACATATTTTAGTTGTGGAGTCCAAGAAATGAAAGACAGTAAATTGATAGGCTAGAATGCTAAACAACATAATTCTTTAGCATAAATAGTCTTTATTTTTTGTTTTTTATTAGGAATCTTTAGCATATTGTTGACATTACTTTATAGTCTAATCCATGCTTTTGTTCTACGAAATTTAGATGACTCAGCTAATTTTGGTATTGATTCTCATCGATGTAATAACTAACAAGACACAATATATTCTATATTATACGTTGCTGATTTTCTAAGTAGATCGAACAAAGTCACAGAAGATGAGCCAAAATCACTTGTAAGTAAAAACCCTTTTCATTTCTTTTCTTCAGCTTGTTTTCCTTCTTTGATGCATCATGATTTCTTAGCTTTTTTGTTTCTTAATGACAGATTTAGCAGCGGGTTAGAGTTGGCAAATTTGGTGGTCAGCTCTGGTGTTCTGTACCATTCTTGGGCTGCAGTTCGGGACCTGTACAGTGAAATCAATCAAAATGAACAGCAATCTTTGTCAGTAAGATACAAAGTTTCTCAGCAACCAAACAGTACCACCATAGCTTTCTTTACTTGGCCTGCTTGTTCCAAAGACTATATTATTCAGGGTGGAGGAGGAGAGGATTTGGTTTCATCATCAACTCTAAAGGAGTCTTTTCCTCTCTTTGAATTCCTGTGCACCAAAACCAACCCACAATTCTCCATTAACAAAGCTGCACCTGAGCTTTTTGCCTCTATCCGTGATAGTCTCCCCTCCTTGAAATCTCAGGTACCTCTATGCCCTGAAAATTCTTTCCTTTTTTTTTTTTTTCTTTTTTGACAAAAGCTTAAAGCATGAACTGCAACTGAGTCAATTGACAAACTTCTAAAACAAAGTCTAATTTTCTTAAACTTTCAATATAATTGATAACCAGGTCGTAATTAACCAGCTACTTTTATTTTTTGCTACGTTTTCCCATTTTCTATTGTGTCTGTTTGACCAGAAATGTGGTCGTTAGTACTTGTCAATGTATTATTGGTATCATCATCATTATTAACATGAAGGTTTAAATTTAAAAAATATCATTGTTATTATTATTATTAGGGTATTAAACAAAACAATTAAATATCGTTAATATTGGAAAGGTATGAAGAGAACGATATCTAATTGTCATTATTGATGTTTTTGTTTTTTTGTTTTTTTGGGAAGATAATGTTTGAGATATTTAATTTAACAAAAATTTTTGTGTGATGATTGTTATTTAATTATTTTATTACTCCAATTTATATTTATATATATTATTTTTTCCAACTAGTAAATTTAAGATATTTCAGATTTATTTTTTTCTAATTTTAACTGCTAGTATCCTGCTGATAAATACATTATAACTAACTATATATTCTTAGTCTACTAATTTTATCGTGAAATATAATGATATATTAACAAGATTTTAACTATAAATGTTTGTGAGGTGTGAGGGACAATGGCTGAAATTTAAGTTTCCAAAAGAGAATTTCACACGCATATACACTTAGATTAGGTTAGAGTAGAATTTCTATTTTGTATATAAAAAAATAAACTATAATTATTAATTATTGCATAAAATGATATTTTGAGAGTAACTCTATAATCTATATTACTGCCTGCATGACGCATTTGGAATGGTTTTGTTTTTGGAAAATAGAGAATTTTTTTGAGCAATGCTAATACTACATAAAGACACAATTTCTACCACAACTCGCCATGTGGGCAAGTTGTAGTACAAATTGTGTTATTTTATATGATACTAGCGTTACTCAAATTTTTTTATTGAAAAAATTAAATAAAGATTTTTGCCCTCTCATCCGGTCAATATCTCATGAGTGCACTGTACCTTTTTTTTTCTTTTCTTTTCTTAATTGCATTTTCGTACAGGTAATCATTTTGAGTATTCCTATGTCATTTGAATATATTAGGCTATTAGCAAATTAATCTTTTTGAAATATTGCTATATAGTATGGATGTGAAATATATATTTGAAATAATAGTAGGATAATATTTATATAACTTTCCTAATAAATTATGAAAAATATCTTTTTATCTTTAATTCATATAAAAAATTGACCAGTTTAAATACTATTTTAGTCTATACTACTAATTTTTTGTATTTATTTATTTATTTTATATTATTTAATTATTTAAAATAATGACTTTATCACGGTTAGACTTTAAAATTTTTGAACTTTTTTTTTTTATCAATTTTTTGAATAGTCCAAGACTGAAAATCATGATATCATTACTATGTTCTTTTTATTTTTTAATCATAGTTAATAGATTTAAGAAAATATATTTAAAATCCTGAATAAAAAAATGAAAATATATATATATATATAGAATTACATATTACAAACTTGAATGAATATTTTTTATTAAAGAATTTGAAATTAATTTTCTTCTATATTCCAAATTAGTAGGATACTTATGCTACCTCATATAATTTCACAAGATATTGTTAAAAAAAATAACTAATTGAGCATTTAGTATATTTAATACATTTTTTCAATTTTCTGACCCCATTTTTTATTTAAAAAAAGAAAAAGAAGCTCTAATTTTAAATAATTGTATATATTAGTCATATTACGGCCATATATATATGGTCGTAGTATGACTAATGAAAGCTCAGATTTGTGTTAAAACACAAGAGCTGTTTAGACCCCCAAATTAAATATTACAGCTCGATTAATTTTACTCTAACTTATACTAAGTGCGGAATAGAGTAAATGCGAGCGGATAAACAATATAACTACTCTAAGCCATATTCATTAAAACACAGCAGTAAAATGAAAGCTACAAGAGTAGGGAAGAAGAATGCAAACACAAGATAACACGCCGATGGGTTATCGAAGAGGAAACTGAAGTAATCGGCGTAAAACCTCTCCGCCACCCTCCAAGCGGTAAATTGATCCACTAGACAATCAGTTGGGATACATGAATAGCAAGAGACCCTCAAAGCCTAATCTACCCGATGCACCTAAGCCCTCCAAGCTCCTATTCCAACAAGACTTCTTGGAACCGTGTCTTGTCTAGCTCTCCGGATCCCGCAATATGCCCGATTGCATCCGCCAAAGCTTGGCTTCTTCCAATGCTTCCCGGCAGCACCAAAACTAGGGGTGTCAATTCGGGTTAGTGTGTCGAGTTCGTGTCGTGTCGAGGTAGGGGTATTCGACTAAATGGCTCAACTCTAACCCGACCCATTTAATAATCATGTCATGATCCTTCAACTCTAACCCGACCTGTTAATAAGGCGGGTTGACCTGACCCAACCCATTTGACACGCTTAATAAACGAGTCGTGTTGGGTTGACACGAATGTAACACAACCCATTTCAACATGCATAATATTAAATATAACATCCATCTAGAAATAATTTTTATTACATCCCAAAAAGCAGTGCATATACTTCAAGTCTTTAACTCACATTCAAAATAATATAGTTCAACAAAAATATAACATTCATCTAGAAATAAATTCTTTAAACTCTAAAAGAAGTGCATACACTTCAACCCAAATTCAAAATAACAAAGTTTAACAAAAAGAAAATAAGATAGTTCAACAAAAATATAATATCCTTGGAACTTGCCAAATGCTAAGTATCAATATTGAAAGAATTTGAGCAAACAGTAGACTAATCCTGACTATGACCACGATTATCATCCATAGATTCTTTGTTGATGTCCAAATTCATAACATCTTCCACAAGCTCATCCAATTTCATTTGTGCAAGTTCTATGCCAAAAAAAAGAAAAAAAGTATTAGTAGTTCTAGGGTCTGTAAAGTTTCAATTTCCAATTATATCCCTTATAAATTTTTGTAATTACTCACTTTTCTTTTATAAATTTAAAATATATGTTGGATATGAAAGATATTTGACAAATCTAAAATAAAATAAAAATTTATTTGTTATACGAGTTAAATGGGTTGTGTTAAGTGGGTCATATCAGGTTGATACAAATAAATTGGCGTGTCAAATGTGTTTATTGCGGGTTACGCGGGTTGACCCGCTTATAACACGTTTCTTATCGTGTCGCTTTCGGGTCGACCCGTTTATGACCCAAACCCATTAAGGCCCAACCCTAACCCGAAAAAACTCGTGTCGGGTTCGTGTCGTGTTCACGGGTTGGGTCGAACATTGACACCCCTAACCAAAACCTCACTTAACACTCTAAAAGGGTGTGGTAAGTGTTTGGGCTATCAACCTCTCAAGGATATGAAAATGGAGAGGTAGGAGTTGAGGAAAAATCACAATGGATTGTGTAGAGAAATGTGAGTATAACAATCTCTAACTCTCAAGGATAGTGGCTAGGGTTTTCTCTCAGAAGCACTCTTCAACATCTATGGGTAATGTGGGTATATATAGTGTGGGTACAGATAGTGTGTATCAGATATGACAGATTAGCAAAACAGAATGTTTCGCGGGTATCTCGCGGGAAGGCCTTACCCGCGAGACACTCGGGAAAACCAGCTGTCTTCATCCTGTCCTGACTCTTCGCATTCCAGTCATGTACTGGGCACATGCTTCACTTCGCAGAAAGCCTACTTGCGAGCTATCCGCGAAAACTGCTTTAGTCTTCAATTGCCTTGAGTCTTCACACTCTCTCTCTCTCTCACACAACTCTTACAAATAAATCCCACATAAAATACAGGGTACATAAGATTGAACAAAATTACAATCAAATTTGGCACGAAATTAAAGCCACATAAACTAGTTGTAAATTACAACTTTACAACTAACATATAAAAATTCAAATTACAGTAAATTTTTAATAGATAAAAAATTTAAGATTATAAATTAAAATAAGTAAACATTGATGTTTAATATGAATAATAAAACATTAAAGTAAAAGGTATTAATTTTGATAATCTTCTGTTGTATAAAGCTTAGTAAAAATAAGATATGTATTATTAGCGTATTTTATGCTTTTAATTATAAAAAGACATATTTTTAATAGAATTTTTGTTTTGTATGGCAAATGAGAGTTCTTTTGAGAAAAATATTTACTTTTTTTTTTTTTGTGTGTTGAGAAACATGTCAATCATCTTACGTGTGACATATGCTACCATCTGTGTATTTTATTAACTAGGATTATATTTAACATTTTGGAGAAGATATTATAGACCCTTTTTTAATTAATCAAAAGAACTTTAGTCTTTAAGAATGTCACTCATCCTATTATCAACATTAATGTAAGATTTATATCTTAATGCAGATTGATTCCAAACCAGTAATTATCACTGGAAACTCTCTGGGAGGATCTGTTGCCTCTCTATTCACCTTATGGATACTAGAAAAAATCAATTTATCAAGCACCAAAACACGCCCACTTTGCATCACTTTTGGTTCACCCCTTGTAGGTGATGATGGGTTGCAAGAAGCCATATCAAAATATCCAACATGGAACTCTTGCTTTTTGCATGTAGTTTCTGATCAGGATTCAATTCCCAGAGTCTTAATTTCACCCCACAATCCCATTGACTCAATTTACAAGCCTTTTGGTACATTTCTCTTGCATTCGGAATTGGGCTGTGCTTGTTTTGAGGATTCTCAATCCATTTTGGACTTGTTGACAGCAACCTACTCAGAGGGTCCAGAAAATCAAAATCCTAATCAAGTTTTGGAGTTCTATGAAGCACTTGTCCAACATCTCAACCATAAGGTAATTTGTAAGGATGCTACACAATTGGTTAAAAGGAATACAAAATCATTTGAGGCAGGCATCATTACACAACTAGAAGCAATTGGATTGGTGCGGCCCCAGGTAGTTTACTTACAAACTTTTTTTATGAATTGCATATGGTTACAATGCTTATTTGACCCATTTGTCATGCTATGGTTCAGACACGATATGCTTAGTTAAACAAGACATTGAATAAAACAATGTAAAGAATGAAGAGCTGAACTATTAACAACTAACCAAAACCTCTCATATCTCTTACATGGCTAAACTTTCTACCTTGTAAAATAGCCAAACTCATTTTTATAAGTCATTGCAGCAACAACAGAGGAACAATGGCATCGACAATCTGATTACAAGGACAGAAAGACAGAAAAAGAAGTTGGAAATCCTGAAGAGGCATGTTTTTGATCCTTCCAAGAAGTTGAATGACATGAAAATAAATATGGCCTACTTGGAATGGTACAAGAAACATTTTAAGGATAAGGGAATTGGATACTATGATAGCTACAAGAATCCAGGCAATTTAAGTGATCTTAATGTGGTAAGGTATAAGAAAATCCTCACTTGTTACTAGGAAGAAATGGTTGATGAAGCAGAGAAAAAGCCCCAGAAGGAAGGTGCCTCCTTTCGTACCCGATGGCTCTTTGCGGGAACAAATTACCGAAGGATGTGTGAACCATTGGACATAGCTGAATACTACAATAAGGGTCTTAAAGACTACATAAACCAAGGAAGGCCTAAACATTACAAACAATTGGAGCAATGGCTTAAAGAAACAGAGAAACCTGCAAGCAATCCAAGTCAGTTGAAGAAGCAAAACGTGGCTTCTAGTCTAACGGAGGATTCTTGCTTTTGGGCACATGTTGAGGAGGCTCGAATTTCATGCGAATTGTTGAGTAGCAGAGAATCAAGTATTGGGGAGAAAGAATCATCAAAGCACAACCTGGTTGAGTTTGAAAACTATGTTTTGAGTTTGATGAAAAACTATGCAGTATCGCCTGAGATTTTCTTGCCGCGGTGCAGCTTCATGTTGTGGTGGAAAGAGTATGAGGAAATCATTAGAAAAGGAATTATGGGAGCTGCTTATTATTCACCTCTCACTGACTTAATGAAGAGTCGCAATTACCAAAACTATGCTACTGGCGGCCTAGAGATTCCCTGAATTTGTATATGTATCAAACATTTCAAATCTATGTGTAAAGTGTGCACTTGCCTTCAAACTTGTATGGTATTCTGAAATCATTTCCCAATAAATTGTAGAGACATCATCGTCTTTTTCTTTTTTTGATTATTTTTCAGTTTTCCATAACTTTTCTTTTGCCTTTAGGTTGGATGTGTATGTTGGGTGCACCATGCACCATGGTCCAGCCCACATGAAGTTAAAGCCCATATATAATGCACATATGCTTACTTTGATTTTTCTCTTAACTTGCAAATTAATACGATAGTTTACGTCTGCCCCAAACAAAAATTTCTGGTTCCATCCCTAGTTTAAGATCATAACAACTTAGAATGCCATCTTAGCCAAGATTTCTTGAAAGAAAGAATGTCATAATAACAATAACAACAAAGAAATCAAAGAGGATTATCACTGTGTTATATTAGGCCAAGGGAGTTTAATTTTTAGGTATGGTGGTCCATTGATTGCCAAGTCTTAGTTGTGTGCAACCTAACAGGAATGAACTATAAATGGAGACTTTAAACTAAACTAGTAGGAAGGTGTAGGACTAGGAACCACACGGCGTTATTCAATGCGGGACCGGCTAGCACATGCTTTTTGGGCTTTATGCTTGTTTCTCTCTTCCATTGCATTATTGGTATCTTGCTGTTGTCGTTCACAACATGGCTAAAGGCCTCTTCTCTTTTGTTCTCTATAGAAAAAAATCCCCCTTTTTCTCTCTTTCTTTTTGGGTTTGATCTTTTTATGTTTGAAACTCTATGTAAAGCTCTCACCGACACTTTTTTGACTAGATATGCACATTTGTAAAGAAACCAAATGGAATGTTCAACAACGATATTCCACATAACAATTGGCACAGTGTGGTAGTAGTTTAGGAGAAACTTGAAAGAAAATAAGTGTCTTGTGGTTGTAGGGTATATACACGAAATTTCTAGATCATACAAGACAATATTTACGTGGTTCAACAATTTGTTTATGTCCACAGAGTTGCAATAATTTCATTATTCATAGGGAAAAAATACAAAATGCAACTGTACAATTTTTCTCTCTCAAAACAACACCTCCAAATCCAAATCTAAAAACCACAGTATTTCACTCCTGCATAGAAGATTCACAATGGGCTAAACACTAGCAAATAATTTGAGTGCTCCAGCTTGGGCCTAACATCCCAAGCCTCTGCTTTAAGGACTAAGCCTTATAAAAAGTCCCATTAAAAACCGTAGCATTTTTATATCGAGTCAGGTCATATTCTAGATCAAACACAATTAAACTCCATATAGCCCAACAGTGGTTAAGTAGTTTCAATTTTAAATTTTCTTCTCTCATTTATTGTAAGAACAAAAATATAATACATTATCCATCTAGTAGTTGTATGGAGGTGCAATTTAGCAAGGAGAAAGATTATATATTTAGTTTTTTATTAGAATTTAAATTTTAGTATATTGAAGTGAACTATATAAATAGATCTCAGATAGTTTTTCTTATAACAAGTGGGGTAAAGAATAGTTGAATGAATTGATATTACATGTACAATAGTAGAGAAATTTTAGGTCAAATGTATTGACTTTAGGGAAACATTAATATACTGGTTAAACAGTACTCAATGAGCGGTGAGCACTAAATCCTGTAAATTTTGTAGTTAGCATATTAAATGATAATGAACATTGGTTCAATTCTTTCCAACATTTGCCATTGGAATATATTATAGTATTTTCTGCTGAAGCTTAATTTAATAAAAGATTAAGGTATTTAATTAAGTGATAATTATTGACATCTATATATAAATAAATAAAATTATTTAGCGCGTGTTTATATATATATATATATTTATATATATATGATAAGTAGGTAGTGGAAGAGGAAAGGATAGACTTTTTTTTTTTTTTTTTTTTTTAATACAAGATAGAATTCTACTCTAGCCTAATCTAAATGTATATATGTGTGAAGCTCCCTCCTGGAGATTTGAACCCCGGCCCTTGCCCCCCACACCCCACAAGTACTTATACTTGTGAAGCGACCATCGCACCAAGGATGTGCAATGGTGGGAAAGGATAGACTTAAACCACAAAGGATGTCATTGACTCATTATTACTAGGCCAACTATTATTTCTTTTTTTCCTTTTGATAAATAGGTAGATAGAGTTTTCCTAAAATGTGATAGATAAATAGTGAGGGAGAAGGAGAAGAGATTTGAATCAGATATAGACATAGACATAATGCACCGCAAGATGATGTCATTATTGCTAGACTATACTGAGTTATTACATGAACACTCACATTACAATATTTTTAAAACTAACCTGACTGTTTAGTTCAGATTAATTTCCCAAAAACACAAAGTAAGGACCAAAAAAAAGTATTTAAACAAATAATTACAAGATGAATTAAAATTAAAAAAATAACGGGGTAAAATAGTTTTTTTTTTTTTTTTTTTTTTTTAAAAAAAAAATCTCTTAAACCAGTTGCCCAAGACATTTCCATCTGAAACACCCGGTGAGGTACAAGTTATACAAAATATGAAATGCGTAATAAGGAAAGAAGTAAGGAACTAAACAGCTTATTCAAAAAAATCAGCTTACCTTGAATACTGATGGTCAACCATGTTGTCATGGCAACCCACTAACATCTCTCCTTATTGAGAATACTTTACATAATTTTTTTTCAAGATGTAATCTCTTATTTTAAAAATGACAAATTTTAGTTACAAAATTGATTGTAACATGAAATTACAACCTTACTCAATATCTTTTTATTGGAGGTGAATTTTGATAAATCCACCATTGGATTACATTTTCTTCTTATATCCTCCATGCTTGCAAAATTTTTAGAAAATTAAAGATCAATAGCCATGTCATCAACAAATTGTTTAAATTGCAAGTTTTTGTAGTTTAAAATTATGTATAAAATATAAGCTTATAGATCATATAGTAAATAATATCTTATTGGCGCAAAATTTAACATGTGTATTAAGAGCGTAAAGAACATACAATCCAACTGTTAAATTTTCAAAATATGTAGTAATTTTAATGATATTGAGTAAGGTTATAACCTTAGGCTACAACCAATTTTGTAACTAAACTTTATCCTTTTAGAAATGGTAAGTTATGGTGATAAAATTAAAATCATGTCATGATAAACATGTCGGATGTTTTTTATTATTATATAAAATAACACATGAAAATTACACTTTAAACTTATACTTTTAAGGATGTTTTCAAATTAATCCATGAAATTTAAGATTTTCACAAATTAAATTTTATAGTTTTACTAATATCAAATTGAATTTGGATGAAAAATCATATCAAGTTAAACTCAAGATTTTTTGGGCTCAATTCGGAGAATTAATTTTCTTGTCCGATTGAGGGCTTTTAAAAGTTTAAATGGTACAATTTTAAAAGCTCAAGCCTTCAAGGTTTGATCTAAAACTAATAAAGCTTAATAATATTAAATTTTATGATTTAATTTGAAACTTTTAAATTATAGGATTAAATTTGAAAGTATCGAGTGGGTTCCAGTTAATTTAATTGATAAAGTTTCTTGTCTTGAATAAGAAATTTATGTTTGAATCATGTCTAGGCAATAAATAAACCAATTGATATATTAGTTTAATAATAAAGAATAATTATTATGGAATGAACCCCATAAATTTTAATCATGTTCTCTCAGTAAAATATTAAAATCATTGCTAAAGTTTAAGAATTAAATTATAATTTACAAAAAGAAAAGAAAATTACAACAATAATATGAGATTTATCATTATATATATATATATATATATATATTTTTTTTTTGAGCAAAGATTTATCATTATATTTACGGATACAATGAAGGACAAAGTTTTCCTCAAGATATTGAAGGAATCTCTCTTAACTCATTACTTGGTGGTTTATAAGACCATCCACGTATTTAATTGTAGCACATTTACCGTGAGACGAATGGGTGCGTAGATCTTTTGGCTAAAAGGGGCAAGGATCAAATAGATAAAATAAGAGAATACATTCACTGCCTTTCTTTTGTACATCAAACTTTATTGCTAGATATGATGGGTTTGGGCAAAGTAGAGATTGCTCTTCTTTTGTCCTCCGACACGGTTTGTATTATTTCTTTCCCTCTTATCTAAAAAAAATATATTTAATGATTATTAAGTATGTTATATGATTAAAAGTACACTTGAATATATAAATATATATATATGTTTATATATATAATTATAACCTCTACAAAGAGCCTTAAAGCTCATTGGTATAGTCTGTTATCCTTTATTATAAAAACCAAGGTTGTCACCTTCAAACTGGTTTAGACTTTGGAGTAGTCTATAATACATTTTATTTAACTTTCGATAAAATTTACCTCTAAACTGATTTGAAAAAAAATCTTCTCTAACTTAATTATTATGTCACAATCTTTGGAGGAGTCTATAATACATTTTATATAAGTTCCGATAAAATTGACCTCTAAACTGATTTGAAAAAATCTTCTCTAACTTATTATGTCACGATTATGAATTCATTTACAAATATATAATCACATAACTTATTAAATTATTTAAATAAATCATATAGTTCATTGCATAGGTTGCAAAACTAAAAATAAATACAAATAATTTTATAAATTATCACATAATAAAATTGGAGAAATATTTTTTCTATACCAGTTGTTCATAACCATTTCTACTGATGAACAAGCCTGGCAGATAATTCGCAGCCAGAAGCTTCTTATTCTTATACATCTTCTGTTTTAGTTTATTTTATTTTATTTTTTTTAAATGAATATATGCAGGGAAATGCATTCATCACCACAGCAAGATCACCGTTATTCCATATAAACAGAATCGAATGGGACCCAATTAAACAATAATGTCCTAAAGCTAGCACCCTTCAGCCATCAGCATGATCTATCATGTGACTTATACGAATTATGCGCCAGTCTCACCGCTACCATTCATTAAGCTAAAAAGTTAGGGTCTATTTAGATACCGCTTATTACTGAAAATTAAAAATACTATAACAAAATAAATTTTAAATGTGTAAATAGTGCCGTGGGACCTAGTTTTAAAGAAAAATTTGTTGAAATCCGTACTTGCGGGTCTCGTAAACAATGCACGGGACCCACAAAAAAAACGCAAACACTCATTTTTTTCCTTTTCAGTGCAATCCAAACTCAACCATAGTGTGTGTTTGGCAAAAATTATTTTTGCCAACTTATTTTACTATTTAGCTTATTTTTGCGACTATTTATGGACCACATTGCATTTTTTGATACTATTCATGGGTCCAACTGTACTATTTCAACTAACTTTTACTTTTATCTACAATAGTTTCAGCAAAAAATTTTCAATTTCAACAAAATAAGCGAATTCTAAATAGACCCATAGAGATAAGAAAAGATAATAATTTTAGTTATTTCAGGTTGGAATATGATTTTGGTTCATGTGCCATATTCTGTTTTCGTGCACCAATGATCAATCAACCATTTGTTCCAATTTAATTTAAAATTTCAAATATATTTTCTTTTCCCTATTTACTACTATGCAGAGGGAATGTACCATATATCTACAAATAGTAAAAGTGATGAATATTATCTATCGTGCTATATCAATATTATAAAATAAAAACACATGTAAAAAAATATAGTATATCAACAATTATTGTCCATATAGCAATGAACTAAGTTCTATTGATATAAGGAATAGATACAAGAAATACAACAAAACTAGATTACAACGACATACTGCAGAAAAAAAAAAAAAAAAAAAAAAAAAAAAACAGTGTTAATTATCTAGATCCCGCAAGAACAAAAAGGTCACAATTAATACAGTTGGACCTTGGAAGAAATACATAGAGATCAAGACCTGAAACCACAATTCAACTAGGTAATTCACCTATCAAAAAAAAAAAAAACTAGGTAATACACTAACTAAATACCAATGGTGCATTGAGTTTTAACAAAACTAGATTCAAGAATCTCCCTTGAACAACAATGGGCCATGTTTAAGATAGAATTAATTCTTAAAACAAGCTATGTCAACATCACGAGTTCTAATTAACTTCTCATTTATTAAGTTGCATTAAGCTTCCCTATGTTTTAAGCCGACCTCCATGAATATGATTGTTCCTTTGGACCCATAGATGATAAAGAGCAGCTCCCCAAGCCACTATACATAGAAGTCCCCTCAAAAGTCAAAACTCTTACCATGGCAGTTATTTAAAGTTTAAACCCAAATCAACTATCTCGTCCCAATTGGTTACAGGTTTACATCAAGCATAAACCTCATAATCAAAACCCAAATTCTTCTAATTAAAGAGCAACTGAAAAACAAAGGGTCATGCTAACGAGTGCCTTTAGGGCATTAATTAACAATCTAGTTAAAGAAATTAATGTTTTGACAGTTTTTTTCATTTCCCATAAAAGTAATATCAAAACCATAGTTGTCAAATCATGAATCGATTTTTGATTTTTTTTGTATCGTGTATCGTATCGAATTGTGTATCGTAAGATACACAAACACCTAATAAAATTATAAAATAATTATAAATATACATATATAAAAGGTATATTCATTATAAATTCAAAATATATTCAACTAATGACCAATTTAATCATTACTTATGTAATAAAATTTAATAAAGCTAACTAAATAAATCAAATTAACTTATGTTTATAATATGCACATTCAAATTGATTAAACTCGGAAGTAATACATGATATATGAACCAAAATAATAATATCTTTTTGTCATCTTGGCTAATCAACTCCATCTAAGTCAATATTATCATCACGTTTAGCATCTTGCAAAATTATTTTTTCATAGACATTTTCTTTATTATTATCAACATTTACTTTTTTTTTGGTTTTTCTATTCTAATAATTTTTTCTTTATATTTTTTCTTGGCATTCTAGCTTTTTAGACTCAAAATAATAATAACAAAATAAAAAATAATTATATTTTCATTTAATACATTATTAATAGCATAGAAAATAAATTTGCACATATAAAAGTGAGTGTTATGAGTATAGTCTAAATTTTGTAGGAGAAAGAGAAGGGAGGAAAAAAACTCATGGACTTGCTATTTCATTAGACTCAATTAAGTTTCTCAACAATTTTGTGTTAACAAAGTCTAACAACTTGTTTAAATCAAATAAAATCACAAATTTTAACAAAAAAAACCCATTTTAAACCCACATGTCTATGTATCGTACGATACGTACGATTCACCAATACGATACGATTCATACGATACGCACTTATGTTTCGGACGATTCATGAGCACTTACGATACGCCCTTACGATACGAAACTTTTTGTACACGATACTGACAACTATGGTCAAAACTTTCTAAAAATGGATTATTAACCAATGCCCTAAGGGCACTCGTTAGCATTTCCCAAAAACAAATGATAACGACTTTCAAGACAATTAATACCAAAGACGTATGTTGTATCACCTAAATGCATATAATTGTATTCCATTTCTTTTTTTCCTTTTTTTTTTATATAAGATAAAAATTCTACTTTAATTTAATCTAAGTGTATATGTGTGTGAAACTCCTTCTTAGAAATTTGAACTCTTAAGTGTATTTGTGTGTGTTAAGTGTATACAAATACTTAGTACTTGTGAAGTGAAGTGACCATTACGTTAAGAGTGCGGTACACACAACAATATCTTAAATAAGGTAAGAGCATATAATTCATTTATTGTGTGTGTGTGTGTGTGTGTGTGTGTGTGTGTGTGAGAGAGAGAGAGAGAGAGAGAGAGAGAGAAATACTATTATATTAACTTTTGGTTAAATTGCATATTTGGTTAATAACTTCTTAGCATTAGCATTGGGAAATTCCAATTCTACTCTATTTTACCATTCCAAAAAGCCACTTTATCATTATACCATACCATTTTACAATATCTCCAGCATCCCAAAACTCTATTTTATTAAAATATTATTTTTTAATCTTTCTTTATTATTTCTTTCCAACCGTCACTTTTTTTCAGACTTGGTTTTCCTGGGCTTTCCAACAGTCATTTTTTTTCCTCTCTTTCTCCCTCAACCTCTAGCACCGGTTCAACACACAAAGCCACACACACACACACACAGACCCATGATACACCAATCAACCTATCCAAACCATCACCACACACACAGAGCCACACACACACACACACAAACACAAACCATCAAACCTTCAATAGAGCCACACACACACAAACCATCAAACTAGTTGGAGCCAACAACAACCACCACACCCACCACCCAAGCCACAGATCAGCAAACCCAAGCCACTGATTAGAAACCCACGGCGTCGATTTGAAACCCAGGCCGTCAAAAATACCTAGAAAAATGCCGATGATCAACCCAGAAAAACGTCGAAAATACCCAAAAATACCCAAGCCACCGATCAGCAAACCCACGCCGCCAATTTGAAACCCAGGCTGTCGAAAATACCCAGAAAAACGCCGATGATCAACCCAGAAAAATGTCGAAAATACCCAAGCCACTGATCAGAAACCCACGCCGCCGATTTGAAACCTAGGCCGTCGAAAATACCCAGCAAAACCAAAACCAAACCAAAACTAAAGCAACGCCACCAGAGCAAACCCATTAAAAAAAAATCATCACCGGAGCCACCATCGGAGCTACCGATGATCAACCCAACCGATCCACCCATCAATCAACAGATCCACCGTTTCAAACCCACTGATCAACCAATCCAAACCCACCATTAACCGATCCCAGCCCACCGATCCAAACCCAGCTCGCTCCACGCTGATCCAACCTCCAAAATCCAAAACCAAGCACCGGTGAGAGACAGAGAGAGGAAGTGAGAGTCAGAATGAGAGAGGACAGTTGAGAGAATAAAATATTGTTTTTGGTTTTACAATTGTGCTACAGTGCAATTCTAAAGGTAGAATTGCACTATAGCAATATTGCAAAAAAAAATTGCAATACTTGAGTTTAGAATTCTCTGATGCAGTGACATTTAGGGCTGCAAATGCCAAATTCTCCTTATATTTGGCATTAGCATTCCCCAATGCTAATGCTTTTGTTTCAAAAATATCAGTTTTGTTGTGGACATAAAATGTTAATTTAATACACAAAGAGAAATGCTACGTCCACAACATTTTCAAAACACTTTTAAACAAATCATAAATGACAAATTGTTATGGGCTGTTACTTGTGGGTAATAAAGTAATTTCAATAGTAGATTAAATTAAAAACTTGTAACAATTTACCACCTAAAATTTGTTGTGAAAATTTTATTGACCAAGCACTTCTCATCAACAAAATGCATGAAACTAAGATCACTTTGACGAAGTGAAATTTATAACATAGCATGAATTTCATTTATTTAGTTAATATCTTTTTATTCATTGAATATTAAAATAAAACAGGGTAACGGGCCAAGAGGTTGAGTAACTTGAGTTCCCCTAGGCCTAGTACCCTAAATCCCCCTCCATCTAAAGCGGCCGCGTAATTAAGGGATAAAAATAATTAAAATGTAAAGCAAAACATGGGGACGAAAGTCCTTGAGGTTGTGCTTTGAAAGCTTTTGTTTGTATAATTTGTGCGTCTCATAGGGACGCAATGGTGGCACAGCCAGCTATATATATAATGAAGTAGTGGGCACCCAATACTTTTCATTTTAATCCCCTACGGGTCCAAATTCATATACCCTCCAAGATCCACCAATATCACATCATCTCTCTCAGCATTACAGTCATTTCACACCCTCACTAACACCATTTTAGTCTTTTGAAAGTCACCAAGCAAGAATCAACTTATACGTGTCTTGCTCCAAGTCCCTGCATTTCCAACTCAAAATCCACCAAATCTCATCGCAAACAATTAAATAAACGCCGTGGAGTCCTGGACCACCTCTACCCTTACAGCACGCATCCCGTGATTTGTGCTACGCAGACCAACGCGTGAACTCTCTCTTTTTTTTTTTTTTCTTTTTTTAATAAGAGACCGATTAATATATGCCTTAAATCATCAATTTTTGTAAATATTTTATAAGAAATTGAAAAAATTGTAAAAAAAAAAAAGTAGTAACTTTTTCATTTTTTTATAAAATGTTTCTTAAAATATTTTACTAATATATACTATAAAGACATACATTAGTTAAACCCATATATTTAAATTTAAATTTGTTGAATCCATTTATGATGATTTCTCTTTATTAGCATATTAAAACATCAACCTAGGTGAACCCAGATCTCTTTATCAATCGAGTTAATTGGAACACAAAACACGCGCAGTCTCTCTAGAATTCGCTTACAAAACACACAACTTCCTATACATAAATTCACATAATATTTAAGTGACAGCTAATAATTAGACTTCAGTGCATACAAGTCGACATACATGCGATGATGTTGTGTCAACTTATGTATCAATCACGAGTTAAAATTTAAGCATAGTTTAGATTTAGGTGTAAGAAGTGTTGTATTCCTTAAACTTTTTTCTATAAGGAAAAATCCAGACACCTAGTCATTAGTAAAACCCTCCCCCATCTACCCCACTCCCCTAGTTCACTACTCCAGTCCACACACAGCTCACTTTCCTCTCTACCTCTAGCTGATTTATTAGCTTCTTTTTTAGATAGAAAAATCAAAAGGGTGTCCAAAAACACTATCACAAAATGGCATTTCTTCAGATTCTCTTTCTAACATCTCTCTCACTCTTCTTCACACCCTCACATTCCCAACTCTCTTTAGACTACTACAAGCAAAAATGCCCAGCATTCGAGCAAACCATCCGAGATACCATAACCAACAAGCAAATCACAAGCCCCACCACAGCCGCCGCCACGCTCCGCCTCTTCTTCCACGACTGCTTAACAAACGGCTGCGATGCCTCCATTCTCATCTCCTCCACGCCCTTCAACTCCGCCGAGCGTGACGCCGATATCAACCTCTCTCTCCCCGGAGACGCCTTCGACGTGATCGTACGCGCCAAGACCGCGTTGGAGCTAACCTGTCCGAACACCGTCTCTTGCGCCGACATCTTGGCTGTAGCCACTCGTGACCTCGTAACTATGGTCGGCGGTCCCTACTACAACGTTCTCTTGGGTCGAAGAGATGGGTTGGTCTCGAAATCTAACTATGTCGAAGGTAAACTCCCAAGACCCACGATGCCCATGTCTCAGATTATCAACATTTTCAAATCTAATGGCTTTTCGATCCAAGAAATGGTGGCTTTGAGTGGCGCACACACAATTGGGTTCTCTCATTGTAAGGAATTCAGTTCTGGGATTTACAATTTTAGTAAGCTTTCACAGTACGATAGGGAATATAATCCGAGATTCGCTCAAGGGTTGCAACAAGCGTGTAAGGATTTTACAAAGAATCCAACTTTGTCAGTGTTCAATGACATTATGACTCCAAACAAGTTCGATAACATGTACTTTCAGAATCTGCCAAAAGGGTTAGGATTGTTGAGGTCAGATCATGGATTGTACAATTACCCAAATACCAAGCAGTTTGTTGAAATGTATGCGGCAGATCAGAACAAGTTCTTTCAGGCTTTTGCTAAGGCTATGGAGAAGCTGAGTGTGTATAAGGTCCAGACTGGGAGGCAAGGAGAGATTAGGCACAGGTGTGATGCGTTTAACTGAGGTGGAACATTTTGGAAAATTGTAACTTTTTTTTTGGTGGGGGGTTTGGGTTTTTTATTTTTATTTTTATTTTTAATTATTGTTGTTGTTGTTGTGACTGTGATCTGTGGTGAATTGATTGAGGATCATAAACAGGGTGATGAGGATTTCGCTGTGAGGATCTGGTAATATGTATACATGTTTTTGTATCAATGTCCTATTGTCATAATTTTAAGTTTAAATTAAATATACATACTTATTTGTTAGTATTTTCTTTTCTCGGTTACAGTTTCTTTTGTCATTTTTTAGGCCTACAATACAAGTGGTGATCTGGGCAGAGGCTTTGTTTTTTTTACTATTTCCTAAACAAATTGTAGTAAAATAATAATTTGAAATTTAAGAACATAGGATCTCTTTTCCTTGTCTGTCTCATGGATCTTATTTCGGTTTCTATGTTTGTAACTTTTGATGCATTAGTTTTAGAAGTTTTAATATATTTTATTGTTTGTTTAATGTACTCATTAATTACAGACTTTTTTATTGATGAAATTGAAACTAGTAGTGAATATAGTCTATATTTTGTAAACACAGAAACCTAAGATAAATATGATAAAAGAGGGCTAATTAGTTAAATTCGTGGAGTTGGTAGAACCTTTTGCCCTTGAAAACAAAAAATTAACAGTGTCATTATATTCTAAGTCTCAAACATACCAAGGAATTCAAATGTGTTGAAGGGCCAAAAGATTGGATTTTTTTTCCTTCTCTTTTTCTTTTGGTTTGAGTCAAAAGTCAGGATTAGGTCCGAGGCATAGAAGATGTGCTGTATATTGGTAAGTTGCACGTTGATACTGCTTGCAATGATAAGGACCTTAGTACTATCTCAGTTGAGAAAGAGAATGAGGGGGGTCAGGGATTTTAACACTCTGTCCCAAACTCATCAATTGGTCAAGCTTCATTTCAATAATTGATCCAGATGACTGGTAGATAATTGATTATGAATGTAGGTTTCTGAGTTCTGAGGGGTGGAGAAGCTGTAATACAGTAATACAGCATATTAACTAATGATTTGAAGTGTGTCATCTGCAGAAACGCCAAAATCTTGAGAAGACAGAGAGTCAAAGAGACAAAATTCAACTTAGTCAGTAACAATTTATCATTATCTTCCATTCAAAAAGCATCTTCCCCTTTTACTATGCTTCATTATTATAATCCTGATTTCATTCAATCGATAAGTGTAAATGTGTAATTGCTGAACTAGTTTAATCCGTCGCGTTTCCAAGCAGTCACCTTGAGTCTTGAGAAGACACAAAGAAGAGCATCTCTTCCCTTTTACAATGCTTTTATAATAGTATAATCAACTTTGTTGCTTGCATGAGTTCACTTGAGTTGGGTTTCAAACTCTAATAACTATGTTTTATTATTACACAAACTTTTTAGAATCAAAATATATTTAATTACTAGCCTCATCACACTCGCTTTGCCCGAGGGATGAGGTTTTTTTTTTTTTTTTGTCTAATGTCATAAATTTCCTTTTAAATTTTTTTTTTTGGATAAGTTTGTTTTGAAGATATGGATTAATAGGAGAGTGTCCTATTTTGTAGACATTTTAAGTGGAGTTGAAGATATATTTTTACTGGATTGTCTCAAATTTTTTCCCTGTTAAACCTAAAGATTTAGGGGTATTTCTGAACCATATAAAAGTTTAATCCAAAGAGGAGAATCCTCTTATAGATAGTATAGATAAAGTACTCTAATACAGCAGTACTAAACCAGTATAAGAAAACCTCATTTTCTGTGCATACTAGGTAAAATATTGGCTGGAATCAGCCGATACTAGGTATACTAATTAATTAGTCAAAATATTCACATCTCACAGTGAGTGATAAGAGTGTGGTTGATGTAGTATCATTAGGTCCAAATCAATTAGTTTAAGCTTTTGGGATAAGAAAATGTTGCATCCCAACATGCATCACATAATGCTATTCCTTACCAGAGTGAAACAACTCCATTTTTCAAATTCTCTTCTTCGCAATTTTGTTGGCCTTCAAATATTTGTCACAGGCTCAAATCTCTGGAACTTTGGCGAATTTGTGAGATAATTCTACTTGACAATGTACTTCTAATTGAAATTATTATAGGGAAAGTGACTCTTTCTCCTACATTAGACTTCAACAAGAACCTTATGTGGTTTTAAAATGAAATTACATCAAAAGCAGACAATCTAAATGTCTGTTTCTTTTTTACTTAAGTTTTCTGGAAGTCATCATGATGCAGGGAAAAATGATGTGTTGTAATATGATTTAGAATTAGATGGAAAGTGAGTTTCTTAGAACACATTGATAGGTGGTTAGACACCTTTGCAAAGAACACAAAGTTCTCAAATAAAAGCTCCCAAGGCTTCTTTTCAATCGCAAATACAAACAGAATACAAATAAGAGCCTAATCAGCTATTTATACAAGCTACACTACACTGGCAGCCACTGGATTGGCTCGATTAAAGACTTAATCTGATTGGTAATTGGCAATCTAATCAACTAATGTATTAACTAATTGAGTACAAATGGATCTAAGTGACTGCTATTACAATAACAAGCTCTAATCCACTGTTTGGACACAAGCAATAATTTCTACTAGTTCTTTTTTCAGCTACAAATGTAAAACAACTACTTAAATGCCCTGCATCACATTATCTCCAATTTTTGAAAAAATACAGGCAATCAGGCAAAGACACATATTTGCCTTCTTTGTCAAAGTTGGAAGATTAAGCTGATGATGTGTTGAAATCGTCAATGAGTTGTAGGCTCCAAAATGCTCCAGTAGGTACCTGTGGAACAAGAACAAATGGACCAAACAGAAGGCACCGGTGTGGTACCAGCCAAAAACTTTCTGAAGGTCAAGTTAGTGAATAAGAAATCTCTAAGAACTCTATAATGAAAGAGTTAGGGATTTTCTGCGTACTTGCGGAAAGAGGAGGTCTAGTGCTTATATAGTGGTAAGTGGTGAATCGAGATGCCCCGAAAGTAGGGATCTTTCCTTGCGAAGGGTATTTGGCATTAGGGTTTTCGTGATCATAGGGTTTCCGTGATCATAGGGTGTTTTTCCATATGAGAAAGATACACAATGAAGCCTTGGTACGTGATGCGCAAGACATTTCCATATATGAGCACCCGTGGAGACCACATGTTGCCATGCTGGGACCGTCGGCCTACCCAACCTGTCGGTCTTGCGGCCCGTCGTCACTCTATTTCCTCTCGCCTGTATGAGACAGCCGAGCCTTGTCGTTGGTCACCTGGTAAGTGCCGTTGGCTTATCAAGGGTCCCTCGTTACCTTAAAGCCGACGACCTTAAAGAGCCCGTCTGCTTTACGTGTTGAAAACGTTCCCATCATAAGCTAACACACTGAAAACGTTTTTCTCCTCCCATTTTTATAGTGAAGTTGTTCTACTCTAATCTGCGTGTACTAATAAGTGAAACACAAGACTGAAAAATGAAGCCTTTTAAGTTTTAACTATTTCTTTTAATGGTTCTTTATAAAATAAGTCTAGAATGGAAACGCAATTTCTGGTTATATTGGACTTGGAACTCAGTTATTTCTCAAATGAAGATGAAACTCCTTTTTGATCAAATACAATAAGTTGACACAAGAACTAAAAGAAACGATAGACAATTTTTGATACCTAGAGTTGATCATGACCGAGAATTTGATTTAAAGATTTATAAACATGTACATAAATCTTCCAACATCTTGTCTTACCTTTGACTGCAATAAAAGCATCTAAACAAATATGCTATGGATTTCAAGGCTAATGGATTCATCAAATTAGGCCTCAAAAACCGCTAACATAAGAAAAGTATATCACCATGCTTTATGGCCAACTATCTGAAGCAACAGGCTGGCATGCAAGTTTAAGCACTTATTATCAATAAATCTAGGAGACCAATTATTTTCTTCATAATTTTTATTTTTATTTTTTATAGAACTATTGATATGACTAATTAGTACATAATAAAAATAATGTTAGTGATAGACCCAAGTGAAAGTGTTTTTACTTTTGTTCTTAGTTAAGTGCTAATGTGCTATGCACTACCTGAGGAATACTTAGGAGTTAGGACGGCCTGGATTCTAATTGAGGATAGGGTTGGAAGTATCTTCAAAAGATTACTCAGTAGCTCTGATGCTACTGGTTTAGTCGGCTTGAAGCTGGTTCAGTAGCTCTAAAGCTGTCTTTGGTTTTAACCATGCGAAATTGTAGATGATTTGTATCAAGTGAATTTTGTTTGTTCTATTGGTTTGGGTGTATATGTTTCATCTTGTTCTGTTTAGAACTTGCGTTGTACTTTGTTTCATGCTTGTTGCCCTGATTTTGGGACTAGAAGATCCTTATTGTATCATTTGATTTGTGATGTAAAAAAATCATTTGAATTATCAAAATATATATATATATATATATATATATATTGATTCAATCACAGGAAACCATATCTACATTTGTGACAAAGGTTGCCTCCAACGTTGCTCTTTTTTAAGTCCACAGAAAAAAGAATGATTTGAGGTTAGGCAAAGCTAGCACTTAGTGGCCCAGATGCCAATCCCATCAATTTCTCTTCCCAAATGACCCCGGATCCAAGAGTCCATTGCATTCAACATCCAAACCTAATTGGCCTGAAACATTTCCTTTCGGCTTTTCAATCAAAGCTGAAGTGAAAAAAAGAAAGGTCTAGTCCAGTCATACAGTAATTAATGTTGAAGTAGATTAGATGGCTATAACTCCAAATTAACCATTCAAAAAAGGTAGTGATTGGCATGAGTAACTTTAAGTTATTTCATTCTTTACATACGCGTTTTCATTTGGTATCGAGCATCTAATAGCAGGTCGGTCTAGCCCAAGAGATATCCTAGCCGCGTCAATCATGCGACACTTTTTAACCTATGTTCTGTTTTGGATGAGCATTAGTTTGCTCAACTATATGGTGGGTAGACCTTTTCTCATTTATTAATGATATTGACTGAGTGAAGAGTTTTGTATTTTTAGTGATAATAGCCTACTAAAATTTTAGTAGTCTTGCTTCCTTTTATTAGAATGTATTTTTAGTGCTAATAGTCAACTAAAATGTAGTCTTGCTTTCTTTTATTAGAAGAGTCAAAGTTTGAATATTCATTTTGATAATTAAAACTATTGCATATTCTATTAAAAACTTATTGTGTTATTTTTTTAAATAATTTTTTTATTTAATAAAATAGATTTCAATGTATTACCAAACAAGAAACAATTTGGAATCCTCCTTTTTTTTAAAAGGGAAGATAGAGGAGGAGGGGAAGAAAAAACACACATTTGGGTTAAAAAAAGAAAAAACAGTTAATATCTATCATGGAGTGAATGCCATTTTAAAACACATGCAAAACATTAAAGTAGGGAAAGCTACCTGAAATTTCAAGCCCAAAGCATTCTTCAGTTGTCATGGGCTCTGCCACCTCTTGGGCCTTTCATCTTTCATCTATGCCCCCCCCAAAGAAAATTTTGGAGATAAGAAAAGAAAATGAATAGTTAGGTTTTATCCAAAATCATACTGGAATTGAATGTTTTTCATTAAGCACGCTCAGGATGAAGTCTTCAAACATCATTTAGATGTAATTTACCAAAAAAAAAAAAACATCATTTAGATGTATTATATGAATGATTAACAGACTTTATTGTGCAGATTTAAAACAATAAACGAAGAGAATCAAGGAATAAAGTGAATAATAGCACCAAAGCAAACTTTACACCAATGTCTAAAAACTTTTATTTACACCCTCACCACCATCTATGATTCAGGTGAAAAAAATATATATATATTTTGTTCACCAGAGAGCATGAGCATAAAAACAAATAAAAACATGTAACAAGGTCCAAATAATTACAACCCAACTAAAAAAAAATTTAATAAAATCAAAATACCAAAACACTGTACTCAAAACTCAAAACACTGTACTCAAAACTCATTCAGATTGACACTGAGTGTGACTCAACTCAAGCAAATCTTCCCAATCCACCACCTCCTCCTCATGTTCCTTACTTGTCATTTTCATCATCTCCAATATTGTTATTGCCTTCTCTCTCACACACTTGCTCCCCTCTTTCACCATCTTACTCAACACCTCCTCCATCTCAACTGCCTTTGCCAAAACCCTAAATCTCAACCCACCTTGACTCAATCCATACAATACACTCAAACAACTCTCTTTGGTTGACTCAGAGTTCAACTGGGTCCCACCCAAAAACTTGACCAAACACTCAACCGCACCCGCATCCAACATTGCGGCCCGCCCATCCGAGCACCAAGCCATGTTACCCAACACAAGCATTATTCGACCCGTCATATGACCCGGCTTAACCATACCCAATAGAACCGGGACCAACCCGAGTTTCACTAACCTGACCCTATTGCTCTTAACGAGTGAGAGGTGATAAAGCGCAATCACCGAGTCATGCCGAGTCCGCTCATTCTCTGACCTCAGCAAGTGCATCAACGGCTCTAAAGCACCCAACACACCAATCGCGGTCTTGTTGTCATCATCAAGGGCCAAACTGAAGAGTGCACCAGAAGCATGTTCCTGCGCCTCAGGGAATCCCCCCTTCAAAACATCAATCAAGAGTGGGACCATACCTGACCGTACGATCTTCACCTTGTTGATATCCTCCAAAGACAGATTCACCAACGCCGCGACTGTGTTCACTTGAATAGTTGAGTACCTGGACATGATCAGAGATCGGAGGGCTGAGAGTAACCGAGGGGTACATAGGCGGACCCTACTGCTCTCTGTGGACCGTGTGATCTGTCTCAACGAAATCACGGCACGTTCTATCTCAAACACCTGTGGGCTTTTGAGTTTCACCAACAACTCCTCCTCTTCTTCGTTGAAACCAGGGTTTAGGGTATCAGAGGAGGACGAGGACGAGGATGAGTTGTTGTTGTTGTTGTAACTCGGGTGAATCACGAGTTGGAGAGATGGGGTCGACTCGGCGGTCTCAACTGAGTCGACTGAGCTCGAGCAGGAGTGAGTTAACTCGGGGTCATTGAGATTCACTGTAGGGCTTTCTATAGCCCCTTGAACCAGGTTCTTCTCCGAGATTACGATCTGGGTATCTGGGTTTTTGACCTCGATCTCCATTAATGCACGGACGAGGTTTTTAGCGTTGATGGGGTCGATGGGTTTTGGTGGGTCTACACAGTGAGTCTTGCACCAGTTGAGAATGGCGGTTTTGAGAGCGAGGTTGGGGATTACAGAGGAGAAATCTGGTGTGGACGAGTCTTCTTCGAGAGTGGGAGTGAAGGATAGGGCTTTACAGGCTAAGACGCAAGCGTTTTCCAATGTGTGGCCTGAGGTGACGATAACTGGTTCGGCCATGAGAGACCCAGAGATGGGACAGAGAAACTCGTTTGGAGGCTCTTTTGATTTTGGGTTTCGAGGTGGTGAAGATGAGAACCTGTTGAAGAGATACATCAACTTCCATTTGCGCCTGGTAGTCATAGTAGGAGTCTCTTTGATTCTGCCTTTCTCTGTGTCTTTTTCGAATCCCCAGTCTACTTTTTGGGGCTTGTGAGCCACATACCTCATCATGCCCTCTTGAAACTCCATTTTCTGTGTCTAATTTTTTTACTATCCCACAAAGACCGAAAGGTTTCAGTTTTGTACGTGAATAAATGAACAAGCAGTAGTACTGAATATCAAGAAATGTTGCAGATAATGAAAGTCCATTGGGTTTTTAGGAGAAGGGTGAGCTGGAAGAACAAAGATTGTGGCAGTTTGCCCCAGTGTTGATCTCCTAAAGATGAGAGAAGGTACGCTGAAGAATATGGTTGTTTTGACTAGACTAGGTCTCTTTAAGAGTAAACAGAAACATAGAAAGAGAGAGTAAGATATCAGAGAGTTTGTTGGGATAGAGAGAGAGAGAGAGTTAAAAGAGAATTTGTTGGGATTGTGTATGACCAAAAAACTGATATGATTTGGTGTTGTTGTGGGTTGATCAATCATCATCAATTCCTGGTGAGATGTGTATGCCTTTTCTTTCGGAAATTAGGGCCAAATATAAAAGTAGCAGAGGAAGAGGGATGCTCCGAGAAACTATAGGGTTATTGTTGATTAATTCTTGCTTTTTTAGTACTATAGTATTGTTTATCCACTTGGGTTTGTCTCTCAGGTATTTACGTTCAGTGAAAAAAGAGAATGCCACCTCAATGTGTGTCTGTTTGCTTTTTAGGCCAAGTTATTAAGTTTCACTCAACTTGCAAAGCTAATTCAGTTCCCAGCTTTAAACCTGCAATAATGCCAATAATAAGGAAATATAGATAGAAACGTTTAACGGCAAATATTGAATAGAGATACTATCACTTTGATTAATGTATATATTTGGATTTGAGGTGATGTTGACTCATTATACATTTATGTATTTCTTTTTTTATCGTTGAAACCCAATTACATAGTTTGATTTAACCATTTGTTTTGACCCGATATAAATCTTCTGGAATGGTTAGATTCTCTATCAATACATTTCTTTAAATCTTAATTATTCTTTTATGATTTAAAGATCTAAATTCTGTCATGTCATAAAAGAATTGTTAGAATTTAAAGAAATCTATTAGTAGAGTACACTAGGAACTTTAGAGAATCTGAATCCTGTTGTAACTTAGTCCATTTGCCATATGGTCTAGCTTTTAACTTATTTGATTTATGTTTAGTCAAACCTCAAATTTTCAAATATAAGAATATTTTAGTCTATTTTCAACAAAAATACATTAAACAAAAAATGAAATAAACTACCGTCTAACCTCAATGTATTCATTACCATATTGAGAGTAAATTTTTTGAACAGATACAGTACTATATTGAGAGTTTGGAATATCATAGTCTTTATAACTAAGTCGAAAGCTATGAAAACAGTAGCAGGAAAATGATGATTGGATGGATCATAAACGATTTTGGTTCGTGTGAATCTCAAGATTTCTCTTGGGGAACTTATCAGGGTCATTATTCATGTTCATATGGGGGGCTCATTTGCTAAAAGAAATTAAACAAAGTTACTCTAATCTGCACCAATAATACTTTATTTCTCTTTCTAAATTAACAAGCATGTTTTCTCTAATCTGATCTACCAAATAGAAAGGTATAGTTCCTCAAAAAAAGAAAAAAAAAGAAAAGAAAGGTATATATAAAGAAGCAATATTATATCTATTATATTTTTCACAACTATTAAAAATTTTAATAACAATTGAGTTACTAAGTTGTTTTTGGTTCTTATTTACGCCTATTTTGAGTTATCAAGTTATTATTAATTCTTATTTAGATTTATAATTGATATCACTTTATTATTTACCATTTACAACTTATTATTTCAACATTTGTGAAATCAATAATTGTAAGTCTAGACTTATTAATAAAAATTTTCTAGATGCTTGCATAATAGGAGTTTACTCTGTGACTCAACAGAGGTTTGAGTGAATGCTGATGTGTCATTCTCTCGACCCTTCATTTGATACAAAGATCTTTGTAATGGGCCATTGTATGACAACCCTGTATGCTTTAGCTCACTATTAATCCGAAAGTTACAGAAAAGGAGCTCTTACTTCGCAGAACACACTTTTCTGTCCAATAATTTATGTTTTTGTGGGCTATTCTCCTATTCGTTCTGACTACTTTGCATGGAGATATTCCAACTAATAAGTCACCAAGAATACCATACCACTACATTTTTTTAAATTAATTATTGAATCCTTAATAACTAAGTTTTTGTAGTTGATATGCATTGTACGAGTGTTCTAGGCTGGATGATATCTCTCCTTTTCTTTTTCTTTTTGGTTTTCTAATTTTCTTTTGGTTCAGAATAATTCCCTTTCTTTACCAAAGTGATTGATTCCATTTTGTTTCTCCACAGATGGCCCACCCATTCAAATTAAATGACAAAATAGGTAGATTCTCTTATTATATTTGGGGAGAAGTCCAAATTGTGTTGTACAAAATTGTTCAATTTTGCTGTGAGCCTTTAGAACCATGAGAGAGTCCCATTCCATAAGCACTTTTGGCCCTCAAATCGACCTATCGTTTCTGCTAAAACCTTCATTTATTTTCTAAGAGCAATGATATAGTTTTTTTTATCCTATTTTTCACTGCTAAATTGTGTTTAGTGCAATATTTCTTTCATATGACATATTTTTTATACCACTTTTATTATATATATCAATCACATCATATGTCATAAGATTTATTGATTTTTCTAAAAGACAAAGTCACACTTAAAATGCAATTTATAGCCTAATATATATAACACAGTACCAGTGTACCACAGGTCCACAGTAACAGAGAGCTAAAAACAAAGCTCAGAAAATTTTCAAAATGGCAATTCCTCTAAAATAAATACTGAAAAAAATTATCAAATTTTCTCCAATTCTTGGGAAGAAATCCATAATATTTTAACACAAATTATTATTTTTCTGCTTTGGTTTGGCTTATAAAAATAAAAATTATCTGAACATTTCACGTGCAGCTTGTGATAATATAAAAAAATTATAGCAAAGACAGGGGCCAATGTGATTAAGCACTTTTAGGCCGTAAAAGCAATAAAAAGAGACGTACCAATTTTTATATGCATGAGACTGAGATCTAGTATGTCGCTGGCAGTCTGGCATGGAACCCAATAGAGGCCCATTTCACAACAAGTCATACACCAAGAATTATTCTTCTTCTTTTTCTTTTTAGGCTGAACCTTGAATTATGCTTTTTAATTCTTTAGTAAAAGTGTCCAAAAATAGCATCTGTAAAGATCCTGGAAGAAATCTATTTCTACAATATTAATTTAATATTTTTGGCTATATATTGTTTTTTTTTTTTTTTTTTTTTTTTTTTTTTTTTTTGAGATAGGCTTTATATTGTTAAAGGTACTAGATATTGATGTGGGCCTTGTGGGCAATTTTGGACATGAGTCAGGTCAGGTGTCTCTCACCTATTTTCCTAGCAGTGTTGGTTACTTATTGGGCCACATTAAACTAAACAAATATGGACAGATTGGGCCTTGAAGTGTTCAAAGTGCCCTCCAAATTATCTCTTTGTGCTTCTTTTTTTAAATAATGGTCGATGATCTGTGATTGGGCCAGTTTGACCCGGCTCATAACTTATGATCCATGGAGCATCCACATGGGTTCTCTGAAAAGATTTTGGGTGAATGGTCCTTGATGCTCTGAAATGATTTTTTGGCAAGATAGAAGAGTTTTTACCATCAACACAAAAATATACACTCATGGCTGAAGAAGAAGAATCGGCTGGAGAAGAAAGGCCAAAGGGAAGGAGATATTTTCTCTCTCTGATGAGAATGTGAAAAATGAATGGTGGAGGAAGTAAAATTACGGAGTTATAAAACGTGGTTTGGCCTTTAAATTAAGTTTTTATTTTATTAAAATTTAATGATAAGCTTTTACTAAAGAAACTGATTAGTATGTTTTTGAAGAAAATTAATTATAATTTAAGACTAATAATTTCTTAGATTAAGATTAGATAGTTTTTTTTTTTTTTTTTTTTTTTAAAGAAAAAATAGAAAAGGATAATAAAAAGTTAATGAATATTAATAATTAAAAAATAAAAACTAGACAACAATTAAGAATTTTTTAGGAAAAATTAATAATTAAATTCATTCCAAATTACATAGATTTGATCGATTTTAAATTACATATAATTTTTAAATGACTTGTACAAGACTAACATAGATTTAATAAAGACCAACAAATAAATAATGCAAATGTGAAAATTAAAATTAGAATTAATATAAAATAAGTTGAAAATTTTAAAAATGTTACCATTGGAAGATTTAAAAAATATAGTTGTTGGGAATGAATAAATGAAGATTGAAAAATAATAAAAGAGAATTTTTTGAGAAAAAAAGATAGAATAAAAGAGAATTAAAAAATGAATGAAGAAATAATATATAAATTAGTAAGTAAAAGCTAAAAGTAACTATTTGTTAGGGATGCTCTAAATTAGTTAATTAAAAAAATAAAGGGGTCTTAGTACAACCTCAAAGTCTAAATAAGCTTTTATTTTCTGTCGTTTATCCTCAAAAAAAAAAAAAAAAAAAAAAAAGCTTTTATTTTTCTTTTTTTTTTTAAAAAAACTATTATTTTTCTATTATTATATAAAGACATAAATACAGATTAAATATATACCATACGAATTACGATATATATACCACCCTGTGACGACACGGCATATCCTCGTACTTAAGGCTGCTGCTAATTCCGCGTAGACACGTTGGACCAACCGACCAAGGTTTTCAAATCCCGTAAACAATTGGAATCCCAAGTCAGGTTGGAGTTGTCTTTCTACCCAAGCCAACTCCATACCTATAAAAACAGCCCAGCGCTCCTTATTTTGTTCAAACAACTTTAAAAGTTTAAACAAAGCAAAGGAGAATTCCACAGCCTGAAGAAAAATTCAGAGGAAAAACAAATATTAACACAGGAAGCATGGGAGGAGGAACAGAAGCTTTTCCTGATTTGGGTCAACATTGCCAAAACCCAGATTGCAATCAACTCGATTTTCTACCTTTCAAATGCGACGGTTGTCAAAAGGTACACACTTTTTCATCCATAGCTTCCTCTATTTCATGATTTTTCGCTATAAAGTTGTGGCCTTTTTGGTTTGGTCTTAAATAATATATAGAATCGTTGTTGTTGATGTGTATGTTTTTGTGAATATGTAGGTGTTTTGTGTGGAACATAGATCTTATAAGGCCCACGAGTGTCCAAAATCCGACCATAATAGCAGAAAGGTTGTTGTTTGTGAGGCTTGTTCGATGTCTATTGAGACAACAGGACGAGATGGTGAGGACGAGAAGGCTATGTTGGAGAAGCATGAGAAGTCTGGTAATTGTGACCCCAAGAAGAAGAAGAAACCAACGTGTCCTGTTAGGCGGTGCAAGGAGATACTGACCTTTTCGAATACAAGTACGTGCAAGACTTGCCAATTGAAAGTGTGCTTGAAGCATCGATTCCCGGCTGACCATGTGTGCAAAAAGGCAGCAGCAGCGGCTACTGTGGTGGAGGGTAAGGGAAGATGGAATGAAAGGTTTTTGGCTGCTATGGCTTCGAGGAATGGAAAAGATTGTGGAAGCAAGAGTGGACATGGTTCTGCGTCTACTCCCAGTACATCTTCATCTGTTAAAGCATATTGATAAACATCGTATACATGTGTTTTATATTTTTAGTTTTACAATTCATTGTAGGAAAATTATTTTGATAAAGATTATCTGACAGAATGTTGGTAATTGATTGTGCGCTTTCAATGATCTTAATCATCTCTCCAATCCAGCTAGTTAATTAAGCATCACATTCACCAATCAATATCACAATTGCATAGAACTCATGTTTTTTGCTATGTTTACAGCATAGTAGAGTTGTATTGGGTGAATTTATACTCCAAAATGTCTAAACAAATTTTAACAAAATTTGGACCAGTGCACCTATGTTTCCGGTCAAGCATGCAGATATTATCATATTGACCTTCTCACCTATGCAATATCCTATAGATTGAATATGCTTTCGGGTTGGTTTGGATTATCTCTTAGCTTTCAGCCTTTTAAACTATTTGCTTGTGTACAGTTTTTTTTTTTTTTTTTTTTTAATCTCACTCATAAAGGTACAATTATACTTTTGCCAAGTTTCAATGAAGAGATAATCCAAACACAAACGAATCATTCCAAATCAATATGCAAAATGACAAAAAAAATTATCTTGATTAAACAAATAGTTAGGTGTTTCACTAGCACAACCGTCCATATCCCATTACATATATAAACCGTTTCATTTTTTTCTCCAAGACATAGATTTCAGGTTCTTGAAAAGCAACACACTCATATCTCCACCTAAAAAATACTTACACTCCCCATGCTTGTCAATATTTACTCGAGCTATAAGTAACAGATGTAACAAATACTCTCCAAAGTGCAGCCAATAAAAGTTTGCAGCTATGGTTGTTCTCGTCTGGAACGAGGCCACAGAGCTAGAAGAATCTTCTTTCTCGGTCCCTGCATGTCAAACAGCTTTTGTGAGAACAGATTAATTGTTTTCCATTGGACATCTATACATGAAATGAAGATGATATGCAAGACAGTTCAAGGTGATTGGCCAGTAAAGGGGCCTTTCAGCTGCAGTCAGCAGTCAGTATTTACACTGAGCTGAACTTATTTCCATACAATTTATTGGGCTCACATTAGACTAAAAGAATTTTGAACAGCCCCTACGTGATAATGTTTCTTTTAGCTGCAGTCAGTACTCAGTATTTACACCAAGCTGAACTTATTTCCATACAAATCATTGGGCTCAAAGTAGACTGCAAGAATTGTGAACATCCAACATCAACCAAGAAAAAAAAAAAAAAAACCCTCAAGGTAGAATAAGAAAATCACGATAACATAAATAAGCAACTCAGAGGGGATTCAAGCCTGTAGCTTATTTGATGCTTTGATATTATTGAAAGGTACCAATATAGTGACTTTTTCACAGCTAAACAAAATTAAACAGTTGTCAAATTTTAAGAGAGTGAAAGCACGGTACCATTGGTATCCCCATATCTTTGAGGTCCTTATCACCCATCTGCTTCAATGCAGTCATGTCCACCTATGATCAGATGAACCAAGTATTAAATTAATGATTTTTGTTTATGCATATCCCAGTCACCACTCAGTACAGACTACAGACTGATATTGCTATTGCTCGAAACATAAACCATCACAACAAATCTATCTTGCTCTCTCAGAAATCAAATCACTGGCTTATACTTTCCATTCAAAATATGGGAAGGTCAAACATTCACCACAGAAAAACTTATCCTCAGGAAATTTTTCTTTCAAAAGATTGGATAGATGCAGGTTACTTACCTCTTCAGCCCGGAAAAGAATGTTATATTTCCCCAAACCAAGTGATTGCAACAGGCTAGGGACAGTGTGAGATTCCTCCACCTTTTAAAATTCCATTCAACAGAGCATGATTAATACATAACATTAGATGACCAACAGCAATTATAAACAACCATTAATCTAGATAACCTCACAAATACAAACCAAATCCTCTTAAATTAAGCTAAAACAGTGCAGCAGGGGGGAAAAATCATACCGAATGAAAACTTTTCTGCCCAATGCCACTTATTGGTGTAAGCTGCATAACTAGCTCTGAAGTATCAGGACCTTTGACAGTCAAAGGTCCTGTTGGCCTAGAAGCACCATCATTGCTTATAAACCATCTAGTTCTTGAATTATCAGCCGCCCTTAGCGATGGTCCTTGGTGCAGCTCATTGAAATTTCTTTGTGGTGAGAGTCCCCTAGAAGATTTCATATTTCTATTTGGGGATCTAGGTCTTTCTGTGGCTTGCCACAAAAGAGTACGTCCTTTTAATTCAGACCTTTGCTGCTGCATGTTATGCCTTGCAGGCTGAATAGTTTTTGACAACTTTTGACTTTGGTCCATCTTCCTTCTCTCCTCAAAAACCTTTGGAACTCGCTTCATCTTTCTTTTGTTTATCAGTTTCAAACGCAGATCATTTGGATTCATCCGGGAATCTTCACATGAATGAGGGCATCAGAGTTAGAGCAGTGAAACATATAAAGAACTAGAAACAATATAAAAAGATTATATAATAAAAGATAAGTAGTCACCATGCACTCCAATGTCACCGCGACCCCGATTGATACCATTGCTTTGCTGCCTGTAAATGACATAAACCCATCAATATTAAACTAAAAACATTTTTTGTAACAACTGAATCAGAAACATGGACAACTAATTCTATGAATACCATAAACCAATCCATGAGCCCCTGTTTTAAATGAAATTAGGTTTCCATGAACAATAAGACAGAAATCAAAATGTTCAAAGAATTTTCATCACTTTAAAACTCATTAGAATTTCGAAGAAAACACTGCCCTAGACCACCTTGACCCTGGTGGTGCTTTTGGAAAAGAATCTGGGAAGAATGCCACTAAACTCACCCCCTGCTATAACCAAGGTTTAAACTCCCATCTCCTCTCTCTAATTTTGCAGCAACTGAATAAAGCATAAAGCTTCTCCTATTTTTCCTCAGTAATCATGAAAGGTATTTAATTTTCTCAACAGCCTATATGGTCCTAGCATAATGGTTACCTGAAATCCCTAAAACCATCAATCTAGACCATCATAAAATACTGGCAAATTATACACAATCAGTTTAAATTCACAAAGCAACTAAACAACACGCACCGCTTGTTTGTGGACCAAAAACCATTGGCATTACTCCTAAATCTCTCTTCCCTGGACCATTTGCTTCCATTAGTACTAGGATGTGCGCGGGCATAGTCTGATCTATTTCCTTCCCCCTTTACTACCTGCAAAAGAATTGAACCACACAAACATTGAATCAACAAAACAACACACACAACGCAAATACAAATGAACTAAACTCAATCTAATCATCAAAACAAGTTACTTCTCTAAAACCCAAATCCAATAACTCGCCCACCAATTCACACAAGCAACAAAATTAATCTCAATTTAACCAACAAAATTAGTTACTTCCCCAAAACCTGTATCCGAAAACTCACCAATCAGTTCACATGGTCCGACAAGCTAAGCTCAACTTAACCAACAAAATTAGTTACTTATAAAACAAACCCGAGTCCCAAATTCACCAAATCAATTCACACATTCAATGAGTTAAACTCAATTTAACCAAAAAAAACCCAGTTCCTTCTCCAAAACCTGAATCCGAAAACTAGTCAATCAATACAAGCAGGCACAAAAAGGGTATGCAGAATTAGGATCACGCAACAAAACAAACAACTCAAACAAACCCAACAAGCTCCAAGTTAAATTATCACCAAAATAACCAACCCCACAGCTTTAGCTTATCAAATCACCCACTTATTATTCTTAAATTGCCAACCCCAAAAGCAAAAAAGTCAGCTTTCTTGTTTTCCCAGCAACCAAACAGACAGAAAATCATTAAACTAACTCAGAAAAAAAAAAAAACCAAAAACAAAAGAACATGTATGTTATACATGTGTGTACCTGACCACCAGAGCGGCCGAGAGTGATGGTGACACGTGGCTTGGACATTGTAGGAGACTTGAGAAGTGAACGAGGAAGATGGAAGCTTTGAAGATATTTAAGAGAGAGCTAAGTAGGTGACTGACATTTTCAATGATTTTTTTTTTGGGGGAACCCTAATTGCCGTGATATTTCCAAGCAAAGAAGAAGAAGAAGATGCGAAAGAGAATGGTGGGAACGGAAGAAGTTTTCTTTGTGAAGAAGAATAAGAATGTTAGTCGGGAGGGTGACGTGGGTCAATGAGACAAGACAAGTCAATGTAATGTGTCGCGAGGAGGCTCTCGCATCTCCAATGTATTAATTTTTTTTTTTTGAGAATCATCTCCAATGTATTAATAAATCAACAAAATTGGCCAACGGGGGCTTGTTTCAGTTGATAAGGTTCGTTCGCTCCACTTAATCAGTCTAAGTTTGATTCCTACTACCAGCGAACTCTTATTGGTGGGCATCTTTAGTGAGGGTTGGCCCTCTCACACGGTCTGGTCACCCAGCCGGCGACCTGCCTGGGGTATAATACAACCATAAGGGCCTTTATTTTTGAAAACCAAAAAAAAAAAAAAAAAAACAAAAACAAAAACAAAATTGGTATAGTTAATTAGTTACATTTACATGTACTAACATATTGTTAAATTCAATTCTTTCCATTATTTATTCCATTAGTAAATATGAGGTTAAGCTGTGGGTTCTAGTTATTAGCTCAGTTGGTAAAATTTTTAATGATTGAATAAGAGATCTAAAGTTCAATACTCGCCTACACTAAAAATCAGTTGATAATATTCAATTACCATTTTGGTTTTTTTTTTTTTAAATGATTTTTAATCGTTTTTTAATAAAATAATTTCTAAAAAAATAAAAGAATTGAACTATTTATAGTTTTTTGAAGAAAAATTATTGGTTTACATTGTACTTGTAATATAAGATTTACATTATAGACTAAACAAATGTGTACAATCTTATATTGATAGTACAATATAAACTTATAATTACCCTTCTTTGAAATATAAATAGAATTAATTTAATTACAGCACTTTCCAAAATTATTATTGAGAATTTGTTGTTATATATATATATTTATTTATTTATATTTATAGCACTCAAAATAATCATTAAATGGTTCAAAATGTACAACTTTCTTATTCAAAATATAGCACTCAAATTAGTTACTAAATTTCGTTTCTTTCAAATATAAAATAAACCTAAACTAGCTCTTGACGTGGGTTAAACCATAGTTTGATTTCAGCCCCACTTAAGGATCTAATGGTTGCATACACCGAAACACATGTGGATTTGAAATGTAAATTTTGAGGAGCCAAAGAGGATTTATGGCCACTTCCTCATTTGGATTAAACAATAACCTGATTTAAACTGCACCTAAAGGATCTAGTGGTTGCATGCACTAGAATACAATAATCCTTGAATTGAATGAATTTATGTCATTGCTCTTGGTAAGTTCGAACTTGCGACATACCCTACATCCTATGCCATAAAAAAAAGATATAGTGTAATAGACATTTGTAATGCCTCCACCCCCATGTGACAGGGGTGTTACATATGCTTATTGCACCACATACCCCCTCTGCACCAAGACTCTAATAATTAAGCCACAGACCATAATGTTATTTGTGTTCTAATTTGATCATGGCATTACTGTTTACCCATAATATAGTTCAAAGTCAATTGTTCATTTGTTGTATTAATTGCAATTTCTACTTTGTTAGCCAATTATGATATGTTGCCTTTTCCTTATGAGAACCCCCCCAATGAGAAGAGATCCAATTGATGTGCTATAACCATGCAAATATTATGGCCCAAAATGATTGATACTATGTTCTTATTTAAGAGAAGTTCGTAAATACGTTTTGAGGATTATCATTGCATTCATATGGGACAAAAGTCTTTAGTGGAGTATAAATAGACAGGCACCAGGGCCCCCTAAATAATTCATTATTGCTGTGGTAATACCAATAAGATAAGAATATCATATACCTAATGCAAGTCAAGGCCCTAGCTATAGTAAAGAAAAAGTGTCCCAAGGAACAGAAAGAAATTAGTATTTATCTATTGTTATGAACCCAACTATTCTTTTCTTGCGGAGGTCATAATAGAGAACCAGCGATTGCCTTGTTGGTGGGGTTGACGTTAAATGTCTACACTTCGGGGCCCCCAGCATTCCATTTTAAGTTCTCTCTCACATTTGTGGCACTGAGAACTATAGAGAACTATGCAAATTAAAAGTACATAATAGGAAATAGGAAAAGCCAGATATGGATCCTGATTAGGATACAAATATACATACAATGATGATTATTTTTTGCCTAATACAGGTAATTGACTGCTTAAACAAGTAATTATGATACACTAAACCATGTTATATATTTGCTGTTGTTGCTCTGATCTCGTCCAAGGAGATAGTCTGCAATGGCAAAACAAAGTTGGATTTGTACCAAAGAAAAACAATTCTAGTTAGAACATATATAATTATAACCATGATAATTAGAAGAAATTTAGTAGTAGTAATAGTTGCAGTTATTGCAAGATGATAATGATGAAGGCGGTGAAATAAGCAAAAAAAAAATGTCTGTCTGTGAGTGCAGGTGCACCAGTGAATGCATGTCAAAAAATGACGCAACTGTCTAATATTGGAGTCTTGTTTTTGAAAATTTTGATGGCAATCCAGCATCATAAACAAGCTTCAACATGTTAAGTCCAACCTATGAAAAGAGCTTAATATCCTCCACCTTTTGATAAAATGAGTATCATATCAAAGTAAATCTAGTGAAACAAAAAAACCGTGTAAACAATTACCTGTTCCTTGCCAGCAAAATCATTGTCAGGAGTAAGAAAGAGCATGCAGTGGCATTCCTTCCTGCCAAGGGCAACTTAAGATTAATTTGAAAGGCCAAATTTACACACAAAAATAACTAAATAAGTAATTGAAGAAAATGATGATCTGCAATTGCTTGCAAGTTCACATTTTAAAGATTTAGATGGGTAGATAAGCTTACAATTCTCAAGCCATGTTCAAGAAAAAGTAACTTCTACCTCTAATAGCATAATATTTTAACAATATATATATATATATATATATATTTTTTGGTGGGGATAAGTTAAACAAATACCTATTCCTTAGATTACAGAATGCAAATTTTCAAGCAATCATCCAATTTCTTGAAGAACATATTATAGAGATCAATATAGAGTTCAAAATGTTAATAAACAACATATGAGCCATGGCTTAGACAAAATATATATTCTGACATTAACAAATCTTGATGCCATCAATATACTTTTATCATTTTGACAAAGTGAACCAAGATACAAATTATTGTATGACTTCCAGAATGCAATACTGATATCTCACCCATGCATAACGTCCAAATGACATTAAAATTAGTCTATTAAATTTTACTTGAAGCAAATCTACATTACAATAAGATTTAACAAAGTCCCAATACATGCTGCCACCCATATCCTGAATTGGAACAGCTAATTAATACTCTCAATGGATATCCTTGTGGCCTCTAAATAGAATTTCAACAACAATTTTTTTTACTTGAAACTTTGTCCCTTTCTCTCACGTAACTCTTCCAACTAATTTACTGTGCCCAACCTTGCACTGGCTATGAGCTGTTACTGATACCAATAGAATTTAAACTGGTAGAACCTTTGCAAAGGATTCAACTGAAATTAACATCTGCTCCAAACTCATATTATCTATGTACTGTCTTGCTATTTAATCTAAGGGTCTGTAAGATAATTGGAGGACATTATCTTCCATTTTAGCTCAATTGGCATCCATATTCTGTTTCTTAACAGTGCAAATGGTTTCTTTTTTTGGCACAAAAGGAAACAACCCTAGACAACTTTTTGTTATATAGCAATACCTGCCTACCTCTAACTCCATGCAATTGAATTTCTATAGAATCTAACCATTCTAGTAGCTAGAATAATCTAAACTCCATACTTATCAAAAAAAAGAATAATCTAAACTCCACACCATAAGGCGGGGGAGACTTTGAGCCAAACTAAGGTGAATCATCTGAACTTATTAAAAAAAAAAAAGTTGAATCTTCTGTACTTGTAAATCTTATGCCCTCTCTAATGGTTTTATATCAAGTTAGTGTGTGTGTGTGTGTGTGTGTTTATATACACATACAATATCAATCTCTTTTCTTAAATTTTAAATCCTATAATATGCTTCATATTAGTTAAAAAAGAAAACACAAAAAAGATTTCTACTTCTTTTGGAACTATATCATCATTTACCAAAATTAAATGGTCCCTCTATCTCAAAATAATATTCCAACTTAAAAATACGTAACTTTTAAGGAAAAGTCATAAAAAAAACCCTCTTACCTACCCCAGTATTTTAATTTTCCAACATTATCCCTTACATTTATTTTGAAAGTGAAAAGGCAATCATTTTTTTTTTTGTTGGTAATAAATACAATTGAAAAAGGCTATTATTTATAGGAAGTGTAAAAAATTATTCTACACCTTTTTGACAATGAACTATTACTTAGATACAGCCAAAAAACAGGAAGTATAGACTATTATTGAGAGACAAAGGGAGAAATTTTTCTGCCATCACTGACTAAAAGTTCAAGTTCGACTTATGACTGAACCACGAAACTAATTCAATTTCATAATTCCAATGATGAAAAGACTAAAATATATCAACATAAATCCTACATAGCCATTAAGTGCTTATATTTCATAACAAGCACGGTCAAGACATTGCAAAGCATGATTTTGATTTCCTTGATAGAAGCTTAGCAACAACAAGCAATCATCCTTGAAAACACAGGACATTTACCTTTAAGTTCATCAACTTGAGTACCGACAATCTTAAGCTTATAAGGATTACAACTATGTTAAAATCCAACTACAACATTCAAATGCGTGCATCTGTCAATTTGTTGCATATCATCTTGAAATAATAAATATATATTTACCTTTCTCTCATAGGAACACATGGACAGTTCCAAAACCCCTGACCAACCTCGGCAGGTTTGTCATCATAATGTCTGAAACAGAATAGGTGCATACTTGGATTATGAAATGAATGAATATAAATTGATATTGACCTTAAAAACCAGTTAGAGATCCACTGGAAGTATAGCACATACAGAAAAATATCTGGTTAAAAACAAGAGTCAAATAGAAAATATTTACCGACAAGGGCAAAGTGGTGCACCCAATGACTCTTTATGGTCAGCCAATCCCTGTTCAAATTTGAAGATAAGTTTATTTAAATATATTCCTACTAAATGGTTTTCAACAAATAAAGGTAGATGCAATGGAAAGACTGAAACAAAGAAAAGTAACCAACAACAAAATGAGTTCAACATTTAAAAATCAGATTGGAAATGACATTTTTCATATTTAATCATCTGCATTCTTATCAAGTGCATCCCTAAATTTAAGAAAGATCTGGTTTCACTATCCATGAGAACAGTTTGCAACAGTGCATCCATGTCTATTACTTGTATCTTTCTGATCTTTTGAGAGAAAGTCAATTTCTAGATCTTGCACAAAATTTACATTGAATGGTACAAACAGCTAAATTTGAAATAGAACATCATTTCTGTGATAGATATGATGTTGATAAGTAAATAATTTCAATGCAAAAACTTAGATAGTGCTACAAAACACAGACTGTATACAAAATTAGGAGGCACAAAAAAAAACGATAAATAAAAACAAATAAACAAAGTGAAAAACAAACGGCAACAGCTAAGAGAAGCTCAAGGAGTCTGAAAATTCTAGAAGCCCCTTGATAGAAAAGGAAAAAGAGGACATAGTCCACTCATATAAGGATTTTAGAAGTAAGTATTTCAACTTCATCATGCTGACTTCCTGACCCTTAATCAAAGCACCTGGATCCCATTCTCTCTATAGACACCACATGAGACACAAAGGAAAAACTGACCATATCCCCCCAATGCATCTCACCAATGATGTTATGCTTGTGTGTTTAAGAAGTCACCATGCCTACATTATCATTCAAAATTATTTGATAGAACTCACAAGTTGGAATGTGAAGGGCCATCAGATTATAAGGGAAACCAATTTAAAACAGAAGGCAAACACACTAAACTCCCAAGAATGGGAGGATCACCCTTACCGACAAGCAAAAAATAATTCAGTGCTCTAACATGAATATGTTACACCTAATAATTAGAGAACATATTCAGGGATGGGCCATAAGAAGTTGCAACCAGTCATCCAAGCAAAATACTAGAACAAGCTATGTTTTAGAACCCTCTTACCAATGTGGTGCAGACACAAGATACAAGGTTACAATCACGCATGCTTATGGACCACAATGCAAGAAGAAGATGGCTCCACTATCGACCTCATGGATGGAGCCTGCTAGCAGTTGGGCCTAAGACCTAATCATTTACTTTCTAGGATTGAAAGTAATTGGTTAACATTATCTCTTTTTCTCCTTGGTTTAGGAATTTCATTCATTTTCTTACCTGGGTAGCAGAATAATAAATACATTTATTCCACAAAGGTTACTGAAGGCTGGATCTCTTGAATGCCATCAAGAAGCAGATTATTCAATTTCAAGGTAAATCCATATATAGAGTGCTATATGCTGAAGGTGTGCAGTCTTTTCCACAAAAAGGTATTTGGAGGGTTAAGTAGCTTGTTTCTTACATGGACAGCAGCCTTAGGGAAAATTCTAACGATAGACAACTATCAAAGAAGAAACATACTTGTTGTGGAATCATACTGTCTGTGCAAGAAGATGGAGAATCATTTGAACATTACTTCTAAATTGCGATATTACAAGAGAATTACGGTCTCTAGTGCTATGTTTATTTGGGGTGCAGTGGATCATGCCTAGTGGGGTAATTGATTTGTTGGATTGTTGGAAGGGAGGCTTTCTAGAGTCTAGACATTGGAACGGTAATATTTGGAATGTGATCCACTTGTGGCTTGTGCTTAATGTGGACCATTTGGATAGAAAGCAATAGCTGTACATTTAAAGGAATAGAACGAGCCACGATGGATCTTAATATGATCTTATTACATGCCTTCTATGATAGGATGGCTACTTTTTGTGGTCATCCAATCTATAATTTACTAGAGTTTCTTGATTTTTGTAAGTTTAGTTGATTTGCCTTCCAAGTACACATCCTATGTACTTGGATATGCTTTTTCTATACTTCTAATAAAATTTCTTACTTATATTAAGAGGTTAGTAGAATTAATATAATTGGTTACAACTGTTCCCTTGCTAGGATAATAAGTTTGGAACAACAAAAAGACTTATTACCAATTGACGGGATATTGGAGGTAAGTTGGCCCAGGGAGGAGAAAATAGAATACAATGCCCTCATTTGCATAAGTCTAAAAGACAGAACACAATATATAAAAGAATTCTTGGATAAGGTTTGAAACCAAATGGGTATATGAGAGGCTATCCATTTTTGGACCTTGGTAGACTTTTGGTGCCTCACTTCTTAAAGATCAACTCAGCCTGATAACCAGTTCTTACTATAAAGAACCTTGGTTATGTGCATAAGTGCACTACGTTCATAAAAATAAATATGCACAGTAATAAAGCAACTTGACATGATAGACATCCAGGTGTAATCATCTTGCTTATTTTACACGAGAGAATATTATACCTTAGTCTTGGCTCTGCCCTGAGATTTAATTAGGTAGGACAGAAAGACAGAACCTCTATTCTAAAGCTCAGAAGACAAAATTGAACATTAAAGCAAAAACAGATTTGACACTCAATGGCCAGTAGTAAGGTAACTAGAAAACAAATGTTAATGACCAACAGGATATCAGAATTCACAAAGCTAAGGAAAATCCTTCTCTCATAAATTTTTGATGCTATTCATCAGATGTAATATGCTTTAATCTAAAGTATAAAGTAGATCTTATTGCAGTTCACACTATAATTCAAAATTGCAAAGCCCTTAAATTATATTCTGATTGGCTGAATTTGACACTCAACCCACACCGGCGCAAGATGATTCCATGCCCAAAAACATGTCATGTCATATAACACAGGGGTGCAGTTACAAAGCTGAAACAAGTATCATAGTGTTGTAGGATGCTGTCAAAGTTTCATTTTAGAATATTTTTGCCCCAGCATGGAACATTTCTGGTGCTTAAAAAAATAAATATGAATGAAGAATGTAGCTGCAATGGGGGTGAAACTCACAAACTGCATTGGGGAGAAACTCATAAGCACTAGAGCAGTATGTTATCAAGACCACACAACTGTGCTTATGGGGTATCAAATTAGAAAATAAACAAATGTTTACTAACCAAAAAAACACTACCATTTATAGATACTAAGGTCAGGAAACTTAAAATCTAGGAAGCACAAACATGGACGCAGGTACGGGTAAGACATGGTGACACAAGCAATTTCTGAAAAATTATAACATGACACGGCCGGTATGACACCAGTACGACATGGGTACGACACCTTAAATGAAGTGTTTGTGCTTCCTGGTTAAAATACCTACCCAAGTTCCCCACTTAATATAGCTCATTACCCCAAGACTCTCAAACAAATTATTATTATTGTTATTATATACTGATGAGGAATGTCAAATATTATATTTAAGCCAAGAATTCCGATATGCAAAAGGGAAAACAAATACATGAATTCAATATACATCATCAAAATACTGTGGCAAATACAATCCACTGACAATATGTACCTTGATAACAACAGAAGTCACTCCCTTGTCCACACAGAAGTATGTTCCCGACTTACGAGCATACTGCTCCGAGAACTTCCTCATTATCTCAATAGACTTCTCTGAAGGGTCCACTGAAAGAACAACCAATTCAAATCAAATCAAATTTAAAATTAAAATTAAAATTAAAAAAAAAAGATATTTTATTTTATTTGTCAAATCAAAGGAAAACATTTTCCATAGTGAATGGCCTAGAAAAACTTTGCCAACGATAACTTTTTTTTGCTCAAATCAATTTTTTTCCTACTTAATATTTTGCATAGATTCTGAATTTAGACCCTACTCTCCCATTTAAGGCTCCTAAATGGCCTAGAAGATAGAAAATATTTCCCATTTGAGGTTTTTTTTTATTTTTTTATTTTTTATATATGATTATATGGAGTTAGCGCTAATGAAACAACAACAAAAAAATGTTTTCTAACTCATTTTGAGAGTCACAACCAAACAAACAGGAAAATTAGTAAGTAACCAAACTAAGTTATTTTAAGGATAACATTTTCCTCCGAAACAAACAGGTAGAACTATAACTTCAACAATTAAATTCAATTACAGCATATCTCTCTTCACACACACTATCGAAGCTTCCAGAAACTAATGTTTAAAACAAAATTACTTAAAAAGTTAAACAACAAAGAAGAAAATAAAGAAATGTTGATTTTGTTTTTGGGTTACCTGAGGCTCGAACGACAAAGCGGTGAGGGGAGCGAGTGAGAGGAGAAGTGAATGACGAGGGAGGAATGCGAATGGCGAAGGAAGAAGAAGCTTGAGCTTGAACTTGAACTTGAAGAGTAGTAGTAGTCATCATCGCCAAAACTGGAGTAACACAGCTCTCCCTGTGACTGAGAGTTTAATAATAAATAAGAGAGATAAAAACTGAGCGCTTTGTGATTTATATTTATATTTTTGGGTGGATTTTTAATTTTTTAATCTTTTGCTTTTAATTTAGATTTGGGGATTATATTTGTTTAATTTTATTTATGGTTTTTTTTTTTTAAGCTGTGCCCGCCACACCCACAGCCACTCATTGTTATATCGGTCTAGAAATTACATCAACCACTCGGTCCGAGACCGCGACACCAACCTTTTCTGGGCCTTGGGCCTCAAGCTATTTTTTTTTTAAAGTTAAAATGGTTAAAATTTATTTGGGTAAATTACGTATTTAGTCATTTAGCCAATATATATATATATATATATATGTTTAGTCTTTATCTTTTACACAATATTTTATTTAGTTCATAATTTTTTAATTTTTTCAATTTGGTTTCTAACCTTACACTGTCAAGTTAATTTAGTCATTGTCGTTAACTCTTCAAATGGAAATTGCTAACATGGTTAACGACCAAAATATAAAATTAATTTATTATTGCATAATAGAAACTAATTTTTTATTTTGGCTATTAATCACATCAGAAATTTTCATCTAAGAGATAACAACAGAGACTAAATTGACACGACACTGAAAGATTAGGCATAAATTGACACAATTGAAAGGTTAGAGACTAAATTAAAATATGATGTAAACGATAAGACCAAATTCGTAGTTTACCCAAATTATTTTTTATAATTTCTTAGTTTTGAATTTAACCTAGATGTTTGAAAAAGTATCAATTTTAATCCTAAACTTCTCGAATTTGATTAGGGATTTCAAATAATTGATGCAATTTGAAACTAATGAAATTATAGAACTTTAATACTAAGTGTTCGTTTGACAAAAATTATTTTTGCTAACTTATTTTACAATTCAGCTTTATTTTTGCTATTATTCATAAGTCTCACTGCACTTTTTGGTACTATTTATGGGTCTCACTGTACTATATCAGCTAACTTTTACCTTTATTTACAGTACTTTCAGCAAAAAGTTTTCAGTTTCAGTAAAATAAGCAGATCCTAATTATCATCCTAAGGGTCCGTTTGGGATTTACTTATTTTGCTGAAACTGAAAACTTTTTACTGAAAGTACTGTAGATAAAGGTAAAGGTTAGCTGAAATAGTATAGTGAGACCCATAAATAGTACCAAAAAGTGCAGTGAGACCCATAAATAGTAACAAAAATAAACTAAATAGTAAAATAAATTAGTAAAATTAATCATGCCAAACACATACTAAAATTACAGAATTTAATTTGTTTTTGGTTTGAACTGCCACGTATCACATCAAACTTGGACCCCACCAAAAGCATCTTATTGTCCTAAGCATGTGGGATATCCTTAAAATAATCAAAATCATGTTCTCAATCTACACGCATCAAGATATTTTATAGTTTATTTGACAAGCTGTATATCTAATACAATCTTCTTCTGAATTTTTTAGGATAAAATTATATCAATTTTAATTTTAATTACTTTATTTTATAATCGAAAGTTCAATTAAACTAGTTTTGAGTTCTGATTTTTATGCAATTTATAAATAAAAAACTACATTTCCTGATCCATTCATAGCCAATCGAATTTCATGATTTTTCAACAATTTTTAAACATACTAATAAGAGTAAAAAGGTATTCTAAGTGCTCTTATAACACAGACAATTATAGTGTGGTGAATTCAATCTTGTATCTTATTAGACTGTATTTTAAGGATTAGAATTCAAATTTGTCTTCTTGAATTTGATAAAGCTACAAGCTTGATTCCTGATGAAGTTGGTCTTACCTAATTGCCGAGGGCCCGAGAGTGCAAGAATGTCTTTGAGAATTGAGCCCAATTAGGTTGCTTCTATTCTTAAGTTCAGTGAGAGCCTCCACCTTTTGGTACAAAATGGCCTTCAAGGAGACCCCAGATGAAGAGTTTGTAGCAAAACCTTCACAGTTATGGAAGGTTGTTTATAATCCAGCTCCTGGAATTGCAAAATAAGACTTAGACATGCATGTACCTATAGAGATCTCTTGCAAATGATATAGCTCCAATTTATAGATTTATACACATCAACCATTCAGCATTGTTAATAGGGAAGTGAATGACTTTTAGTTATAACCACTTAGTTGGATTGGTAATTATACCAAGTTTTCAGAGCTGTAGGAATCAATAGAAGGGCTAAGAATCACATGGTATATCATTTTCTAGTTAAAGGACTAGCAAGTAGCAGCTATACTCCTTTCAAAAAAAAGTAGCAGCTATACTTTGTCTCAGAAAAGGTTTTTAACTAGTAAATAATTCAAAGATCTTACTGCAAATCCCATAACTATCTCAATCTTGGAATTCCATGGTCAAACGCAGCCCTTACTAAAAAATTTCAACATCTGGGAACAAGAACTTATTCAACAATCTAATCATGTTGCAAACCTTAGATCGACTTTTCAAATAAGTTTATACATTCATGGACAATGTTATTTCGAAGGGGTAATGAACTTTACCAACAATCCAAATATTATAAATAAGTGTGCAGGGAACGTTTAGCTTGAGATTTTTTTTTTTCCATTTTATTTAGTATTTATTTTTTTCATAGATACGATAAGATTTATATTTATAGATTATTGCTCTTTATTATTAGATCAAAATATCAATAAGGATTTTAGTTGGCGAGATTCAAACTCAAGTCTTTTATTCAATAAACAAAATTTAACCAATTAGTGTTTATTTAGGAATAGCTTATTCAACATTTTTCTAAAAGTGTGCTAAACTATACTTGTATTTCAAAAAAGTGAAAAAAATAAAATTTTAAAAAATTATACATAAAAACTAAAAACTGAGCTTATAAGGTAAAACTAAACGGACAACCATTTTCTGAATTTTGTAGTTGCTTTATATAGTACTCCTCCACATCTTCTCTGTTTTTTTACTTTCCCACACACACCACATATACAAATACAAATACAAAAAAAAAAAAAAAAAAAAATGTATGGTGTTTAGGAGGTTGGTCAATAAGTCAATTAAAACTCACTATTTCCCTCTCTTTTTTGTTATATTGTTTTCCCTTTGGTTAGAAGTTAGACTCCAACACTTTTAAGTAGAGTTTATGGTATATTTATATGTAAAAATTTCATTCTTCTCGTTGTGTAAAATTCAGTAAAAATTTACTACATTAACTATTTATAAAAATATTGTAAAAGAGTTAGTATTATTATTCTTTCTAAAATATCTCATTTACAAACGTGCAGAGAACATCATTGAACAGAACCTCTTTAATGCCTTCTCCGGGCTTTTGGTGAAGCTAGACCATGTTCAATACCCTCTGCTGCTTACAATTAAAGCTTGTTCTGAGGCTAGTCAAGCCCAATAAATATTATCATTATTGAGTGGCCTATGGATGCACTGACAAGTGCTATGGATACACCCTGGTATGTGGTAATAATAACTTCCCAAGCAATGTAGTAATTACTAATTATGGTAAACCTGCCCAGTAGATCAACCCGTGAATCTATGCGCTACCAATCAAAATAGCGTGAGATCACAACCAACAGTTTAATTAGGAACAAAAACAAAAGAGCCTAAGGTTAATCTGTTATTTAATTGAAAAGGTAAATGGGAATATATATAAGTATTTGGTTTTTTTTTTTCTTTTTTTCTTTTTTTTTTTAAATAAGAGAAATGCTAACGAGTTCCCTTAGTGTATTGGTTAAGAATCCATTTTAAGAAAGTTTTGACATCACTTTTATGAGAAATGAAAAAAGTTGTCAAAACATTAATTGTTTATTTTTTCTTTTCCCATAAAAACTTTCTTTAACTGGATTCTTAACCAATATCTTAAGAACACTCGTTAGCATGACCCAAAAAATAAAAGAAAAAGAACACAAGTCCTAGGCTCTCAAATCCATAAAAAAAATTAGTACTTAGTTAATCACGCCGCTCAGTTTCCCCTCCAATGCTAAACAACTCACATGAAAGAAAATCATGTGCCAAAAGCCCCAAAGTCTTCCATTTTATTATGTTTCAGTGTCACCATAGGTCGAGAAAAAGTATTGGATTATGTACGGTTCACCAAATGGAAATGTTCACAGTTCATCAATCTGTCCTAGCTAGGGGATATGAAAGAGTTTGAATATAGTAAAAATCCATTCACAATAGTCAAAATAGTAGGGGATTTTTTACTTACTGAGTTTGTCATTACCTATTTTAGTGATATTAAAATAATTTGAGTTTGACCAAGTATTTTTAGTTTTTAACTAAAACAAGTAGGGAAGGAAGATTTGAATGAGGTCTTTCTTCTCGTCTATGGAAGAATTAGACAATGTTATTGAGTTACAATATTCTTGATAAATTTGACTAAATTTGACAATGTTATTAAGTCCCTATAATGAGTTTTCCTTGCTCATCCACTTCTCCAAATTAATTTCCTGGTAAAAGATTTGCTCATTGCAAAGAAGAACAAGAATGTATGCACCACAGTGATGACAAGCACTATCTAATGTACCAGAGTTTTTGAGTAATCAATGAGGTCACCAACTAACTGAAGAAGAAACAAGCTAAAGTGAGGGATCATGTTGTAATACAATTAATAGGTAAAGTTTTAAGTTTTCCATATCTATCACTTAGTTGGGTGATAAGGAATGTGAATCACTGTTAGTATTATGGAATTAATCAAGAATCAGCATATTGGGCTAAACCTTTTTCCCCATTGGGGTTAATTGGAATTTTGGAATCAAACCACGAGTGTGAATATATTAAGTTTTTAACCACAAACCATCACTTTCTCTAAAAACAACTAGGTTGCCACCCTTCCAAATCGGTAGAGAACTTTCTGTTGATTCCTTCACCTTTTCCAATCATCATATAGAACATTTGCCATTTTCTCCATGACTATGTGCATCAACTAGTAAGATTTTAAAATTCAGACGAAGATCTCAAGTTGACTGGCCAAAAAGAAAAAGATATAGATATGTAATATATGCAGATAAACTAATCAACTCAGTTTATAAATTCTGTAAATTTCCCTAATAATTTAGAGACAAAACACCTTGGAGGATATTCGGGCAAACTGGTAAGTTAAAAGTTTCCAAACATAAAACCATCATTAGTGAGAAACTTCACAGAGGTAAAAACAGTAATTATTAACATTGACAAGCAAAATGGATCCATTAATTCTAAAGGTAATGTATGTTTTAGCCACACACCATTAGCCATTTGGTATTTCCAACGAAAAAATATAACTAATTCCCTCCATTATAACTTTGAATTATCCATATATATATATATATATATATATTTGGCCCTTTGAGAGCAATCTCATAATCAAGTTAAAAAAGTCTATACTTCAAATACCAAAAAGCGTGCAAAAACTTACATTCTCATAATAACTGGGGTGGCCAAAACTACTATCCAAAAGAAAAAAACTCTCTCTCAAATTCTCATCCACCTACAATAACTTTATTCTTTAGCAAAGGCATGGGTACTTGTAAAATCTCCATGACTCTGTACGCTTCTAATACCCAACGAATACGTATCAGTTAACAAAATCTGGTCCTGTCATTGTTCATAAAATATGGGCAAAATAACAGCATTCATGTGTATGGCCTTAAAACATAGGATTACCATGTGGTTTGACACTTATCATGCACCCATGTGATTTACTTTATGAGGCATTTATGCTAAATTTAATGATGTGGCAAGTGCCAATAACACACAATGAGAGAATTAAAGAGAAATATTGTTATACCTTAAAGCTTACATCTTATAGATAGATACAAATCAAAATAATGATTGAAGGAGAAAATTAGAGTGAGAACCAGAGATGTGAGGTAGGTAGAACAATCCTCTTTTTCAATTCTTTTCCAATGAATGTTATTGTCATGTGTTGTTGAAATATTTACGTGTGAGTAGTGTAGTTAATTGAGTAGTGAAACTTTATATTGGATACTAATGAGAAAAATGAGTGGTTAATAAAACATAATTGAGTTTATACTCTTATACTCAAGCTTTTAAGTCAAGTAGTATCTCTATATGTTGTATTAGTCTCTTAATTGGAGTCTCCTCAAGGTTTTATCTTCCCAACAAGTAATATCAAGAGTTGATAGTTCGAGGGCAAGTGTTTGTTATTGGATCCAACTAAGTAGAACTAGCAAGACTCATATTCGATCCACTCATGATTGAGTAAAAGGTACTATATTCGTGATGGTAATGCATGATACTTGGATTGTGAAGAAAAAAGGCTTTCGTTTAAGGGAGAAACTAACCAAAATCCCAAAAGTAATTTGATATAAAGTTTGCACATGAAAACAGAAATTTGTTAAAATATTCACATGTAAGTAGTGTGATAATTAGTTGAGTTAACAAGTGCCACACCACCAAATTCTATTAAAGCTAACAAAAATGCCTAATAAAACTAAACACAAGAAAGGTTAACATCACGAAATGTACCACAGGCTAACCACATGTTTTAGGGGTATACCACTTGGATGACATCCTTAATTAATTTACCCTAAAAATGAAAGCCCAAAATTTAGCTCTTACTTCAAAAAATCACCGCTCAATTTGACATCTTAAAAAAGATAAATTTAGTACTTGAAAAGACACTTTATGCTCCAAGAAGATATATAAATTAAAACAAAAAAACAAAAAAGCAACCATAATTCATATGGCAACAGAACTAAGGGGAGAAAAGTAATCATAAATACTTCTCAACGTATACAAACTGAGCTCTAGTTTCTATGCAATCCCTTCTCCTTTTTTTTTTTTTTTGAGAAAAACTAAAATATGATATGCCTTTCCCATTAATCAACAAGATTGATTATATATATAAAATATCTTTCAGGAATATATGAATGCAGACCATTCAAACCGGAACAAAAAATCAAATTGTATATTACACACCATTTACACCGTAAATTGCATATAATAGGGTTATATATTCCCCTTTGTATTATCAAATGGCTCATTTTTCTTACTGCAAAAAATTCCTCAACCAACTAAGATGGCCCCAAGGAAAAAGCTTATCTTGAATTAAATCATAGAAATAAAATCAAAAACTTCTCTAAGTAATCATATTTCATTCCAAAGTACGTTTCTTATGTATTCCTATCTGCGTATATATACGACTATATGCTTATATGCATATAACAATAGGTTCAGAACACAGTAATATTAGAAGAGGATGGCTCATTAAACACGGGTAGTTTGCATGGCAACAAGCTTTATAGCATTGAAGAGGAAAAAAGTTTAAAGCTGAATAATTAAACATCAAACCATAATACGTTATAAGGTAGATCTGCTTGAAAAAAATATAGCCAAAATCTCTCATCAAACAAAGACCAAAGGCAGTCTCTATTAGAATCAGAATATTCTTGAGGGTAAACTATGTTTCATTCCATAAGCACAAAACATAGATTTATATCTCCAAACATCAAGTTTGCACCAAAACAGTTCCACACAAACAAGTATAAAAACTAAAACCACACAAAGTAGGTCAAAACTCAAAACATGAAGGAGATCTAGAAAGAGAGAGAAAACAAAAATACCCTTATTATAACTTCTTAGTTTTCTTCAATAACCTAAAATCAACCAAAAAAAGTTGAAAACCACAAACCCTAACTGAGTTACAAGATCTAAGAAGTTCACCTAAGCAAAAGGGAAGAACACATATAAGTAAGAACTTGAGTAATTAATTTGCTTGAAACAAGCAAATAATCGGACCGGGATGCTTGATTCCCCAAAAGCAAAAGACTTTCAAGTTTCAGCGAAAGTCTTAAAAAGGAGGAGACCACCCTTCACTCAAAACCAAGAAGCAATTAAGCAAGCAGCTCGATCAATGAAATGAAGAAAGCTAAATCTTCTGCTAATACCTCTTCTTTTGCAAACACATGTACAGCATGTTTGTGATCTTTTTCTCTCTCCTTTTTGTTCCTTCTCTTTCTTGCACCTGGAAATGATGATAATGATGATGCTTTGAGGTTTGTGGTGGGGTGGTTGAGAGCAAAAGAGAGGATGGTGTGGGAACAATGATGGCGATAGAGAAGATAGGCAGAGGACATGATGATTGCTGTTGGGTCTGGGCGTTGAAAGAAAGGCAGGAGATAGTCAAGGTATTTTGTGCCCTCTCTCTCACTCTCACTCTTTCTTTCTCTCTGTGTCAGAGAGAGAGAGAGAGAGAGAGAGAGACAGTGATGATAATCATGAAACCCAACACTATATTAATAGTACTTATATACAATTGGTGATCAAAAGCTAGCCCCAACCTACATGATCAGTGCGCGCGTGAAATGAAGTTCAGTACTAAAGCTGACTATACGATAACCATGTTATGAAATTCATCAGAAATACTCAATGGATTCCCCGATGTTTACATCTATAGAAATATGAATTGCACATAGATCACTGTTACAAAACCCAAAAGAGGCAAGAGAAAGAGAAACATACTCAAAAGAAGATGCTTGAGTAATAATTTTAGGATCACATTGTTCAACCCCTTGAATACCGAGCTCACTCACTGCAGTAGAAACAGCGTTAATTGAGAGAACTGAATCATCTGTAAATGCCAGCAGACTACCCTTCATTGTGGTGGTAATGGTATCCTCCATATCAAAATGTAAAATGTCCCGCTGCCCAATCAAATATCAATCTTTCTTTAGCAGTTAAATATCCCATACTTGCTTAAAACTCGAGTTCTAAAACTGTAATACATAACTAAATAACTTTGTTGGAGTGCTTTTTTCCTAAAATTATGCTATTTGGCCAGATAGTTGCTAGCATGTTTATTCTTTCCATTATTATAATGGAAAATAGAGCTAGCTTAACATACAACTGATCTATACTCAAATTGTTACTTTTTTTTTTTGATGAGCTCAAATTGTTACTTTATATTGCAAGTTGGGACACAAACTTATTAGTTAAATACCTAACACTAACACTAACACCCTAGGTAAATACCTTAAGCAGATTGTTCCATTTAGCCATAAATAATCACACATTATCCCAACTATTAGCATATGAAACTCAAGAATATAAATAACAGTACATAACTGCAAATTCAAAAACTCTAAATTATAGCGTCACATATTATTTGTGGTAAGCCTTTTTTTTATTTTTTATTTTTAAGAATACTCTGTTTGGTAATTTTATTTGAACAACAATTTTCGTTATTTAAATAATACAACACGTATTTTCACAACACTTTTTCATTCACACATATTTCCACAATACTTAAACAACGTTACTAAAAATCTCTTATCAAATGGGCTCTAAGTATTTTAACACACACATACACACGGGGAGAGAAGAAAAGTTTTTAAATAAACTAACAGTAATATATATCTAAAATTGTCTAACTCTTGGATACACTGACTTTAAATCTCTTTAAATCACAATATCACACTCATTTTCTAGCGTGGGATTAATCACTGTTTTTTCTTTTTGAGAATATAATTGATAATAAAGAGAGGTATTGTGGCCTAGAAAAAAATAAAAATAAAAATAAAAACAATAAAAAACTGTCAACTCAGGTATTGTTAAAAATGTGACAAATATTTTTTCAAGTAAAATCACTAATTTATAGCCATTAAGAGAGAGAGAGAGAGATAACTTGGTGTGGCCTTTGAGCACAATCTCATTACTAAGCAGAATCCGATACCGATTCTCTTTTTCTTCTTCCTCTGAATCCGAATCACCGAAACTCAGTCCCGGCGACGGTCTCGGCTTTGGAATGGAAGACATTAGATGATGGATCATAGATCATGGGCCGGCCCACACTATTCAGACCGACTATCCCCTTTCTCTTTTCTCTTGTAAGTCTAGCCCAACCCAATACTCAATGCTTTCTATTAAAAACTCATTTCAATTTTAGCCCATTAATCTTTCTATTAGCTTTTTTCTTTTAATAAAAAGGTTGAAGTTTCTACTTTCTATTAAGCAACTTGTTTCCAATAAACTTTTTTTTTTTTTTAAGAATCACGTTTCTAATAAACTTAATGTAATCATTTTTAATCCCTAATGTGTTTGGAATAATGATAACTTGTTAGTTTTTAGTTTGTTTATGTTTTGTAAGTGATTAAAAGCAATCACTTTAAATTAGGGATGACAAAATCACCTTGTCCTGCTTGACCCAGCTTATCTTCTACAAATTTTCCTCGCTCAAAGAGGTGATGGGGCAAGAACGAGTTTTACTCGTCCCGCACCACCCCGAATGTATATAGATATATTTTATTTAATATATATTTGAATTACTCATACATATAATTTAATTTTTGGTATACACATCCTAGTTATAATATAGTTTTCTATAAACATTTTATATTACAATTTTCAAAATGCTTTTCTATAGGGTTGTTCGTTCCCTTTCTATTTCATTTTTATCTTGTCAATGTTAGAACCATCTCATTAAGGTTAGTAACATACTTTCAATTTGCCTCAAACCCAACTTGCCCTGCTTTCTACCCCTATGGATTTTCCCCACCTCAAAGTTGGTACAAGGCAACCATGATCCAAACCTACCCTGCCCATTTCCATACCTAATTTAAATTTTAGGGAGTAAAATCACTCATGTTTTAAAGTTTAAAAACCAACCATGTATTTTTCTTTTTTAATTCATTACCATTTGTTAAAGAGGTAAATTAATTTGTTTTTTGTTACCTATAGATATAAAATAACTATTTATGTAAAATAACTCTTTTTTCTTTCTAATAGTTATGAATAACTAATTATGAATATTTATTAACAAAAAAAAAAAACAATTTATTTGGAATATTACTTTGGCAACAATTGAGAGAAAATGCAATCAAATAATAAAATAGATTTAATAAAACATGCAGTCAAGAATATAAAAAATTGATTATGCACTTAAATTAGTCTAAATAATTAAATATTTGTGAATTCCCTCAAGTACAACATTCATAATCTAAATTATATTGCTAATAACAATTTATATTTCCTAGATTGTTAAAGTGTATGGGTGAAATAGAAAAAGGAACCACAATAAGGGTTCTTAGTGAATGTGAAGATCAAGCAAACTGAATAGAATCCAATCAGTTGGTGGGTCGAAGGCACTCCAATAAGCTAGTGAGTGATAAGATCACACAATAAGCTTGAAGAAAGAATGAATGAAAGTAGAGAATAAAGAGAAAGATCTCTGATTTGTGGGATATTTCTAGGGTTCCCCTAATGGATTTTGGTGGCTATTTTACCATTCAATTAGACGGAGAACTTGACAACACACCACCCCCTTAAGTCAGATGAGGGGATCTAATCATAAGAAGTCTTCCTCATGGTTGTTAGGGGCAAGGTCCCATTGCAAATTTTCTTTTCTAGGCAAGTAAGATTGGTAGCTAACCTCTATGCATGCTTTGTAGTTTGGGCCGAAGTAGGCTACCTCAAACAAGAGGTTTGATTGTTCTGGGTGTAATTCGATCGCACTACACAATTTTGACCAAAGAGGCATACTCAGGGACTTGATTGGCTAATTGGCCTCAAGTTTAGCAAAATGTCTTCAAGTCAATGAAGAAGTCTAGTTTTGCACCACACTCATTAGGCTTGGCCTACTTGGATTGAGCCCCCTAAGCCTACCAATTCCAAGCTTGTGCATCCTTTTTCTAAACTATTAGGTCTTTCAATTTCCCAAGACGATCGAGTTGAGGAAGTGGAATCTTGCAAGTTTTGTGGGTATTTCTTACTGTTTTGAAGATTGGTAGGTTCCACTCATTGGAAACGAAGCTATTTGTTTGAATCATTGGGGTGTGAGCCCTAATGGATAGTTGTTATTTTGAATGACATTGCTTCGATTCCTTTGAAAAAGTTGCGGCTCATTAATAATCCATTCATTTATCATTTTACAAACAAATTTAAAGGGAAAATGTTAAGGACACAAAAGATCTCATAACTTTTGCCACAATTCGTTATGTAGTGAGCTATGAGTGGTGGAGGTCAAATGGTGCGTACACATCTTCATCACTCACAACTTGCCACATGGCGAGTTGTGACAAAAATTGTGAAAGTTTTTGTGTCCCTAGCATTGCTCAATTTTAAGGCATCAACATGTAATTGCCATATTGGTTATTGGCTAGTTATATTACTACGAATATTGGTTTGTTTCCAAATAGCCGTACTAATTTATAAAAATGCACACTAGTGTTCTTTTTATTTTATTTTATTTTATTTTTTAACTTGCTTGCATTTCTTAAGTCTAGCTCTATTGTTAAAGAAATAAACCCAAAAAAATATGGTCTATGTATTTTTTAAAATAATATAACAATTGTGTATCTCAAAAAGGCTATTAAATTTGGGGGGGGGGGGGGGGGAAGTTTATATGGGATAACATAAAAAGCTTTAATTCATAAAAATGAGTATATTTATTTGTACATATGGGATAACATAAAAAGAAAAAAGAGTATATTTATTTGTATTATTATCCTTGGTTCCACCATAAAAATGAAAACCACCATCTTTCCTAATCTCCCATGTGTGTTTATTTCTTAAAAAAAAAAAAAAAAAAAAAAGATGAATAACTGTCTCACATTATTTAAGAGAGTGTATTGTATGTATTATAATTTGCTCCATCATTCTTTAAAAGTTAAATGTGACTTTTAAGGGAAGTTTGTGGTGTGCTTTTATGTTAGAAGTTAGAACCACATTCCTTCTCACTTGTGTGTGTTTATCTATGAAAAAATGTTTTGAAAAGAGAAATGTTATGTCCACAACATTTTTACAATACTGTCATAACAAATCATAAGTGGCAAGTTATTATTTGCTATTATGGGTGGGCAAAAAAGTAATTTAAGTTGTGAATTCAAATTAGAACCAATAACAATTTACCACCTATGATTTGTTATGAAAGTATTATGAAAATGTTGTGGACGTAGCAACTTTCTTATCACACGCACTCCACACATGCGATGAGGCTCTTTTTTTATTTTGAGTTTAATGTAAATTTTTAATTTGAATTTATCTATTGTTAGTGACATTACCGAGGAAGGAATTTTTAAGAAACTAAAATTTAGAATTTGAAATGGAGTAAACTGTTAGTTTAGTGTTTGTTAATTTTTAGGAAAAAATGTATCAAATGTGTGTGAGATATATTTAAATAAAGAGTGTGCTAATTTTTAAGAAAAAAGTTTATCGGTTAGTTTTTTTTTTTTTTTTTGAATTTTGAATTTTGTTGAATTACAATTTTAATCCCATTTTTTTTTTAAGAATAAAGATTATCTAATTAAATTATGGGTATTTTTTATATTTTTTGAAACCATAACTAACTTTCTGAATCCTCTTAATATATAAAGATTATAATAATTAAAATACTTAAAAAAAATTTTATATAAAAAATGTAAATATTTGTTTATATAAAAAATAACTTCAAAATTAAACTCGTCAAATTCATAACCACAGTTTATTGCGTCTTTTTTTTTTTTTTTTTTTTTTTGGAGATATATTGCATCTTATTTAAACTCGTCAAATTCACGCGCGTGCTTAAGTTAAGGCGATTAACGTTAAATACTGTCTTATCTTCAATAACCCTAGTTACTGACTCTCACTCTCTTTCCTTGGGCTCCAAGACTTCCAAATTTCTTTTATATATTTCAGTATTACCTCTAACCCTAATTCTCATATCCTATCATTTGCAATCTGTCTTTCACTTTCTGAGACTCTCTCTCTTTCCTTGTGCTCTAAGACTTCCTTTTTTTTTTTTCTCCTCTTTTGTGATTTTAACTGACCTGTTGGTGATATCATTGCTAATCAAACATGAAAAACGAATTGGATTTCTGGCTTCCGAAAGCAAGTTCGTTGATTAATAAGGTTCGAACTCGGTTTGCAGATGACGATAGCATTTATGAGTCGTTCTTGGTTTTGCTCATTTCATACCATAAGGGTAAGGGTAAAGGGCAACAGGATATGAGTCGGCTTTGTAAAAGGATCCACAATCTTTTCAAGGACCACCCTGATCTGTTCCATGAATTCTTCAGCTTTGTTTCAAATTCGGTTCCTAATGAAACCACAACCAATAAGTCATGTTCTTTTGACTTGCAAGCTTTGTCCCAGCAAGGAAATTCTCTGTTCAAGAAGATTCAAAGCTGTTTACGTGGGTCGGATTATCATTACAACTACTTTTTGGAGCGTATTCACTGCTACACTTCTGGACATATAGGGCTTGATAGTGTTCTTGGAAGCTGTCCTCTGGGTTTCGTGGATGAATTGCATAGTTTTATCAAATATTGTGAGAATTTGGGTGGGTTTCCTGCTCCTGCTGCTGGTGTATTATGTGAGAGTTCATTGGGCTCAGGCCAAAAAAAGCGTAAAGGGTCTCATTTGTCTACTGGTTGTGGTATTGGTGATGAAGTGAAATCGTCTCGTAAAGGCCAACAGTGGCACAAGTATGTGAGGGATGATAATTTTTGTGGATTTCTCGCTCCTGCTCATGCTGTTCCAGCATTATGTGAGAATTCATTGGACTTGATGCGAAAAAAGTGTAAAGGCTCTCATATGTCTGCTGGTGGTGGTGGTAGTGGTGAAAAAGCAAAACCATCTCATAAAGGCCAACAGAGGCAAAAGCTTATAACTAAGGATGATGAAGACCATGAACCTGACCTCTCTAAGTGTACAAAAGCTACACCTAGTTACCGGATTTCAAATGGCACTTTGGTGTGTGCCAATTTGGATTACTCTATAAAAAGAATCAAAAAAAGCGAGGAGCAGAAAGTTTGTGAGGATTTTGAGGACCTGAAATATGATCGGGATAGGTTCCTAACACCTATAAGATCAACAATAGAGTGTGCAGAGTGGTTAATGAATGAGATACAGGGTAAGTCATTGGAGGAGCCTATCATAGTAGAAGACTACTACTTTAATACAAAGCATATTAAATGCATTGAGACACACTGTAATGTCAAAGGTGATGAGTTACGGGAAAACCCAAGACGTGTGTTACCTGAAATTCTTTATCGCCTTCGCCAAAAGCTAGAAGAGTTTAAGAAGGAACAAGGGTCTGTTACATTCAAAAATTACTGTATCTTTACGGGAAATATGAGATAGAGTTTGAAGAAGTAGATTGCATATGATTGTTATGTATCTCTTTGTTTTTGTTTCAGTTAGATATCTAGTAAATATTTTTTCAAGTGAATAAAATTTTTAGATGTGAATGATCAGTCTGACAATATGCAAATTTATGTATTTTAAGTACTGTTAATACATTGTGTTATGATTAAATGCTTATTGTTTAATGACGGATAGGAGGAATCCAGCTGGAAAAATTGCAGGTGGCTAAAAACGGAATTATAAACTAACTATATGTCCTTTCGCCTGATGTTCTTTGTGAAATGATTGCACATGAAGTTGCCATCAGTTTAATCCCTCTTTCTTATCTGCTACTTTAAGAAATAGAAGAGTTTTGATGTTAGCTTGTTTCCTTCTGTTTTTATCATCATCATAATATCTTTTGATCCCTGTCTCCTCCTTTTGGCAGCTTTAACATGATCCAAATTATTACTCTATTAATAATTGACTGTTTCCTTTTTTCTTATTTATTTATGATTGTTGAAATCTGAGCTGCCAATTGATATGCCTGATTACTTGTGGCCATATATGTGACTTAAATTTTCTTGCAATAATTTGTTGGGTACCAATTTTAAATTTTGCACAAGCTTAGACAATGTTTTAGAGGTTTATATATTTAAGGTAAGTTATGATTTTGTCACAATTGCTGGTTGAGTTAGTGACATTGTATGCTATCAGCTTAAATGAGTTTGACATGGTACTCAAAACATCTATGTGTGTTGAATCTGTTGATCGGAGGCTGGTAACGAAAGAAATCACCACTCATATTCATGACCAGAATTGTTATTCATGTTATTTGCCGAGGATACAGGGTTTACTCATTGGAACTCATCATACTTAGAATCTTTTTTGATTTCCTTTGAAAAGAAAACTTCTTAAGTGGAAGAAATATTGCCTTGAATGTTAAAGATGTGTAATAGTAGTGATAATAATGCATTAATGCTGCGGTTGATGTCTAGTTGCTAACTGATTAATAACATGGGAAACTTTGTGTAATATCGAACATATGATTGGGGATTTTTCTGTTTGCCAAGCGTAAGTATTATGATTGGGGATAATACTCTCTCTCTCTCTCTCTCTCTCTCTCTCTCTCTCTCTCTTATGTCTATGAATTTATACTAGTGATTTCTATGTAGAAAGACCAACATTTTTTAAAGGCATACTGATTTCTGTTTCTCCACTTGAGTATTGGAAAGAGGTGACAATGACCTATTTTTCAAATGAAACCTCCTCTCTCCTTAAGAACTGGGTGGAGGTTAAGGCCCACTTTTTTTTTTTTATTTGCTCAGTTTTGAACCAGATTTAAAAAAAAAAAGATGTAAATGTTTGGTTTCTTTGATTTCTGTTGTCTTTTATGTATTGCAACCTAATTTACTTTTTAATTCATAGAACTTCTTTCCTTGGTATTAAGAACGGGGTCTTTCTGTGCAGCCTGGTTATCTTTGTAAAATGTTACCAGTTCTGTGCTTAATATCATCCAGAATCATTGGAAAATAAATTTTATAGTGACATTAACTAGTTTTTTGTTTTTCTATTAGTGCATGACTAATAGAAAAGTAATTTATAGAATGATTATGTAAGTTTCTTTTTATTCTTTTTTTTTTTTCGTCAAATGCAATTGAGTCTTGCTAAATTGTCTACTCTAAAATTCAATTTTTCCTTCAATCCCCTGCCCGGGCAGGTATGTTTCGGTAAAAACATGTGTCATGTACAAATTTTGTGTGCTTCTAGATGTTCAGGCAAAGATATTACCTGGAGTAACCCATTGTCAGAGCATGAACTATGTTTTTTGCATATTATCCGTCTAATAGCAGCATCACTAGATTCTTAGGAGAAATGCTCAGTGCTGGTCTTTACATTGTATGTTTCAGTTGGATAACTTCTCCTGCAGCACAGAGCGTGAAACAATTGTCCTGGATAATTGCCTGATGATTTCCTTTCAGCAGGTAAGGGTTAATACAGTGTAAAGGTGTAGCTTCTTCTTCTTTATTTCTCAAGTCAAAGTTTTGTGTCTCCCAATACTGAACTTATAAAGAGTTTATTTATTTATTTATTTATTTTTATAGCTTTATATGCTGAATATTTGGGAGTATTGGAATGGAATGAAATAGAATGTAATTTATTAAATCTTGGGTTATGGAGATTGCTGAAATAATATGATATCTCTGAACAAATATCAGAATTAGGAATATACACTGACCTTAGGTGTATGAGCTAAATTAAAGGATCTTTAAATTTGCAGGATATATGCTTTTTTTAATGGAGTGGTTAGAAGTCAAAATAGGTTTTTTACCTGCTGATGATATGGTGTACAGATATTGTAATGAGTTGGATTGAGGTCTTGAACTCTTTTTTTAGATTGAATATGGACTGCTTTTGGAAGTTAATATAAACCTCAAACTTAGGCATACAAGGGTAGTTTTGATATTTTGGAATTGGATTGTTTTTCAGTTTATGAAGCATACAAAATTATGTTGCAAATCTTGGTGTAGGACAAGGTGGTGGAATGATACAGGGCATGACAAGTGAAGCTGTTTTAGTTTTTCTATTGGCTGCTCTTGACAATAATTTAAGGAGGCTTGGCAAAAAAGGCCTTGAAAAGATGTGGTTTATGCAAATGATCAAGAAAGGCCTTTAGTGTCCGTTTGGGAACAGTTTATCTAGCTTTTTGCTGAAAACTTTTTGATGAAAGTGTGCTGAAATATACTTGTACCTTGAAACAATTTGAAAAAGTGAAAAAAAAAGGGGGAAAAATGATGTTTTAAAAAATTGTACATAAAAGTTAAAAGCTAAAACTTAACTTAAAGCTGATGCCTAACTCATCCTTTGTGTCCATGACTCGAAATTGGCTTGATTATAAAATCAACCACTGTCCCCAACCTATCCACTTGGTGGGGCAGGGGAAAACATGCAGGGTGAATGTGTCTTTCAATTACGGCATTGAAAAAGTTAGCAAGATGCTTCTCCTTTTTGAAAATTCAATGTGGATTAGATATTATGTATTAGAATTTACCAAGTTTTCAAAAAAGAAGAAAAATTAGAAGAGACAGAAATGGTTTGTTAGAAGGCAATTCATTTACGTAATATGTATGTCTCTTATAAAAAAAAAAAAATTAATTAATTAATTCTTTATGTTCTCTTTTGAGAAACACCAAATAGACTCTTTCCAATGTTTTACTTGTTATGGAGGAGTTTGTGTTTTATTGTTATCAGTGTTAAAAGAGCCTCAAGACTGCCTCGTGAGATATTTTTATTTTATTTTATGTAATTAACGCATTTGAAGATTTGGACAATCTTACAATGCTTGCAATGCATCTTCTCTTAAGATAGAGTGATTGGATGTGGTTTCATGTAGATGCTGCATATGCTGGAAGTGTTTGTATATGTACAAGAGTAACACCACTACATTGATGGTGTTGAAGAACTTGACTCATTTAACATGAATGCACATAAATCATTCTTACAAATTTTGATTGTTCAGGACTTTGGGTCAAGATATTATATCATATACTTGTGCACATGTTACCATTAAATGCTGAAGTTCGTTTTTTTTTTTTTAATAGTGCCCGTTATGTTATCTCTATATGCAGAAGTCCTTTTTTGTGTACATTTTCATGTTGGTAATTGATTTTGAAGGTGTTTTTTTTTTTTTTTTTTTTCTTTTGTCAATACATTCCAACAGGATTGAAATGACTTGGTTTGTCTACAAATCACGAGTTTCTGAAGAACAAAGTAAGTTTTTTTCTCACATCAGCTTGATATTCTTGTGCAATTGTGAACAGAAGCACCATATAAAATTTGAATTGTCCATGCAATGATGATGCCGAGGACTTTGACATGGGTCTAAGGGTGGCAACTTTTATTTCATCCTTAAATGGGTCCTTTTTTTTAATTTAAGTTTTGTCCCCAATCGTTGCATACATGTCAAACTGTCGAAGTGATACGATGCTCAGATCAGCTCCAAAACCTCATGGTGGATTTGTAATTTACTTTAAATCATGTGTGTATAAACAGTTGAAAAAAGTTTCTGAAGTTTTTATCACTTATTTTTTGTCTTATTAAGCAAGTAAACTTATAAATTCTGAATACAGCTCCATTCTGTTGAACACATTTCAAATAAAAATCCAGCAGTTTATACCATAAAGAAACAATTCCGGATAAACGAAAAACTGAAGGAGAATGCAGCTAAGATGATAATTATGACCAACCAAGACCCGTATGAAGTTAGAAAAGGCAAATGTTGTAATTACTAACAACCTTAACAACAATGAGGGAAAACTGAAAGCTGTGAAAGAGGATTAAAAAATTACCAACTGCCAGTACAGGGCGAGTTTTCATCTTCAGGGCTTGCTTTCGTAAAAGAAGCCTCTCTTTATTGGAAAGAAGTACAGCTCTGTGGGGCATCTCTGATCCATTTTCCACTGCTATTGGAACCGGTTTCAAATCAATTTTTGCCGACTTAGCTGGTTCTATTGCATTGTTATCATAAACACAATGCTGAACTACTGCAGAAGAGCCTGTTTCTTCTGACTGAAAGTACACAAACCATACAGCATTAACCATTAGAAGAAAAACATGAATATAAATAAACACAGAAAGGATTCTTTACATTACCATAAAATTATCAGGGCAAGGTGTAGAGACAGCAGTTTCAACTTCACCATTCATATCCTTGCACAATTTTGCATGGGGTTCTTTACTAACTAATTCAGATGAAAATCCAGCTTCAATTTTACCAGTCCCATCCCCCTTAAATGTTGATGTGAGGCCAAGCACTTTATCTTGTTGAGTGGCTCGTGGATTGTATATTGAAGCGTCCATGCCATCATTTAAGTTCATGAGAGTTAATTGAGCTCCATGTTTGTCCTCAGCCTTAAGTATTCAAGCACTATTTCAGATATCAGTTTGAATAGATTTATTATTTTGTATAACATGTTGCATGATACATCCTCTCACATGGGGTGGACCCCACACTGGTTACACATAATACCACCTCGTTTGGGAAGGAGGTGGTACCATATGTATTAGACACACATAGCATCTCTGTCATAGTGTATGGGTCCCACACGTAAATGGGGCCCACACATTCTGAGGGAGATGCTACATGCATCTAATACATAAAATACTTTTTCGTTTGAAAGAACATCTCAAGTTACAATATATCAATAGTTAATACATGTGTATGCGTTCGTGCAAGGTGGGTAGGGGGAGGGCTTAATTTTGTGCTAATGTCTCTCCCGCATTAAAGTTCAGTGAGGTATCCTGGTGTTCCTCATTTCCCCTTCCAAATTGACTGTGAGTGATTGTGTCACACTGGTGGAGAAAATCTCTGCTCGGGCCAACTCTTGGGCCTCTAAGAAATCATCATTTGCAGGCAGAATACGATTTATATTCTCTGTTTTGTTTAGCATTAAGGTGTATTGGGCTAGCATTTTCATCTTGCCCAAAAAAGAGATTAAAACTAAAAAGCAGAAATTTTGTAGCTTCTTGCGGAGTGGTGGAGATAACCATCCAAAGGGGCCAAGGAAGCTTGGGAGCAAGTCTGTGGTCCAAAGAATGAGGGGAACTTGGGTTTAACAGAATTGATGATTAGAATCGTGCAGCTATAACGAAGCATATAAAGGTCAGCCTTGGTTCGACGGCAAGTGCCTTCCACCAAAAGTGACAGGTAGCGGGTTCAAGTTTGAGAATTAGCCTCTCCAATAAATTAGGAGCAAAGCTGCCTAACATGACCTCTCCCAGGCCCCACAAAATGGAGCTTTCTGCACTGGGTACAACTTTTTAGCTATATAATGAAGCACATCTGGAATTTGTTTGCAAGGGCTGGATCAATTTGGGCAGCTTGGGTCAAGGCCAATCTCCTAAGAGAAAGAAGCTTCTGGTTGATCAAAGTCTCATAGGTATCTTCATGGAGATGGAGGAAGATGCTCAAGTTTAGAGAGGTGGTTAAGCCTCTTCTGAAATTTATAATTGGTGAAGGAAGGTCTATCTTTTTATGGCTAGACCATTAGCATCCAGATGGGGTCCTCCATACAGAGTATAGTTCTAGGGTGATATATGATGCTGCTAGTAAGTTAGATGCAAAGGTTTCTAGTGTGCTTGGGGGGGGGGGGGAGAAAGGAAGGGGAAGGGATTTGGTGTTGGAAAATCCTTCTACATTTGATGCTCTGGTTGCCATCCAAAGTAAGTTGCCTTTAATTGAATTTGGTGACTATGACAAACCTGTTCGGCTCTCTTCCAACTCTGGTACTGGTACATTTAGTAATGCTAGAGCTTAAAATATTTTTAGACATAAACTCCCAGACGCAGCATGGACTAAACTTGTATGGATCTTAATGGCAGTCCCCAGACATGCTTTCTTTTTGTGGTTAGCCCCCAAAAACAGGTTGGCCACAAGGGATATGCTAAAATGGGGTTATCCAGGTGATACAACATGTGTCCTTTGTCGAAATTGTCTTGGAAGCCGTTATCATCTGTTCTTCAGTTGCCCTTTCACTGATAGAATTTGGGCTCACATCATGAGATTATGTTTGATTTTTAATCCTGTAACCAGTTGGAATGAGATAGTAGATTGGGGTTTGGAAAAACTGGAAGGGTAAGAGTTTGAGGGCAGTTTTGTGTAAATTAGCTTGGGGAGCTGCTCTTTACCATCTATGGGTCCAAAGAAACAACTATATTCAGGAAGGCCATCTCAAAACAGAGGAAAGTTTATTATAGGGCATTGAATTGGAAGTTAGACTTCGTGTTGCTGGCGGAGCTCATTTTAAGAATTTTATCTAGAACAGGGCCCTTTGCTGTTCTTGGGGGGTTTCTGAATCGAGTCTTGTTTAAAAGATCAAGTGGTATTGATACTTGGTGTATTTCCTAGTTGAAATGTGGTTTTATTGAAAGTTCTCACTTGCTCATCAAAAAAAGATGCCTCATAAGGTTTTGAATGCAACTATATCAATTTGAATGGTAAGCACACATGTTGGATTTTTATTTTGAAAATGAGAACCCCATATATGCATAGACCTAGAAATACAAATAAAAAATATAAACCACATTGTTTTAGCACATAGCTTCTGAATCCAAGATCAATACCTTACCTCTACATTATTCTCTCCATGACAAGCAGGAATTACCGAGTGAGAGAGAGGACTGGAATTATGTTCCACATGTGATCTCAAGCATTCAGTTGCCTGCATATTGTTCATATCCTCTTTCACCTAATTTAACTCAAACTGTAAACTTCACCACAAATTTATAGCTTTACTTGGGTGAAAGAACACAGAATGAACAGATATATAAGATGGCTCACCAATTTATAATTCAATGCATCAGCTGGCAGAACATTGTTTGCCTCCTTGTCTTTATCCTGAATCAAGAAAATAACACATAATTTTCCTCAATATGATTGGGTAAATCAGCATAAAATAACAAAGCAAAAATTATCGGTGAAAAAAAGAATACAATGAAACACAGACAAAAGATAACTTACCAACTGAAGTTTCAAGTCATCTATGTTTTTGGTAAGGCTCAAAACATGGAGTTTCAGAGACTGCATGACAAAGCAGGAAAAAAGAACGCTGAAGTAAATATCAAGGTAAAATATTAGCTGATATAAATTAAACAAGCCAGCAGTCTCCCCATTGATAAACCATCCTGGTCCATATCAAGGTCCATATCATAATGTATTTATGCCTGCAACTAAGTCCCTTAACTTGACAGGTTCCACATGGAACACAATTCCGACCAAATCAATCAATTCTAACCATATCTTTATAGGGCTTGCCTTGTACCTTTGATGCTTTAACAGGGATAGATCACTTGTTCATCAATTCAATCTCCTTTTTTTTTTTTGCGTGAAAGTATGGAAGGTGCTTTTTCTATTATTATTTTAAGTTCAAGGAGAGAGTGAGAATTAACCACCCACCTGTTAGGTGGGATGGTACCTCCCCAAACCTTAGAGATTGGGGGTTCAAAGAAGAAGGGGGGGGGGGAGTTTATCAAAAGAAGAGAGTGATAATTAAAACTAGTTGACATGTATGTGTGTGCACAGATAGACAAGCCAATTTACCTTGCGGCGTTGTGCCTCTATAGAGCGTTTCAATGCTTCTCTTTTATTTAGGAGCGTCTGAGGCCTTAGGCTAGCAGGCCGTGTATAATTCTTCCCACGATACACAATGATTGCATAACCCTTGCTCACTCTCTCAACCGCCACTAATATTCCACCACTTTCTGCCTCTAATGTCCGTGCTTCTTCATGAACAGCTTCAATGCTTCTGGTTTTAGATATTATCTTCACAAGTTCCCTGTACTTCCAGTGAAGATGCATGTTTTCAACTGTTCCATCAAAAACCCCTCGCCTACCTGAATAAGGAAAGACAATATGCTCATTAGTGCCCACTTCTGTGTGACATTTTTATCAGTCTTCAACTGCCATTCTGTTTACTCTTAAGAGAGGAAAAAACTGCATGCCCACTGTGCCAGGTTCAGAGTACGAAAAATGTATGCTAGATGGCAAAACTCACCCATTAGTAGGAAAGGCTTCATTCTCAAGGCAACCTTCCTTAGCATATATCTTTCTTCTTTAGTTATACCTTCTTTATCTATTTCAGGTTGTTGGGGGATCTCTTCTTTCTCAAGCTCTGCTAGAAGTTTCTCAGCCCTTGCTTTCTTTTCTAGTGCCTATTCATGAGAAAGATGCTGAGTGCAAGATAAAAAACAATTCGACAAGAAATTAGCCACAGCGCCTTAGTAAATCATACCATCGACAATTTGATGCTAGTTCTTTTGATAGCTGCCTCAGTGGACCTTAGCTTTCTTTGTTCGAAAAGGAGACCCCTTTCCACATTATTGCCCCCATCAGGTTCACTTTCAGAACTACACTCTGCAGTATCAAGTTTAGGCTCCTGTACAGTTGTCACTGATGTACTACATCTTATCCTTTCTTTCTCCCCATGAATTCCATACTTCCTCCGCTCTTCTATTGCAGAAGAAACTGCAGGTGGCAGAAAATCTTTCCCTCGATATAGGGCAAAAAATTCTGAATCCCGGGAAAGTAATATTCCTCCAGTCAGCCGCTGCAACATTTTTTAATTATAATTTAAAAGATGTCTGAATTTTTTTATAAGTAAGGAATTTATTAAAAGCACAAAAAAGGTGCAACCCAAGTACACGGAAAGTATACAATAGGAATAGGTACACCAACAATTATGCACAAAAATTACAACGGTCGAGCATCTCAATGAAATTTGAAAATGAATATAGGCCTAAAGCTGTCATCCTCTCAAATGAGGATTTGAGGAATGAAAGTTTCAGGTCCACAACTGATTTTTTCACACCCTTCAAAGCACCTGACATTTTTCTCTCTCCAAATGAACCACGTGAGCCAATGAGGGATTGCCTTTCAGAGTTCAATATACCTCCAGATAAAGTTGTTGCAAAGAATAAAAGTTCCCTAAAAAATTTTCAAATGACTAGCTTAAATATTATCTTTACATAAAAATGGAAATACATATCTGTTTTATTTTTTAAAAATAATAAATAAAAGTCAGATTCCCCACCATTTAATTCTTCATCAGTTAGGAAGAGATAATGTATAAGAGAGAGAGAGAGAGAGAGAGAGAGAGAGAAGTTAGCAGATATTAGAAACATAGTTCAATTATTTGTGCTTTGTTAAGATTATTTGGGTGCACATGCATTGAGAAGAGTCAGAAATCTAGGAATTGCAAAACATAGAACCTTCTACATCCTCAAAGTACAATCAACAAAACAACCAAGCCTTAGTCCCAACATTTTGGGGCCAACTACGGATCCTCAAATGGACTAGTCAAAGTCAGTCACATGAACTCTTTTCCACCATTCTATTTTATTACTTTTACTAATGTTTTTTCTTTCTTTTGTCTTCCTCTTCATTTTTTCATTCCCTCGAGTTGAATAAATTTATTCTTTCTCAAGGTTCATTAATCTCACTCCTTTGTACATGACCAAACCATCTTAAGAGACTCTTCCCCATCTTTTCCTCAATAGAGGTCACCCCTATCTTTAAGGGGATTTCCTCATTTCAAATCCTATCTTCTCTTGTATTTCCACTTATCCATCTTAACACTCTCATTTCAACTATATTCATTTTACAAACATGTCCTCTCAACATCCCAACATTCATCACCTTAGAGCATGGCTAGTCTAATAGAAATCTTGATCAAGTTTTTCATTTAACTTACCTATCCCTTTTTTTTGGGCTGAGGAAGTATAGCCCTACTTATAATTACCACACAAAAAAAAATAAATTCCACCTCGACAGTAAACTGCAAATCTATTGTACTTTCTCCTGTTAACCTTAGTGATCAAGGACACAAAGGTAGGGGGGATTTATGCAAAGTGCTTCACCCATTTAAATATATGTAGAAACACAGGAAATTTATGACAAATTCTATCTTTTATAGTGGCCAGATAAAACATGCTCACATTACTCATCTACCAACAGTTTTCTTGCAGTCTAAAAAGTAGGGAATTACATCCCCTTATCCCTACACATGAAAGAACTATGAATCTATGCATCATGAATATATTTTAGTTTAGAGGGAAAAAGATCATGCGTCAAACATAATTGAGGTGGTAGGAACTTAAAAATACATAAATGTTCTAAATTATTGTCACATTATTACTAACCTTCAGCTCTTCAGCCATCATTTCACTATTAGTGTTCTGTACCCCTCTCTTAACAGCAATTTTGGCAATCTCACATTTCTCCCAGAGCTTGACAATGGAAGCAGCCAATCCTTGAAGATTCCTATTTCTGCCTGTTTAAAGGTATAAAGCAAGTAAATTTGGGTTGACCAGATTGTAACAGTTGTGTATTGAAAGCCATACTCACCTAATGCAAAATGGCATGGCAAGGGTCGACCAAGTCTTTTTAATGTAGTCATTTCATCATTTGTTAATACAGACTTCACACCATAGGGAAGAAGGCGGAAAGGCTTCCGGTATCCAGGAACAATGGCCCGCAGAAGATCAGCATCAACAGGGAGAGGGTCATAACCCCACCAATCAGTAAATCGTGGGCCCAACCCCTCTAATAAGCGATCCGCTTCTTCTGCAAGCTCTGCCTCACCTGGCAATTGAAATCGTACTCTGTTTGGCATACCAACACCTTGGATTAATTTTGGTTGAGATATTTCTTTGCTTGGACTTGTTGCAGCAGCTTTTACACCAATTATGCTGGATGAGCAGCTCTCCGTTTCATTTTGTTCACCATCATCAATGTGTGGATCCAGTTTATCATCAGTCATGGTGTCATTTGTCAAAATTTTATCAGACAAAAAGTAAGGGTACTTATAATTGGCCCCCCTATACAAGACAATCTTACTTCCAGACCTCCAAACAACCAGACCTCCAGTTTTCCTCTGAAAATGTTTGAACAAAATTAAAATTAGAAAGCTATACAAGATGGATAATTATACATAAATTCCAAACCTCATCCTCTAACGACTAATTGTGGATATCAGGAATCTAAGTTAAGTGATTATCACAAATCAAGCTCAGTAAGGCACACTATAAAATTTTTTAATGACCAAAACAAAACCTCAACGACTATCAGAGAAAAGACATTCAAATAGGTAAATCAAAACATTACCTAAGGTTTGCAATTTGAGATAGTGCCAAAAGTGTGGTCAAGGTTAGGCATGTTTGTAAAAATTTGAAAAATTTTATTGACTGGGTTTCACAGAATCTGTTTAATGACGAATAAAATCAAGCAAAATTAACGGGAAAGCCCGAGGCTTTCTGGGAAGAAAAATATCTAGCAAGATAGTCTAGTGGTTTCCAATGACTCATGAAATCCATGAGGTCTTGGGTTGAAAACTCCTAACAAGCATCTTGGGGCCAACCCCAAAGGATCCTCTTTATAATTACCAGGTGTGTGCAGAACAGGGGCAACATACACCAGGGGAAATAGTCAAGTGCTTGAAAAGCTTGTGGGTTGTGCACTTAATGAATATAAGATTAAATTTATCATGATTGCCAATCACAGGTAAATTTTTGAAGCAAAGTTATAGTACTTAGCAGAGATGAAGGAATATAAAGATCATTCCTTGGCTTTTAGGTTTGTCCTTGTCATGCTCATGTTCCTGAATACCAAACAACCTTAACATCCAATACAATGAGAGTGCCATTATAATTACTCACAAAGGTACTCCCGCCACAGGTGCACAAGGCTCCTGCATAATACGAGGTTTGGAAGAAACTGATTCTCAAATCAAATGCAGAACACATCGAATGGTCGGAAGACACTGACCATCGCAACAAGGTTTAACCTTTAAATTCTTAAGAGAAGTACCTATACATAATACAACTCTACCCCACTCTCATTTCCTTTCCACTTACAATCTCCAATTTCCACTAACACACTACATCATGAATTCGATTGTAATTCAAGCATTATAACAACACAAACATTAATAACTACACATAAACTATCCAATACAGCACATTGCTCAATTTACAATTCAAAAGCAGAATAATTGGAAAAGCTTTAAGCCAACCTCCAATAATTCATGAGTCCTCGTCATGTTCATCCTACACAGATCCTCGCACTCGATTTTCACGACCTCATATCGCCTCCACCGCTCATGAATACCATTTACAATCCCTTCAGTGATCCCTGCCTTCCCTACTTTTAACTTCTTCCTCGTCTCAATCCCAAGTCTCCTCAGCCTCCTCAGCTCCGCCTCGCTCAAGCTCAGCTCCGCCAATGTCGGCGCTTTCTTCTCCTCTCTCTTCTCCTTCTTATGCATCACCTTCTGCTTAATCACCTCGCGCCTCAGCTGGTGGTATTTGGTTATGGCGGAACCCGTGCCCGGTACCGGAACCGGGTTCTCGGGAGTGGACCAGCTCGTATCGAGAGTGTGCCCGACCCGGTGTTTGGGTAATTGGTGGGGCAGAGGGATGAAGATTTCTCCGGCATTTGGGCTCGGGTTTGGGTTCGGGTTTTGGGGGTCTTCGGCGAATCCGAGAGAGCGGAGCTTGTGGGCAATGCGTTGGATAGCGGAATTTGGGAGGGTATGGGTATCTGAGGTGGAGCTCCGAATGAGGAAACGGGTTTTGGGGAGTGGTGGCTGTGAGGGGAAGAAGGTGAAGGGGAAGGGTGATTGGTCAGTGACAGTGAGGGGGTTTGAAGGGAGTGAGGAAGGGTGAATGTGAATGTGCGTTAAAGGAAGCAACATGAAGAATACGGATAGATATGATAATTAGAATCAGATAGAGAGAGAGAGAGAGAGAGTGAGAGTAGTGTAGAGGATGAAGATGAGGATAGGGTAAGCCTTTTCTCTTTCTGCGAGGGAAAAGCTGATTTTTTCTATTTTTACAATTTCGGAATTATTTAATTACATTTACAGTTCCAAAGTTGCTTTTGAAATAAGATTTTTTGTCAAAATCAATTTTCATAAAGTCCTGCTTAATATTCACTATATCACAGAAAGATTAAAGCTAAACTATATTTGAAACTTTTGTTGCAAAAAATTAATGAAAAATGCTAATAGATATCCTTAAGATAATAGTTAACAATTCATTTTTAAAAAAAATTTATGAGAAAAAAAATGTTTTGACAGCTTTTTTTATTTTCAATAAAAGTAGTGTAAAAATTTTCTTAAAATAGACGGTTAATCATTGCCTTAAAGGAAAAAAAAAATGTTTTGACAGTTTTTTTTCATTTTTAATAAAAGTGGTGTTAAAATTTTTTTAAAATAGACAGTTAATCATTGCCCTAAAGGCACTCAAGAGCATGATCCAAAATTAATTAGTAATTAGTAATATCCATAATAGTAGTTGTATGGCACGGCAAACCATGGACAACAAGGTCCATGGCAGGAAAAAGAACTCTAGCACCAAAGGGAGGGATGTGACAGCCGACATTAATTCTGTTGGATCGTCTCTACATAAGTTTCTCTCTTCTTTTCATACTAGTTTAGAGACTTAATAATTTAATATTGGTATTTTAAACTTCACATGTGTCTCACATGTGTTTTCTGTAGTGTAGTAACGATAGGCTAATTGAGATATTAATTTGGCAAGTGTATAAAGTTTTAGTAGTAAATTGGTAAAAATAAAAGTTTAGGAGTTATAATAACAACTACTCTTGTAGGGGTGATAGGCCCAGAAACCCATATTTATGTATATATTGGGTCAGGGGCCCAATCCAAAGACTTTAGGCAATTCGAGGATGGGTAAACACCTTCTTAAGAATCTGTGTTGGTAAGTAAAGAGGTAAGGTCTGATCATAACCATTCGAGAAGGCTGTCCGAGGAGGAATGCTTCCTCGACTGAGCAAAGTCGAGGTTAGAAAGTGTGGTCTGACACCAGGAGTAATGTTCTGGACGATTCCACTGATGATGATAAGTATTTAGAAGGAACAGGACAGAGGGAGACCATGAAATATCTCAAGGGAAAGCTGCTACCATCGCATTAAATGCTTTGCAGCTAACTTTTCTGATTGCATTAATTTGGAGAAGACTCCTGAATAGTGCTGCCTTTGCTGCTCCAACTCACAAAGGGCCTGAGAGGGTGTCCGATGGGACAAACACTCAAGTAGTGGCTTGGATGATCAATAAGTGGATGGTCAAGATCGTCCAAAGAGAACTATATAATGTAAGAGACCCTCCACGGAGAAGGGACCGGGAAATTAAAAGAAAGACACTGTAGCAATTAGGAATTGAACTTGTAATTAAACTTGAGAGAAATATATAAGAACTGATCTCTTCGGACTGTGCCGAGGACAATCTTCTTTAAATTAAACCAGACTATCTTCATTTTCTTATCATCTGAATTCACTTTACTTGTTGTCTGATTCATTAAAGACTAGTTTTTCCAACCCACTCTCTACAAATTCATTATATTGAGTTTTTTGGGCCTAAGTTCATTCATCATTTGGGCTAGGGACTCAAATTTGATCCTTACAATTCTAAAGTTTAAGGGAGTGTATGAGCATTTTTCCTTGAGTAATTTTAAGAAAGTTGTCTCATTTGTATTTTATATATAGCTTAGATCTACAGTAAGCATGAAAGTGCAAGGAAAAGAAAGTGAAGCAGGTGCATATGTAAGGAAATACCACGGAAAGAGTAAAATAGTAAAAAGTATGTGTGTAGCAAAGCATGCATAATGTTTTAAGTATTAATCAAATTATTCTTTTATTGATAACTTTTTTTTTTTTTTTTTTTTATTCTACTTGAGTGATGTGAGATTTAAAGTATTTGATAAGATATTTCTTTCTGAGTATTATTTATTATTCTAACAAAAAATTTTGCACCAAAAAATCTCAACAAATCTTTGATTTTCAAGCTTCCACAGTTTTTTGCAAAATCTCCAATGGACGGCTTCAATTTTTTGTTTCCCTTTGTGGGCAGATGCATACTATTCTCCACCTTGGTTTTGAGCCCAAAAGACTTCCTCTAGAGCTTCTACTTGTTGATTGAATTCATTCAGGGTTAAAACTTGAAAGCCTTGTTTTGGACATCAACCAATTTGTTTGTGGTTTCCTTGATTTTGTAGCGGAGGTTACCAAACACAATTTTGTTGCGTTCCATAAAATTATTTTGGAGCACTTTTAGTTTGGAGGATATAAGCAACAGAACAAGATATATAATATATTGATATTCAAACCGTATATTATATTCAAACCGAAATGGTCCACGAGACTACGAGTCTACGTCTATATCTTGGTACAAAACAAGTATCCAGAACTGGCGGAGCATGATCTGATGATACGACTATTGGCCATTGGCCAAGCATCCAAGTTACAAAATTCAAAATCCTTTAACCATTCCTTGCTAACAAAAGCTCGATCAATGCGTTTAAGTACAAGATCACAGCCTTATCTATTATTTGTCTTAGGTGTAATGGGCGCCTTTAGCTTCATGGAGTGGAACCATTGCTTCCTGCTGCACACAGAGATGAAAAGCCATAGCCCCTTGTGGACAGTATGGATTTTTTAAGGAGCTCTACATAGATAACCAAGTGTTTGCTAGTAACAACATAATTATCATTTTTGGCGATAACAAATGCATAATTCTCTTCTTCACAAAACTGCGACCCCACACTACAGGTGCCCGGATAACAGATGCATAATTCCCTTCTTCACAAGACTGCAACCCCACACTTTAGGTGCCCGAAACCCTACAGACAAATCCCTAAAACTACAAGCAGTCAACTATTGCCCTTACTGTGAAGAATTCAAACCAACAGAACATGAATGCCAACCCATGTACATTGACATAGAAGCAGATAACTCCAACCCCCTTGATTATGACAACTATGTAGATACAGACTGACTCCCACCAACAGGCATGGCAGGCAGACACTGTTCATTAGCACACTCAAGACAGACATGTAGGTAAAAGAATCTCTACATTTCATCATAGCAAGATAGACAACTAAAAATGCCACATTTCATCATTACAAGAAGACAGAATAAGGGCAGAAAGTTGATAGAAAGAAGAAATGATAGGAAGGAACCATCTACGACAAAGCCTACATGATAAAACAAAAATGTCACTATTTATGAAAAGTTTAAACTATTCATTGAATAGTATGCTCTACTGATAGATTAACTAGGGTGCACTTTTCGAAACTAAAATTACTTTTCAAGACATACCACGGTTCACTGCTTCTACAAATAGACAGGCTTTTGATGAAAGAAGAGATGTCCTAATTCACTACTCACTCAGAAGGTCTAGTGTTAAGGTACATAGCCACATTCCACACCCCTTACCATTTATTGAGACATGGTTGGTTGCCTATAAACAAAAGAGATATAAGTTATAAACATAGATCCACTGCGTAAATTTGTACGTGCTACATGGACCTAAACCTCTACAGATCCAAGAGATGATCCTCACGGTTCCATTGGAGGCTCATTTGAGCCAGCCTTTTAAAAGCCCCATAATCTCAGTTTGCAGATCAAGTATGCTCCATAATTCTTCTTTTGTAACACCTTTTGTGTACTACTATGCTCGGCATTATCTCGCCTTGTAGTAAAGAGGGTTGACGTTGAGTCAAACTGGTTAAATGGGTCTAGTTACTAGTGTAATTACTTGTGAGTATAGGCAAGGATCAGGTGGGTTATTCTAATGGAGTGGGCTTTCTCCTTTTGGGCTCATTATGGCAAAATTATAGAGCCAGGTATCTGGGTCAAGTCCTTTTATAGGGATCGCATGCAGCCCCAAGTTCAATAAAGTGGACTGGATTAGAGTGTGCACATTGTGTGAGGAGCTTGATAAATGTTTCACTAAAATGAAAATTACATCATTTAAGTTGGGATAATTTTGATTTTGATCCTTACCGTTTCAAATTTTGGATTTAGTATATGTTTGGATAGGAATTATTTTTCTGCGTCTGGCGTTTTGCGTTTTCCTTTTTTTTTATTTATATTTTTTTTTTATGCACGCGTTTCAGCTTTTAGGAGACAAAATGTACTGTTTATGCACTGTTCACGGGACCCACAACCATATTATTTAGAAAAAAATATTAAAAATAGGTCTCACGGCACTATTCACATATTTAAAAATTATTTTGCTACAGTGTTTTCAGTTTTCAATTTTGAGCAAAATAAGCTGTATCCAAACGAACCCTAAGTATCGAACATTTGATAGAGTTTTGAATTATTACATTTGATAGAGTTTTGAATTATTTCCTTCTGTTCATGCTTATTAATGACTTGTTTATTAAATGATAATTAAATGATAATTAAACTCAAAACTTCGTAGTATTAATATGCAAAACTATGTACTTTTGAACATGCTAGAAAAAAAAAATTCATATTTTTTATTCACATTATATATAAAAATGTATTTCTTTCACGTGTTTTATCCTCTTAAAGCAAACCTCTCCTACTTCGATTAAGGATCCTCCATTTCAATTAAAAAAATACTCTCTCCATTTTAAGTGACATGGAGTGGATAATTTTTTTTGCAAAAATAACACTCAACATAGCAAAGAATTGAGAAAGTTCATAGCATGATAATGATATTATATTGATGGTGAAACACCCAAAAATGACAAAATACATTAATTTTAGAGTTTCATGATAGGTGAAGCTAAATCCAATGTCATGTCCTTTAAAAATTTAAATGACATGACACTTTGTACTCTATTAGATTCAAAAAATAAAATCTCAATTGTGAATAGACTCTCCATTTTAAGTTAATTGAAGAGGATCATGTTCTTATTTCCGCACTAGTTTATCAAATCCACTCAATGAGAAAGTCGCCATGAATGAGGCTTAAGCTAGTTGAAGCTCAAAGCTAAACATTGCCATGTTTGATTTTTCTCAGGACCAAGACAAAAGGACATGCATCCTCGACTATGAGCATAGCCACTAAGTACAAACCAAGTCATAAATGATGGTCAGCCTCGTATTACAACTCTTTAAATCTCTCAAGGTTTTGTGCCCGTTTGTTTCAGCGTTTGGTGAAGCAGAAACGCAACTTTTATATAAAAGTTGCGTTTTGGACGAAGGCATAAACGCACAAGACAGTTATGGACCTCTGGAGGTCCATAAACAAAAAGTCGAATGCGCGTTTGAATGGTATCCGTTGGGCTCTGCCGAAAAATACCAAATTACCCTTGATAAATGGCTTTAGTTCTCACGCGGTCCTTAGTCCTCTCATCTCACCTCTCTGCTCTGCCCTCTCAATAACAAATTTCCAAATCCAAACACAAAAAAATCTATAACAAATTCCCAAATCAGCTAAGGAAAAAAAAATATATATATCAATCCCTTGCATGGGTGTTACAGACGATGTGCTAAGAGAAAAGGGAAAAAAAAAAAAAAATGACTGAAGGAGAGCTCTGTGAGTCTGTGGAATGTTCTGGGAAAAACAAAGAGCAGAAAAGAGTAAAGGAAAAAAAGAGGAAAGAAGGAAAAAAAAGAAAAGAGTAAGGGTATATTTTTAGTAAAGGGAGAAAGGAAGTGCTAAGAGAAAAGGGAGAAAGGAACAATGGAAAAAAAAAAAGAAAAAAAAAAAAGAAGATGAAGAGGGAGAGCTGGAACGTTCTGAGTTTGGAAGAAGTGATAGATTGCAAAAGAGGAAAGAAGAAAAAAAGAAAAGTGGAAGGGTATGTGTGTAGAGGAGAAAAAACAAAGGGAAAAAAAGGAAAAAGAAAAAGAAAAAGAAATGCGGTACGTGTGTGGAGGGTAAAAAAAGAGGGGAAAAAAAAAAGGAAAAAGAAAAGAAAAGGAAATGGTATCACAATATTTTCACAATAAATTTTAAGTGGTAGGTTATTATTAGCTAATATTGGTGAGAAAAAAAATCATACTTTACAACCCTCCCCTCAAACTCAAGGTGAAAACTTGATGAAGCCTTAAGTTTGGAACAATCTTGAGATGATCCCTTGAGTGAAGCCTTGAAAATGATCGGATTGGTTGGATGTGGATTGGGCACAGTGGAGAAAGAAAGTGTGAATTGTTTACATCAGAAAAATGCCAAGAAAATGCCACTCTGGCCTAAGTATGGCAACATCAATGGCCGAGGGAGGCTACTTTGGCCTAAGATTGGCGAATGTCATGAACTGAGTAGAATCTATGAGTGAGAATTTGGAAAAGAATTGGCCCGAGATAGTGCATATCCCCATAGTTCATATTTCCTAAATGAATAAATAAGGGCTAATTCTTTATCTTCTACTTCTGTTCTATTTTTCTATTGTACGATTTAATGTTTATTATTAGCTAATATTGGTGAGAAAAAAATAATTTTTTTAGAAAGGGAAAAATTGATTTAAGTATGATGAAGTAGTTGATTTAAGTATGAACCAAACTCACATCCAAAAAAAAAAAAAAAAGTATGAAATAAACTCCCTTATATATACATTGTCATTTTTGGTAATTTACCCCTCAAACTGCCACTTTTATAAGTGCTAGCCAAACACTCAACTTTTTCAAAAAGCACTTTTTAACAGTTTTTACCAAACACTCGGCTTTTTGAAAATGTACTTTTTCATTATGCACTTTTTGAAAACTCAATTTTTTCATTATGCACTTTTATAAAAAGCTGAACCAAACTCACCCTTTATCCTCTCTTTCTCTCTCCGTCATATTTTTCTTTTTCTAGATCGTAACATTTTATATCCTTTTTTTGGTTGCTCATAAAATGAGGCAAGGGATATGAAATTTTGGGGTTGTTTGGTTTCAAAAAGTGGTGTATCTACTTTTTGTTTTCTTTATTCTATATTCAAATCCTGAATTTGAATAAATTTAAAAAAAAACACTTATTTTTATATTTAGTAATGTTTGGTAAGTTGTTTTGAATACATAATTTAGGTGTAGAATACATCATATATGGGTTTGGTGATTGTTTTCTATTAAAAAAAAAAAAAGTAACTTTTCTCACTTACACATATCACATCACTAAAAAAAAAAGAAAGGTAACTTTGTATTTTCACAATATTTATGAATATGCCATTGCATTCATATACATAGAAATTGATGAAAAGTTGTATTCATTTTTTGTATTCAAATCTAACTTTTAGGATACTAAAAATGAAAACTGAATAAAAATACTAAAATTAAACCAATTTTTTTAATGATAGGACCTACTAAAAATTGAAAATGAAAATAAAAAATAGTGTTTTTTTTCAGCTAACCAAATAGGCGCTCTGCGTATTTATAAATTTGGAATTGAATTTAGAGAATTCTTTTTTATATGACATTTGCTTTTCTGTCTTTTCATATGGATCAATAATTTTTATATTTGCTTACATGTTCTTTTTAAATAATATTAGCTTGTAGCCTTATGTATATAGATGTGATATATCTACAAATAAGCACAACTAGATAATAGATATAATGTTTGTATATATGAAAATATAAAATAGTTACATATAAAATAAAGGAAGGGGGGGTGTTCGGGGGCATTGAGGAACCGTTTCTTGTTTACCATAAATTAACTTGCCTAAAAAAAGTTTGTTAGCTGCTTTAGGAGACTAGGGGTCAATTTGGATTGAACTTATTTTTGCTGAAACTGAAAACTGAAACTGAAAAGAATTAACACTGTTTGCCAAACAATATAATTAGTAGGCACTGTTTTCAAACTATATATATTACTAACATCTCGAGTCTAAAAGACTCGATTTAGGGCTTATAAACCGAGTCTTTGAGGCTCGGTTTCCATGGATTGATCACGTTTGATTTAGCGTTTTTTCCACGTGGCGTCCACCTAGAAATCGAGTCTTAGAGACTCAATTTATATCTCGACAATTAGAAGCTCGGTTTATATGTGACGTGGTTAGTGACGTTGTTGGTGTTTGATCCACGTGGAAAACACCTGGAAACCGAGTTTCTAAGACTCGATTTCATATAGGGTTTTTTCAAATTAAACGCCTCTTTGCTCTAATGCCTCTCTCCACTCTCACTCACCTTCTCACTCTCACACAGACTCTCCACTCTCACGCCTCTGTCACTCACTCTCTCACTCTCACTCTCACGCCTCTCCACCCTCACACAGACACCCTCTCATGCTCGCACCTCTCTCACTCTCACGCCTCTTTGCTCTAACGCCTCTCTCCACTCTCACTCAGTCTCCACTCTCAAGCACCCTCTCCACTCCCACTCAGTTCTCTCAAGTATGATTTTCTTATTGTGTGATTTTTTCATGTGGGTTTGTGGTTTTTGTTCCAAAATTATGATTGATTTGATTGTTTCGTGTGTTACTCTGTTTGGTTCCCAAGAAAATGCGAGAAATTTTTTCTATTTTGTGTTGAGATTGTCGTGTTTGAGAAAATTTAACATGAGGAAACTAAGAGGCCTAAGGAATAGTGGTCAGAACTTGATTTGATATGATTTGATTTGATTTTTTTTTTTTTTTTGTTGTTGTTGTCTCTTGCTATTTAGATGGATAAGCAGAGGTTTAGGGTGCAGTACATTAAGTTTACGAATTAAATTTAAAATGCTATGACCCATACATGAGATACCTGGTTGCATCAGAAAAACTAAGGGCATGTTCAATACATTGATAATGATTACTTAGGAATAGAAATAAGTATTGCAAGGAATATAAGAAGTTGTAACCCTCTTTGTAGTAGTTTTTTTCTTTCAATGAAGTATTTTACTAATTAGAAAAAAATTATATATAAGAATTTGTAATGGAATTACTATTCCTATGCATCTGTTTTGGTGGTAAACATGAATAGAACCATGAATTTGTAATTCACAATATGGTATAACATGATTTGATGATATAATGGAGTTATATTCCAATCAAATGTCCTAAAATACCCTTTTATATTATATTTATACTCATTGTGGGTCTTGTTTATTGTGTATACTTTAATTAATATCATTGACCTTTGCTCAAAATTCCTGTCTCCATAATTGCTAAAAATAAAAACTGACAGCTTCTCCCCTAGATATTAAATTCTAATGAACGATAAATTTACACGCTTGAATAAAATGATGAAATATAAAAAAGCTCGACTTTTTTTTTTTCTTTTCTTCTTTCTTTAAAGAAATAATACTTGTTTCACAAGTTAATACATAGCTATTTTTGAATTCCGTTGCTGTCTCCATCTTTGTGCTTCTTTCTCTCAAGCATGATTATATGTTTAATGCATGAATTAATGCTGCTGTCAAATCAAACATTACTTTTATGGCTTGCATAATCAGTTTGGGCATGTCTTGCATATATAGGCTAGAATCTGATATTCCTGCTAGATCTTCATTGCTGTACTATTGATTTTACTAATAAGGCTAATTCTTTCACTTCTATGATATTGATACCATTTCTACATGTATGAGAAATTTTATGTAATTTTCTTGTCATAAAATTTCTTGAGTAATATATATTTCATAGAATTGAATGCTAAGTAATGGGTTGCATCATTACAGCCGTATATATGTTATCTTATATATGACATTTATATTTGACAACCCAATGGTGATTGGGTGGTTTCTAGAGCAATTGCCAAGGCTCTTCTAGGCATTTTTCAATAAAGTTTACAATTTCATTAAAATGTGAATCCTTCTGAAAAGTAACATGGTTTCTGGTGATTACTTACCATATTTTTATGATTAATCTGGAGAATATGACCTTTTGTTCTAGTTTCCTGGTGATAAGTTGAGTAAAGTGTATTTTTCCTTGAATGGTTGTCTTCCACCCTATGTGACCTCATAGGAACTGTGTTTTCTCTTTAGGCATATGACTGCCACTTTGTTAAATTTTTTTTTTTTTTGAGAATCTTTGTTAGATTGTTTTTGTTTTTTTTTTTTTTCAATAATGTCTATTACATGCTAACTGCTTATCATTCTTGTGCAGTATGGCTGCTGCAAATGCTGGACAGATTGACCATGCACAACCTAGACCCATTGACGGGTCGGTGTTGATACAGTAGGCCGACCATCGGTCTGAAGCTATTTGGAATGGGCAGGTAAAACACAACACTACAGATTTAACCAATGTACACGCATTTAATTCATACAACGTACACGCACTTGTTGTCATATATTAATCTATGGTTCTGTTCTGTGCAAGATCCAGGGTCCCTTACCTGCCGTAGCCGTAGTGAAGAGTTCTCCAATCAAGAGCCAATGGTGGACGACCGAGTCATTGACATCATTAAGGCACTTGGTTTGGAGGGACTCCTCAGGATCCCGGGTAGAGAGATTGACCATGTCCTGATAACGGCCTTAGTGGAGCGACGGCGGCCCGAGACTCAACAAACAAAACTGCCAATTATCTTTCTTTGAGTGCATCTTTTGTGCTGTGAACGAATTGCCAATCGAGCTAGCCACTTGGTTATGAGGAGCATCTCCTTCTGGGCCTCACAAACCACAATTGAATCTTGTGATCCGAGTGTAGGGAGAACTACCACGTCTTGGAAAATGTTGGGTTATAGATTGACTATAGTTAATTAATCAAATTACCAAAGTTGATTAATTAGTCAATATTACATGCAAATCATATTAAGGCACAATCAAATCACCAAACTAAATGGAGTGCAGCAGAAATTAAGTTTGATATGGTGATTTGATCATGATGGGAAAACCTTCACAGGCAAAACCCCACTGGGTAAATTTCAGGTCACCACACCTGAAGAATCCATTATTAAGAAAAAACAGTTCAAGTACAATGAATCTTACCCTACAAGCCTATTTCAAAGTACCTACTTATAGTAGAAACTACTGAATTATATCAATCTCAACTTCAATACCCATGATTGGACTTGATCTTATAGAAGATTTCTCTTTTGCATGAATCTCCCTATCCAACTAACTCCACAGCAACTTTTTTTTTTTTTTTTTTGGTAGCTTTGTAACATTCTTCAATCTACGCTTGGATGAACCAAAAGTAGCTTGGCACAAAACCCTAGGCCCATAAATGTTGTAGCAACTCCTATTCTGTGTGTGTCTCTCTGTCTCTGTAATGACAGATATAAAATGTCTTTTATATATTTTGAAACACTAGTACACAAATCCCTAGAAATCCAAGTCATCATGGGCCTAAAACTTAATTTCATATTCAAGTTACCTAGGGCTTGATAGATCAATAGGTTTTGGGATCTATAGTTTCAACTTTTCTTAAGCGGTTTCTTGAGAATTCTTGTGTCTTCAATAATACCACTTGTTTGCCAACTTCAAAGTCTTCTTGAACACACTAGAAACTAAGACTCAAATACATATAAAGTGGGTAACGCCCCAAAATCATAAATAATAAAAGTCTATTCAATCTAAATACTCAAAAAAATATATTAAATAAAAGAAACCAGCAACCTAAAATCTCATCACAAATGTCAGAGCTCTAATCCACCAAAGACAAAACATCCTCAAAATAATTCTCTAGTACAATGTTTAATGCCATAAAAATAATAATAAAATCCTCAGTTCCACAAAATAATTCGTAATTGTTGTCTTCCAATAATCCTTCTAATGTATCTGTAGGGGGAAATAAAAAGGGGGGGGGGGGGGGTGAGATAACTCAATAAGTGGAATTCACTAACATTGGGATGTGGGAACAAACCTTACAAATAAATAATTCTTACAACAAATTCATAACTTGTAACTTATCGATATTTTATCATCAAATATTTCATATAAAAGAAAATATCTTTATATTGTGAGCCATCATAATATATATATCAATACCATCATATACACAATTTCCTAGGCTTTTCTCGTGGTCAACGTTTACACTTCATTGACAGGGTTGTGATGTCCCCTTTTTGGGACTGGAACCTCCTTTTCATCCCCTTTCTTAAGGATGACTCCTTTGGAACCTAAATGTGCACTCCCCTACTAAGGAGCTTCCTTTTTGGATCCTCAATAGGATACTCCCTTGCTAAGGATCTATCAAATGTGCACTGTCCCCTTTTCTGGGATCGTCCCTTGCTAAGGACTAAATATAATATTGAGCTTTTAATCATGACTTGCCATAGGTTTTCAAAACATATTCAATATGCTCACAAAAATAATCCATTCATAATTCTCAAAAATATAAAGATATATTCACGCATACAAATTTAAATAAATTCAGGTTGTCCCACAAGTTTTTCATAAAACTTGTAGTCAATGTGCACATCAAACATTTATAAAATATCAATTTATATATAGAATATCAACATATTTCTTTGATATAAAATAGTTTAATAATCAACACTGTTTTGGAAAAACCCCCAAAATTAGTAAACACCACTTACCTTTTAGTTGCAAAAATAAAAGAAATCAATCAATCCCGTCACTAAGTCCATCACCAAGAATCTCAAAACCTAGAAACATAAGGAACAAGCCTATTAATAACAAGACCTATCGCAAAGTTTATCATCACATTTGTCTCCAAAATCGAATAGGATCCCCTAAAACAAATCAAATGCACTAAATCCTAGCTTGCCCAACCTAAGACAAGTATCCATTCCCAAACAGGAACCAAACAAGCATACAAACTCATAGTGCCACAGCACAAAACCAAAGTATTTTAATTCTCCACTGCAAGCAATGTGCACATATAAACATAACATAAAACACATCAATTCATAATAGGGGTAGCATATCTCATGAGTTTCCCTTTAAAGCACTAGATGATTAAACCAAACCATAATTAGACTTAACTGAGTAAAAAACATGTCGAAGAAAGCACATGAATTTACAAACCAATCCATTCAACAAAGATTTGAAGTAAATTCCACAAAATCCCAGCATTTTCATCGCACTTTCAGATTCAATACACAGCAGGTCAGCCATTTTGTAAAAACAATTTGGTCCATGAAATGTTATCCGATTAACTTAAAATTAAATAGGGATAAGCTCTTATGTGTGTAGTATGTACCATCAAAAATTCAGCCCAAAAAGATTTTTCTATAATTTATTAAAAATCATGTATTGCGGCTGACTCAAATCTGTCAGGGACAGATTTACAATTCCAAAATAGAATTACTATAATCTTAATACTATGCCAAAAACTTTCAGACTTGATTAACCTCAAAGCTACATGTTTTAGCACATGATAACAACTATGAATGCAACCAATAAACTCATATAATAGTCATCACAACACAAGTCAAGAAATTCGATCCTCTAACTCATATAGGCAATTTACCAAACACTTGACATGCAACAAACACATGCCCACATTCACATATGTCAAAGCCAATCAAATGCAAAGGAAACACTTTGGAATCAACTCATGCAACAACAAAACCCATATAGTTGCTCTAGGAAACCAAACCTCAAATACCCATTAGTAAAATAGACAACCAAAACACCCATCAAAGCAAACACCCCCAAATAGTTTGAAATTTAATTTAATAAAAAACTCTTGCTGACCAAATCCTCATAACCCTCTAGACTTCCAATACTCACCAAACATATCAAGTATATACCATAAACATCAGAAACTAACAAAGCCCAAAGGATTTCATAGAAGAAAATGACAGAAAACTTAGATTTTTACCTCATCTATTGAATTAACCAAACTTAGAGGGATGGTCTTTCAAATGGGTCCACCAAAATAGCCACTAGAACTCTTGGTGGTTGATTTTGATTGGAAAAGAACCTTCCATGAGTCGGCCAAGATAGAAATTTAAGAGGCAAAAGTGAATAAACTTCACATGAGGATGAGAGAGAGGATTTTTGGCCATGGGGAAAGGGAACACCAGAGGAAAGAGGGAAAGGTGATGGGAGGCGGCGCTTTAGAAAAAAAAAATAGAGGAGGAAGCCAACGTGGGTTACATATAAGGCTAGGGCTAGGCTTGGGTCTTATCACAAAAATGCCCCCACTTAAATAATTTCCAAAACAACCCTTTTATTTGTTTATTTATTTTGTAAAGACTGGGGTGTTACAAAGTGAGTTTTGTGGAGTTACATGAGTATTGATTAATAAATTTTTTTGCGAAGAGCCCAACAATGTTATCGACTAAACAAATGATCTCTCTTTGATCATTTGATCTGTGGCTCACTCTTTTTCAATATTGCAAGATTGCATAGTATTTTTCCGGGAGAAAATTTACAGTCTTGGAAACATTCAGTAGTGGTAAGTTGCATAATTTAATGGTTTCTTTCTTATTGAATTTGATTGAATTGCCTCTGTCACATTTGATGCAAATCTCAGTTACAAAGTTGTAATTTTTGCTTGTTCTAATGGTAATGGCGAGTGTACTCTTGTGAATCATTGATGGGTTTTTCAAAAATGTTACTGCTTTCACAAACATATTAGTTTCTGTACATTGGGGTTACAAATTGTTAGAACATTTTGTTATCTCCAGCTTGAAAATTTAATATTGAGAGTTGTGGTTTAGTGTGATCTAAAAGTAATATATGTTCCTTAGTAGTGGCAACATTGTTTGCTCCAATATGCATTGGTTTCTGATTTGGATTTTCAAATTATTTGTGAAATGTTACTTTGCAATAGATTGTTGCTGACAAAATCATGGTGTTAGTGGTGTTTCTATTTTCTTTGGCTGTGAGAGTTCGAATGGTCCTATATGCTGTGGATGTAAAGGTAAGAATAATCACCAGGGATTGGTGGCTGGTTGCAGTCATAATTTAAAATTAAAAATAAAAAATAAAAATAAAAAAGATCTCTTTGCGCTTGTAAGGCCATTTATCTTTGTTGCTTTTGTTAGGGAAAAATCCTAATCCCCTTAATGTCTATGTGTGAATTAAAATATATAACTACCAAACAATAGCAATATTATGGAAACAAAAAAAATTCCAGCAGCACCACATGAACACAACCACACAAGAACACCAAATCTTACGTGAAAAACCCTCCAGTGTAGAGGGAAAAACCGCGGGGCAGCTCCGAAAAATATCCACTATGAAATAGAAATTACAACTATCAAGTTTATGCTAAACTTGAGTCCACAATAAATTGGATATACAACAAATAAATCTCAAGAAGTAAATACAATCTCACCACAAAGCCAGTAGCAAAATCTTACTCTTAATACTCCAACTCTCCATGATTGTAGCACACAAAACTCCATGAGAACTCCACCAATTTATCTTCCTTGTGTGTAACTTGAGTAAAGAATAATGTCTCATTTTTCTTTTTCACTCTCTCACACTCTCACTGTGTTTCTCTCTATCTCTTCATTTGAACTGCACCTCTTAAGCTGAAGGTCTCTCTTTCTCTATGTCTTGCTCTCTCTGGAACTCACACCAAAAATGGCCGAATATGGCTCTCTTGCTTCAGCTCTTCTCTCTAGGCCGAATGGCCTCAATTTTCTTTCTTTTCATCTTTTTTCTTTTCCTTCAGCGTGTCCAATACGCTTAAGTTAAGTCTCATTAAGAGACATGGCTTACTTGAAGACTTTTGGAGGCAAGCTCATAAATGAGCTTTGACAAGGCTTCTGGGTTAGACCCACACGGTGCTTTGCACCCAACAATCTCCCCCTCCAGCCCACTACGAAAGAGATCTTCAACCCAAGTCTTCAATTAGAGTTCATGCTGACCAACCCAACACAAAGCTTTAGCTTCTCTCTTGACACAACCTTGGTCAACATGTCAGCTGGATTTTCATCTGTGTGAATCTTCTCTAATTCAAATGACTGTTGTTCAACAACTAGTCTCAACCAATGGTATCCCACCTCAATGTGCTTCGAGCGTGAATGGTACATAGAATTCTTACTCAAGTCTATAACACTCTAACTATCACAATTAACTACATACCCATCTTGTTTCAAGCCCAATTTTTGAAGAAACCGTTTCAACCAAAGCATCTCTTTACTTGCTTCATTAGCTGCAATATACTCAGCCTCAGTTATAGATAAGGCAACACACTTCTGCAATCTTGACTACTATGATACAGCTCCCCCTGCAAAAGTAAATAAATACCCCGATGTAGATTTCCTACCATCAAGGTCACTTGCCCAATTTGCATCTACATAACCCTCTAAAAATGGTTTAGAATCACCAAAAGTCAAGCACAATTTAGAGCTACCCTTCAAAATACCTGAAAATCCACTTCATTGCTTCCTAGTGATCTTTACCAGGATTAACCATGAACCTGCTAACAACACCAACTGCATGAGCAATATCTGGTCGTGTGCAAACCATAGCATACATCAAACTCCCAACTGCTGAGGAATAAATAGTTGATACTATGTCTTTTTTCTCTTTCTTGGATGAAGAACAAGATTTCTTTCTTAGCTTGAAATGAGCACCAAGAGGTGTACTGACTAGCTTGGCATGCTTCATATTGAACCTTTCAAGAATTCGCTCAATATATTTCTCTTGTGATAACCATAGCTTCTTAGCTTTCCTATCACGTAGAATCTGCATACCCAAAATTTGCCTTGTAGGACCCAAGTCTTTCATATCAAATGACTTGAACAAGTCCTTCTTTAAATTTCCAATCACCTGCATCTTGTCCTACTATCAACATATCATCTACATATAGCAGAAGAATAACAAATTTACCATTGGGAAATTTTTTGACATACACATAATGATCTGCATTTGTCCTTGTGTACCCATGACCCACCATAAATGAGTCAAACTTCTTGCACCACTGTCTTGAAGCTTGCTTCAAGCCATACAAACTCTTCTTTAACTTGCAACCCATGTGTTCTTTCCCTTTCACTTTGAATCCTTCTGGCTGATCCATGTAGATTTCTTCTTTCAAATCACCATGAAGAAAAGCAGTCTTCACATCAAGTTGCTCAAGCTCAAGATCCAAGCTAGCTACTAATCCCAAAACTACCCGAATGGAACTCATCTTGACTACTGGAGAAAATATCTCATCAAAGGCAATCCCTTGTTTCTGACTGAAACCCTTAACCACCAATTGAGCTTTGTACTTCACTAACTTGTCACCATCTTTCTTTAGCTTGAACACCCATTTGTTTCTCAATACCTTCTTGCCTTTAGGAAGTCCCACCATTTGCGTGAGCGCATGCTCAAAGGCTAGTTTTTCATAAAAGTGGTATAAAATTTTTCTTAAATGATCCATAAACAAATACTCTAAAGGCACCTGATAACAAACTTTTTTATATATGCATGTGGTTTCTGTATTTATCTTGACTAATTTATCAATACAATAGTTTAGTTCCCTCAAGTAAAAATTGAAAAATTGTTGGCTACAGCACTTGCTTCTAATCACAACTTATTAAAATGATAAACTAATTAAATTATATATATATGGAATACTTACAAAAAGAAACGAAAAAGGAATTCTAAAATACTATAATCTTTGAGTAAAAATTGACTTGCCATTAATTTTAACATATCCATAAATTAAAAGGGAATAACATGATTTTTTTAAGAAAGATAATAGTAACATAAAAAGTAATAACCCTCAAATTTCACAAAGATTTTACCAAAACCATGCTCAAGTGATCTATCTATTATGGAAGAGAAATGCTATGTCCACAATACTTTCACAACAAATTCTAAGTGGCGGGTTGTTATTAATTGTTACAAATGGGTAAGAAAGTAATTTAAGTTATGAATTCAAATTAGCACCAATAACAATTTTTCATCTATGATTTGTTGTGAAAATGTTATGGACGTAGCACCTCTCATTCTAGAATGATGTATCTGAAAATTGGAAAGACAATTGGTAGGTACGAAAAGCACAATAATCCTTACTACTTAATAGGATATGAAATGATAGAGCGAAAACAAAAGTTAAGAGTTTCTAACCTAATCAGTTCAATAATCCTTATGTGAATTTAGCAATAATCCTTTGTATAAAAATGTTTGACACGACTTGCAAACAAAACACAAACACGGCATGGGTTTTTACGAGTTAGGGTTCAGTCTTAACGGGTTCAGGTCATACGGATCGACCCGAATGCGACACGATAAAAAATGTGTCATAAGCGAGACACATTTGACACGCCAATTTATTCATGTCAATTTGAAATGACCCATTTAACACAATTTTTTTAACTCATATAACAAATAAATACTCATTTTATTTTACATTCACCAAATACCTTTTATATCCAACCTATATTTTAAACTTAAAAAAGAAGAATAAGAAGATAAGAGGGACATAAGCTATGTTATATTTTTTATACTTAGCATTTGGAGAGTTTTGTGGATATTATATTTTGTATTTGGATGTTAATTTGAGCTTTTGGACTATATGCTTTAAGTATTTGATGTTGTTATTAACTTTCAAATTGTATTTTTAATAAATATTTTGATGTTATAATTTTGTATTAAATTTATAAAAATATTAAGCAGATTCTTTTTAAAGTGGGTTAAATTGATTGAATTTATGTCGACTCAATTGTTTAATATTAAGCAGGTTAAAATGGGTTGTATCACATTTATGTCAACTTAACACAACCTGTTTATTAAGCAAGTCAATTGGTTCGTGTTGTGTCAACCCACTTCATTAACAAAGGCATGTTAGGGTTGAAGGGTCATGACACAATTATTAAATAGGTCGGGTTCGGGTTGAGTCATTTTGCCACCCCTTCCTTAACACGACACGACACATTAACCCGAATTGACACCCCTACTTTCCAATTTGTCATTTATCTCCTCCTTTTGTAACTCTTCATTTCAGTTGATAGTGATACTCTCTTTCCTACTTGAAGGTAACTTGTTTATTCTTCCTTAAAGAACTTGTTCTACATTATGGGAAGGAATCAGAACAAGAACAAGGAGAGAAATGTATAGATTTTTTTTCATTTCTATTAGATTTACGTTTTCATCTCTTTTTGTTCTTGACATTTCACTACACCAAAATAAGTCTATTACATCAAACGTTAATACAACAAAATTAGTATAGTTGTATTAGACATAATATCACATTTACAAAAGTTGTTGCAATAGTAACTTAAAAGTTGTTGCAATAGTAACATAATATCACATTTACACCAAAATACCATCATGTATAATTTTTTTTTTTGCTTAAAAAACTGTAATTAATGAGGATAAACGAGTAAAATGAATAATTTTTAAAATCCTAATTTATTTATTTTTCATTTCTAAAATAAACAAAAACAAAAACAAACGTTTCTGATAAAACTACCACACTTTCACCATATCTCTCTCTCTCTCTCTTAATGATATTTCCCCTCACTTGGATTTGGATTCTTTTTTTATGATAATTGGATTTGGATTCAAAATACGTGGAGTTTGGTCTCCTACCAAAATAGAAAGTGCCGTTATTGTCTCCTTATTTTTTAGTACTATGTCCTTTTCTTTTTTTATTAAAAGATTAAACAATTACAATTTCGTTTTTAATTATCGCAATTAAAAAAAATTAAGGCAAAAACATCATTTTGGTCCCCACATTTTGGGGTCAAAGTCAATTTGATCCTTACATTTTTGGAGCAGTCAATTTGATCCCTGCTATTTTCAAGTCACAATCAATTTAGTCCCTACTGTTAGATGACTAACAGAATTTGCATATGTAGCAAACGGAATGCATACATGGCACAAATTAAATTAAAATATAAATAGCCATCCTACGTGTCTTAAATGGTCCTTCCACATTAGGCCTTCCACATCAGCTTCCACCACTACTAGTCCCGTGTGACCCTCACAGGACCCAATTATCAACACCCTCCTCATTAGGCTTCAATGGAGAACATTCTAGAGGCTTTAAGCCATTAACAAAGAAGGACCTCTGAAATTTTTTCTTTCCTTTTCTCGTCACCAAAGCTCTACTTGGATTTGGATTTTGGTTTTTCTTTGGGTTTGAGTTGGATTTTTTTTTTTTTTTTTCCTTTCTTTTTGCTTAAGCACTATTTGGTTTGGATATGGTTGGTTTTGTTTTGGTTTTTGTTTTTTTATTTCTTCTCTTCGTTGAATCTCTGCCTAGATTTGTTTTTTGTTTTTGTTTGTTTGATTGATTTTTTTTTTTTTTTCTTTTCAAATCACCAACATAACAGTTAATCCCTCTATCTCTTTTTATCATTCCAATCATCCACACGGTAGGTGGCGATGCAATGGTATTAGGCTCTTATAGATTTTGCTTGTGGTTTTGGTTTCTGTTTGGTTAGTAAGAAAATTAAAGGAAGAGAAATCTAAGCGTAATAAATCGAAATTAGTTGTTCCTTGGTGGGTGTGTTTTTGAATAGAAAATTTTGATTTGTTCCTTTTTAGTGAGGAATGGAGGGTGTTGATAAGTGGGTCATGTGAGACTAGTAGTGGTGGAAGCTAATGTGGAAGGGCTGACGTGGAAGGACCACTTAAGACACATAGGATGGCTACTTATATTTTAATTTAATTTGTGCTACGTGTGCATTCTGTTTGCCACTTAAGCAGATTTCGTTAGCCATCTAATAGTAGGGAATAAATTGATTGTAACTTGAAAATAGCAAGGATCAAATTGACTACTCTCAAAATGTAGGGACCAAATTGACTATAACCTCAAAATGTAAGGACCAAAATGGTGTTTTCGTCAAAAATTAAAATTATAACATTTTATCCCTATCCCTTAAACTAAGGCACCTTCACCTGGTTTTGGGGGAGGGGGGGGGGGGGTGGGGGGTTTACACCACACCTATAGGTTGTGGTTTCTCCTCATGTCTGACGGTTTGACTGTATCTCACTTGTAAAGTGTTAAGAATGGTCTACACAAGGTGCCTTGCACCATATTTGATTAATGCTATTGCCTATTAGTTTGGTTATGTGGGATGAGCTTAAAAAAAAATTTATTTACAATCTTCGACCCCTAGAAACAAATCAAACAGCAAGCATGGAAACAATAGGCATGAGTGAAAAAAAAAAAAAAAAAAAAAAAAAAAAAAAAAAAAAAAACACTCTAGAACAAAATCAAACAACATGAGTGAACTAAAAACAACCCTAGAAGCAAAGTCAAACACTCTCAAATCACAAAAACCCAAATGGAAAAAACCAAACTCAACCCATAAAAGATAAAACAAAACCATTAAAAATAAAAATAAAAACAAACAAACTTAGTAGAAAGCATTGCAAACTTGGGAGAAACTTTGAGATAATAGCCCTAACAAATAAGAGAGAAGAGAGGGGAAATTTCAAGAATGGTGACATCAAGCAATAAAGGATGGTAACAGCAAGGGACAGAGGTTGAGGAGTGAGGAAAGAGATTGAGGGGAAGACATGCTGTTCTGGGGAGGCTAACAAGAGAGATAGGGCGAAGCTATAAATAAATCTAACTTAGGATTCAAAATTAAAATTAAAGCTTAAAATGATGCCGTTCAAGAGTTTATTTATTTATATTTTATTTCAAATTTTACTATTACTAAAATGATGCTAGTTTTGAGCTTGATACTTGTATTAAAAAAAAAAATTTGAAAAAGTTTCAACTTATGACGTCCACTCTTAATGATAACTCTTTATTATCATACCAAAACACCAATCAATTTTTGATATAAGCAGAAATTGAACTCCAAATCTCTTATATAACCATTAGAGACTTTACCAATTGAGCTATTTGGAACCCATAAACTCGTATTAAAATTAATATTAGGCCTAAAACGCCATTTTAGTATCTGTTAAAACATAAATTGGGTTACGTACTTACGTAGGGTTGGTACTTTGAAGTAAAAAATAAATTGGGTTACTTACTTACATAGGGTTTGAACTTGGAAGAGAATTATGAATGTGTTTGGGGATTGGCAGATCAGTGTGTTTATGATATGCTTCCGAAATTTTCTTACCACTCTTGACTTGAGTCTTGATAGAAACTAGACATGGCAAAACGGGCGGGTCGGGTCGGGTTCGGGTCGGGTCAATCGGGTTGCGGGTCAAACGGGTCATGGGTCAAAAACGGGTCATTTTAAGCGGGTTAAAATCGGGTTTGGGTCAATCGGGTTACGGGTCGGGTCGGGTTGGGTCGGGTTGACCCGTATTTTTCACATGAATTTTTTTTTTTTTTTTTTTTTTTTAAAGAAAACAACATGTATTTGCTATTTGGAAAGTTATACAACAAATTACTTAATATAAAATGCATTATTTTGAATTCACCACTTATATCAAGAATGAACTCAGTTAAACTTATTAATACTTATTCAATAATTTTAAAATTATACAAATCCTAACATTGTTATCTAAAACAAAATAACACAAAGATAACTAGATAAGTAAAACAAATTCTCAAGTTTTATTTCTACACAATATCAACATCCCAAAACATAAAACAAAATTATAAATGACTTATTGGATAACTCATTTGATAAAGAATAAAAACATATAAGAAATTTGCAATCTTGAAAATTAATTTTATAATCTATTATCAATTGTGGTTGACGTTCTATTTCAATTTGAGATATACATTAAAGTTTGATTGCTTACTTATTTACACATGGTCTTTTTTATGAATATCATATCATTGTTAAGCAACACATACTCTAGGAAATATCATAATTTATTTTGAAAAGCCGTTTATTTTGGACATAAATTGTTAAAAAATAGGTCTAAGTATTCATAATCTATGCTAATTTGATACTTTGGCTTCACTATTTTCACACTTGTGGATGTTTCTCACACATGTCTACAATTTTAAATCTATGTTTTTAACTCTACAGATTATCTTGACATGTACTTTGCTATTTGATATTTAAAAATCTTTACTCATTACAGAATGCTCAACCACATGCATTTGTCTTTCAATTAATTTGCATATAATTATGTAAATGTATCAATTGTTTCCTTAAAGTTCACAATAAACAATTAAACCAATATTGTCTTAATCTTACTATTTTTTTTTACCAAAAATTTTTTTTTAAAAAAATGGTTCGGGTTCGGGTCAGGTCGCGGGTCGGGTCGGGTTGACCCGCAAAAAACATGGGTCGGGTCACGGGTCAACCCGTTTTTGCTTCGGGTCAAAAAATCGGGTTCGGATCGAGTATTTTTCGGGTCGGGTCAGAAAATTCTGACTCTTTTTGCCATGTCTAATAGAAACATCATGAAACTACAGGGCCTTAAAAAAAATATATCAGGAAATTACAGCCACGTGTTCTCATCCTCCGAGGCTTGTGTTATACACACGAGACCCCTTGAATTTGTGGCCAAGAAAACAACAAAATATTTATTTCTCGCAAGATAACATAAAGCACAGAAAACAAAACTTTTTTTTTGTTCTATTTGTGTTGATGTCTTTCACTCACGTCTGTCTGAACCACACCACATCCATGGCTTCTCTCTTAGCTAACGGTACTATTTCTGGCTTTTCTCCAAAACCCACCTACGATTCACATAATCTCCCAAAAGGGTTTCACCCAAAACCCCAAATTCCAAAATTCCCAAACCTCAAAACCCCAACGTCAAGGGTCTTCAAGGTCCGAGCAGATGTCGGGTATTCGGGTCAAGGTACAAGTTCTAATCTTTCTTCTTCTGCACCAGGTAAGTCTTCGATTTCAACAACTACAACTACAACTACACCTAGTGCTAGTGAGAAAATCCAGGAAATTCTTCGTAACATAGAGTACGATAAGAAATTTGGTTTTAATATAGATATTGATTCGTATTCGATCCCTAAGGGGCTTTCTAAGGAAACAATTAGATTGATTTCTTCACTTAAAGAAGAACCTGATTGGATGCTTGAGTTTAGATTGAATGCTTATGAGAAATTTCTGAAGATGAAAGAGCCCAAGTGGTCTGATAACCAATACCCACTTATTGATTTTCAAGATATTTGTTATTACTCTGCACCCAAGAAGAAACCTGCTTTGAATAGCCTCGAAGAGGCCGACCCGGAACTCATTAGGTACTTTGACAAACTGGGTGTTCCTTTGAATGAGCAGAATCGATTGGCTAATGTTGCTGTTGATGCCGTCCTTGATAGTGTATCGATTGCCACGACACATAGGAAGACATTAGAGAAGGCCGGTGTGATATTTTGTTCGATATCAGAGGCTATTAGGGAGTTCCCGGATATGGTTAGGAAGTATTTGGGGAGGGTGGTGCCTAGTGAGGATAATTACTATGCAGCGTTGAATTCGGCTGTGTTTAGTGATGGTTCGTTTTGTTATATTCCAAAGGACACCAAGTGTCCAATGCAGATTTCGACTTATTTTCGGATTAATGCATTGGAAACGGGGCAGTTTGAGAGGACGTTAATAGTTGCAGATGACAGGAGTTTTGTGGAGTATTTAGAAGGGTGTACTGCGCCTTCATATGATAGAAACCAGCTTCATGCTGCTGTGGTGGAGTTGTATTGTGCTGAAGATGCACAGATTAAGTACTCCACAGTGCAGAATTGGTATGCTGGGGATGAGGAAGGGAATGGAGGGGTTTATAATTTTGTTACAAAGCGAGGCCTTTGTGCTGGGGATCGCTCAAAAATATCCTGGACCCAAGTGGAAACAGGGTCTGCCATCACTTGGAAGTATCCGAGTGTTGTTTTGGAGGGTGATGATACCGTGGGAGAGTTCTATTCAGTAGCTTTGACGAATAATTATCAGCAGGCAGACACGGGTACAAAGATGATACACAAAGGGAAGAACACTAGGAGTAGGATTATTTCTAAAGGTATATCAGCTGGGCATTCAAGGAACTGCTATAGGGGTCTTGTTCAGGTTCAGTCAAAAGCGGAGAATGCTCGAAACTCCTCTCAATGTGATTCCATGCTTATTGGTGACACTGCAGCTGCCAATACATATCCATACATCCAGGTAATTTCTTTAGTTTGTTTGTATTAATATTTCTGTTTTTAGTATTTTTGATTGATTACTCATGCTGATTATTTTGGTTTTTTAATTTGTTCGAAGAGCTTTATATGGAGTATTCTGTATTCAGATCCCACTTTCCTTCCCTCCCAGCCCAATGGGATTACTGGATGTCATACTTGCATTTCTTTTTATCACTGTGTGGTCCTACTGAAACCTACCCTTAGATATGTTCACTATATACAATTTAAATGCCCCCCCCCCCCCTTTCTCCCAGTTTATACAGGTTGCCACGCCCTTTGATGTTCTTTCAAAAATTATAATTTCCTTTATTAATTTTCCATTTTTTAAAAAGAAAGTTGCATACACCATTTATATCATGCTAGTTGGCCAATTGGGCATAGTTGAAGACAAGATGCCAATATTGTTTTGGAATCTACCTAGAGGTGTGATTTAAGTTAACTTAGTTTCAAAGGTGGCTGTCTTGCAAAATCTGGGAAGCACGGACGCGGCTCCAGAGGAGCCGCACCCGCATCCGACGCGGCGCGATGTGGCGACGCGCGAGGGACGCCGCTGCCCGCGCGTCGGGCCGCGTCCTGCCACGTGTTTTTTTTTTTTTTTTTTCACGACTCGTGCCGACGCAGCTCGGCTCTCTGCTCTCTGTCTCCCCTCGCTCACAGACGCACTCAAGCTCACCTCATTCTGGTTTCCTGAAGAACAATCCCAGCTCATCGCAGACAACGCAGAATCGTAGATCAGGCTTCTTCTTCTCTGTTTCCTCTTTACTCTTTTCTTCGTTTTTGAGTCTTCTGACTTTCATCTGCTGCTCTTAGTTTGTCTGCTTTGTTTCTCTTTTATCTTTCTTTTTAGTTTTGTGAGCTTAGTCAGTAGTCACGTGACAAAGCTTTGGAAAGTAGCAAAGAGAGTTTGAACTTTGAAACTCTCCAACTTTTTTATTAAAGTCTGACCCTTCCCCAAACGTAAATGTACTATCTTTCTTTTTTTTCTTTTTTCTTTTTTTTTTAACTTGTGGCTTTGTTTTTTTTTTTTTTTTTTTCATTATCTAGGTACATACTATATTACTGTTTTAAACTTTTAATATTCTAAAAAGTGAGTTATTAACTTATTATTATAATTATAATTTAGGTAGATATTTAGGCGTAATATTGATATACTAGTTGAAACATAGACTTATAATTTAATATTTTCAATAAATTATATAAGAAATATATGTATATAAATAAAATAAAATAAAAAACCAGTAATATTGATTTTTTATTTGGTATATGTTTATATAATGTGAAAAAGTATGCTTAGCAATATATTAAAAATATAAATAAAAATATTTTTAATAATTTTTTAATCGCCGCATCCCGCCGCACCCGCACCCTACTTTTTCAAAAATTGCCAGGTCCCGCACCCGTACCCGCACCCGCACCCGCACCCGCACCCGAATCCGGAAACGCACCCGTGCTTCATAGTGCAAAATACACAAAATCAGTGCGGGCAAGCGTTTAATGTGTAGGTTACCTGACTGTCCAAGCTATCTGGATAGTCAACGAGTCAATTAGGTTTCTGGGAAAGATTAGAGATAGTATTGTATACATAAACTGCTTCAATTATAGAAGCACTTCTGTACATAAAAAGAAGTTTTCTGGGACAATAAATGACTAGCAACTACAAGCCATTTAGGAAAAAAATGACTTCACCTAAGCATTTAAGAGATTTCATTACATCTGGACAGGATGTTTGTATCTTGTATTGTACTTATTTCATTGTTTCATTTCATGTTTGAGGAAGTGGAGGCAATTAAGACTCCGGCATTCTCAATGATTGGAATGTTGGAGTTGCCCCATTGCTCCTCTCTTTTTATAATTACTTCAAGTTCATGCAAGGGATATGGACTGAGCATTATCTCCATGTCCTCATAGTCATAGGGCAGAGACAGATGAGAGAGTGAACTCTGTATATGACTTATTATCTGAAAACAACAACAATTTCTAATTTCAATTTACCAAAACAGCATTAAATAGTCTGCAAATTAGGGTTACTGAGCTATTAATCTTTACTTCATCTAGGAGATACCTGGTTTAATGTGATAGGCATATATTTCTGAATTGCTGTTATAACTACACTTATCTCTTTTTGTGTCTTACATTGGAAGGAAGGATTAAAATAGACATCATGTGTGGAATGTTTCTTTTAGAAGCGCATAATGGAGATGTGGATAGTTAAATTTATTTTCTGCTCACTTATTTGAATGATTTAGAAGGAAATGCTGTGAATTCATATTTGTGAATACTATATGGTGGGGATTAGTAGTTGGCTATACCATTGTACCATTTCTGATGTGTCCTAAGATGAAGGTGAAGCTACTGCTTATTGCTTTCTGGAAGTTTCTTCAGGAAACAAGAAATCCTTTTTTGTCTTTTTATGTTTTATGTGTTTTTTTGGGTACAAATGAAACGTAAAAGTACTTTATATATAAGACAAATTAGTGTGTTGTGTGTGTAATGTATGAACGCATCTTAAAAGTTAACTTTCAATTTGTAGTATAATTTTTTTTCTTTAATATAGACAAAAGGAGAATAAATTTCTTTTTGCTGCATGTGTTTCTCTTCTCCTTTTCTTGTATATAGTAAATTTTGATTTTGAGAGTAAGAAGGTGCTTATGAGATTGAGATGGTATCCTGATGGTGCTTTCCCATGATGTCATACACAGTTTTGCCTTCTGTACCACAAGTTTACAATTCCACTGATTACATGTTTAGTCATATGATTACCTGCAATCACTAATGCAAGTGCAAATTTAAACATTAGCTGCTGCTTTTATTTGGTTGTTATAGCCTCACCACTAAAGTCTCCTCCCAACTATGGGAATTATTATCAGTGGTATTCTTTTGACAAGAAGCTTTTTTCTCTTTCTGTAGTTGTGGATTATGGGTTTTGCTGCATTCACTCTCTGTGAGAATTGAGGATGGAGAGAGCCAGTTTGCATTTCAAGCTATTTGTGAATTTGTACACAACTTCTTTATTTGTGAGGAATGTCGCCAACATTTTTATGAGATGTGTTCAAGGTATGTGCTTCTAATAAATAATGCATATTTCGAAGGACAATTTTCCTCCAAACCAAAGGAATCTCCTACAAACCATTATGTGGTGATTCATATGACCATTCATGTATATTTTCGTTACACGATTCATTATTGAATGATTAGAAGTACAAATGGATGGTCCTTTCAATTGCAATGTAGTAGGTTGGAAGAACTTGCCTCCAAACCAGTTTGAAGGAAAATTTCTCCTATTTCAAATCCTTTAAGCTTCTTTCAGCTAACTTAAGCTAAAAGTGAATAGTTTTGATTTTCAGTGTCTCTAGTCCCTTCAACAAAACCCGTGACTTTGCCCTTTGGTTGTGGAGTGCACACAATAAGGTCAATGAGAGATTAATCAAAGAAGAAGCCACTCTACAAACTGGGGATCCTAAATTTCCGAAGATGATTTGGCCTCCAAAGCCGCTTTGCTCTTCCTGCCGTCAATCTCAAAGCCAGAGTGGAATTCAGTGGGACCAGGATGAGGTGTTCAAATTTTTGACTGATTACTATGGGAAAAAACTAGTGTCTATATACAAGGACAAGAATAATCATGAAAGTGATAAGTCTGGTGTGGCTCTTGATGATTTGGTGGTCTCAACAAATGCTTTTGTGGTGCCTTTGGGAGCTGCATTGGCAATTGCTGTTGCTAGCTGTGCATTTGGAGCACTTGCTTGCTACTGGCGTTCACAGCAGAAAAGTCGGAAGTATTTTCACCAACTACACTCTTATAAAGAAATATGATAATTAGGAGGGTAATGAGCTCTTTCAAAAGGGTTTAAAGAAGCAAACCATAAGGAAAAAAAAATGGGGGTGAGGGGGGAAAAAAAAAAAGAGAGCGAGAGAGCTAGAGAGAAGGGGGGGTTGTTAGGAGGTTTTTTCATTTGCTTATTTTGTTTTTGTTCCGCAACTTTTCAGGCCAAGGAAAAGCTGGAACTAAAGATTGTTAGGAGGAAAAAAATACATACAGGCAACAGCCGGGTTAAATCAGTCTCTGAATAGGGGGGAGTCCAGATGAAAGACTGTACCAAATACCCTGCTTGAGGTCCTCTTCTGTATTCTCTTTCAAAACTTCTTTTGGTTTTCAATTAAAATGGACTGTACAGATTTTTATCACAATCATAATTTTGACAGAGAATCACACTAGATTTGTACCTTTTTTTTTTAATAAATTTTTTGAAGTTTACTTTTTGTTAATCATACGGACCTAGACGAGGGATTAGAAGAAGAGTAATGACCTTGTATGTACTCTATTTGAAATATGGAGTCATGATTCGCAACTCCATAGGATTTGGATTTGGAGTTTTGGAATTCATGCGGACTTTGACCTGATTGTTACATCATCCACTTATTAATAACACTTGTCTTTCTTTGTATTTTACTTCTCTTTACTTTTTAAGTAATGGTGACTTGTATTGGCGGCTTGAAGAAATAATGATCAATTCGAAATTATGACCCCCTTTCACCATCTTCTGGAACACTGAATAATGTTAAATTTCAGTGCAACTCGGACAAAATAGGGTGAAATTACACCTTTATAAGTTTGGAGTTATTTTCAATTTGATTCTTATTGTTTTATTTTTATCTTTTACAAGTTGGTCACCAAACTTTCGGATCATGTTGTATGTAACCTTTTTTTTTTTTTCTTCAAAACCAATCAAACTCGTACAGTATCCATTTTGTCTCTTGCTAAGAGAAGTAGCAAAGAAAAAGGAGAAAGAAAAGGAAAAAAAGAAAGAGTCTAGAATGAGTGCGGAAATAAATTACAAAATGACATCATTTGGGAGTGTTTAGGTCTTAATGACAATCCAGCTAACAGAAATAGCCGGAAGTTTAGGTATGTGTTAAAAAAAATTGATACTTTATAGACCAAAGTCGTAAAGTGCAAGTTGAAAAAAAGAAGATATATTCCCATTTGATGGTATGTGATAGATTTCTAGGTAAGACATATATCTCAAAAAACAAACGAAGTTAGAAACTTGTAATATCAAATCCCTGGTATGGATGGATGTATCATGTTTGTGGTATTTTTTTACAATTGTTGTTTCTGTGCTGTGGCCATGTTTGGCTGTTGAAGACCTTCATAGAGAGAAATAAGAGAGGAAAGAGCGCACTAAATAACTTCTAAGAGGAGCATATCCAATTTTTTTTTTTTTTTTTTTTAATCCATGTCTGTGTCCATTAATAGGGAAACAGTGCAAAATGAGAGAAGATTTTGAAGTAAAAGATTAACTTATGCAGCTTGTCTTGCTTCATTAACTTGGTCTACTGACTAGTATCAGTCTCTGGGACATAAATGCCAACTGGGGTATTTACAATACAGATATACAACAATATTCTTCACCTTTAATACAATATTGGCTTGTATTCTTTTGGTATATCATGTGTATATACAGTTGGATACTTTTCTGACTGTACAAAGTATTCAGAGGATGTGCAGCAAGGGAAGTGCATATGTTAAAAGCTACGTCCAATAGAAATTTGCTCTATAATTGTTTCAAGTGTTGCCTCTTGGTCTGAGAGATGGCAAAGGTGAATCATACTTGTCCTTTGAAAGTGTCTTATCCCAATTTCCATTCATTTCACCTTGAAACAAGACTAATATAAAGATTGGAAGATGCTACTAATCACAAGCCAAGACCAAATTTTCTTCAATTTGCAGCTGCTACACCTGAACACGAATGATATGAGGCTGGGACTGCAAGGTTGAATCCTCAATTTCATCATCGGATGAAGCGATTGGTGAAAGGGAAGGCTCCTAATGTCACCCACCAGAACAAGGAAATTGAAAAATAAACTTCAATGAGAATTGGCTATTAGATGGTTTAAGGTTGCAGAAAACTTTTAAATTAGAAAAGCAGTGAAAGGTGATACCATAATAGGAACTAACCTGTTGGTATCTACGGCGCTGGAGAAAAGTTACTGCTCTCACCATAATGTAGATTGGCAGGATAATTCCAGCTGTTCGTAGAAATAACAACTGCAAAGAATAATATGTAAATGTACTTATCTACAACTGGGGTTTCATCTTTGTTTTCATGAAATGAAATGGCAAACGAAGAAGCTTACCATAGATAGCGGGAAAGAATAACCATTGCCTCCACTAATTATGAGAGGAAGAGTATGCCGTAAAATCAGAAGAACCATGAACTGCAAACAAGAAGCGCATAAGTTTGGAAGAGGCATTGGTCAGAATGATTGCAATGGATCAATGATTCTGAAGAGGACTTGTTACAACTAGATCTAACCTATATATAGGTTAGTCGTTACCATTTTTTTTTTTAAGTTAGAGGTTACCATTTTAAAACGTTGAATAGAATTTTTACACACACATGCGCGGAGAGAGAGAGAGAGAGAGAGAGAGAGAGAGAGAGTATGTACAATGAGAGCAACTGAACGGAAACACATCAAACTCCTTGTAGTAGAAGCCGAGTATTCATCATAGTCAGGCTCCAGGAAACTACGGTTAGCTGAAACCATTGCTATAACACGGGGACTATTTGAGTCCCTTCGATATATCTCCCAATTTCCCCTAGTAAAACCACCACAGAAGTACATTGGTCAAGTTGAAAAAAAAAAAAAAAAAAAAAAAAAAAAAAAACTCACATTCCAAATTAAAGGCAATGAAATATATATCAGAAAGTTCATATAAAGATTACCTAAAGTTCATTGGAACACGCCCAAATCGAAACAGTGGGGGAGGAGCAGTATAACCAGGCTTAAATTGCTGAAATTCAAGAATTCAATCTTAGTAATTAGCTAAATTTGTAATGATTGGGGAAATGTAAAATAGAATATTATGCAGATAATGAAGTAGTCAAAACTCAGTGTTCAGTGAAGGAAAGGTGAAAATAAACAATTAAGAAGCATGACTAGAAAGATCATAAATCACCTGGTGGCATATCTCACACATAGTGTCACCTTTCTCATTACACCACCTTTGTACACATCTACGGTGGGCATACTGCAACAATCAAGAAACAAATATGAACAAATGAATATGACAGGGACATTCTGCACTAAAACCAATTATGCAGTGGCAAAATCAAATAAATAAGAAAGGCATGTTTTTGAACAAATCATACTTTACATGGTAAATGAAACCATCTGTTGAGTCCTCTAGTACTCTCATTCTATCGAGGTGAAATGAGACAACATCTCAACACTTCTCAAGCAACAATTTGAAAAGAAGACAAGAATTGCCAAAAAGACTGGATTGATGACTAAAGCTGAAGGAGCATTATAGTAGTCACAGTGTGAAGTCTTCATTACCATGTTAAGGAATATGCACCATGACTTAAAGATTCAGCCACACAGTTACAAAGATTAGAAAAGTGATCTCCAATTAAAAACTCCCAAATTTAGACCTTTCTGTTTCATGATCCACATCCAGGCAAAGCACCTCTTTCTAGTTCATGCTGGACTGTCTTAATCCACATCCAACACAAAGGCCCTATCTGTGACTCTATGTCAAACCCCCCCACCCCCCAAAAAAAAAGAGATTATTTGATGCTGGTGGGGTTGATGTGTACATGATGATTATGATGACAGCGTGCTAAGTCACTTAGATAATTGCATCTTTTGATATGTGAACATCAAGTTTACTTTTCCTACATGTGGAGAGGCCTATAAGTTTTTTTTCCCTCCTTTTTCTCAACAAGCATAAAAAAACTTGCGCATGCAAATCCAATCTTGTGAATTTCCCAGAATCGTTACTTGCATTGATCAAAAGAAGCCAAAAGCTTAGCTTAAGCCCATCAAGTTAGGAATTTTCGATTTTATATTGGTGATTTTTTTTTTCAGTCACGTGTGACATGTCAAAAGCTAATCAATATGATGAAGAGGATATATATATATATATATATATATATATATATATATATATTTATATATATTTTTTTGTGTGTGAGTGGATTGGGGGGTTGACTTGTTGTGTCAAGTATACATCAAGATAATAAAGGTCCATCTTTGCCAAAAAAAACTTGTAGGGTAGCACTGAATCAATTTATTTCTCTGGGTAAATTATATTTTGGTCCCTCAAATTTCAAAAAGGAAACAATTTAGTCCATTCATCTATTTTCCCATTTACATTACTATCAGCATCCAATATAGGGACTAAAATCGAACCAACCTCATATCTTCAGGGACCAAAAATGCAAGCAAGAAATGAATGGAAAATAGATGGAGGGACGGATTTTTGCTTTTCTGAAATTTGAAGGACTGAATTAAAACTTTTTAAATCTAGAGTACCAAAATCAAACTTATCCAAAATTTCAGAGACGAAAAGTTTAATTTTCCCCAAATCTTTTTAAGACTAATACCAAATCAATAAAACAACTCTACATACAACTTTGCTATTGACACTCAGTTAAATTCTGGGATTGTACAAATCAACATGAAGAACATAAGGGACAGACTAGGAACCCAAAATACAAGTACTTAAAACATTATAAAACAAATTAAAGGTTAGCATCGAAGGAGAGGGCAACTGACTAACCTTCAAGCTACCACAGCAAGAGCATGGTGTCTCCATATTTGAATCTTCATCCTCATCCTGGCATATCCTGCATTCCACCATTTTCCCAGGAGATGCAAAATCCACCTTCTTGGAAGAGTGATCAATTTTCTTCTCATCAATAATTACCACTGAGGAAGTGGCTTGCAGAGACTTGTTTCTGCTCTCAATTGCAGCTTCTAATGTGGATTCAGTGATCAATCGATCCACCAGCAACACAAAGTGATCCCCCATCCTCAAATTATCAATACCCACCAAACGAATTAAAATCTTTCCAAGGAAATATATCTGTATCCAAGCCTGAAAAAAATCAAAAACTCCTTGAATAAGCTCTTTTCCTTCAATAGAGTTCCTGGAAAACAAAACCAATTCTTGTTAAAAACAAAGCAAGCTATTTGAATAAGGGAATCACCAAACAAAAAAGAAGAGACAACATGGAGTTCTTTTTTTTTTTATTCAAAACAAAACAGGAGAAACTGGACCCCTCAAAGAGAGGACAAGGAGCACAATTTAAGGCTCAACAAAATTTGAAAAAAATAAAAAGCAATAAAATACAAAGTTTTTGAAAAGGAGAAAGGAGTTTGAAAGTTAAGGAGGGAAGAAAGGGAAGGATTTAAAAAAGTGAGGTATATTTATATATATGAACAATAAGAGGCTTTAATAAAACTGCATAACTTATAGAAAGCTGAACAATCAAAGAAATTAAAAGGAAACCCAATATAGAAAGCTTCCCCAAAAACATTCCAAAGCATAAAAACAAGGAGGAAAAAAGTACCCAGAAAGTAGAACAGAGAGGGAAAAGGAGAAAGACCCATGAAAAAAGAGTTCACCTTTTTATGAAACAAAGAACATAGAAGACAGAAAGTATAAGCACAAGGAAAGGGATTTATCCAAAAAAGATAAGTACTAAAAGGAAGGGAATAGAGAAGAGACTTACTTACAAGAAGGGGATCGTATTTTCTTAAAGCAAAGAAAGCTTTCTCTTTCTCTCTCTATTTATCTATCTCTATCTTCTTTCTAATTTTGTGAGGGAAATCTCTGTTTTGGAATGAAGCAAGAGATGGAGTGTTTTGGCTTGTCAGAACCCAATTTATAATACCAAAATTTTTACATTCATGGATAATTATTAAAATCTCTGTGCGTGTCTCTCTTTGGCAAAAAATGTAAAACGTGGGTGTGTCCTATAATACATGTCTTGTAAGAGAGAGAGAAAGAGAGAGATTCCAACGGCAAGTCCGCGAGTGACACGATTGTCCATTATTGCCGTTATTGCCGTTAAGACTGCCAGAGAGTTACTCTTCAATTTCACATTCCTTCTCTTTCACTGTAATTAGTTATATAAATATATATGTATATATATATATTTTTTTTGCTTTATTCCCAAACTTAGGTTCAATTTAAGTTGTGTACCATAATTACGTTCTAGAATGGATACAGGAACTGGGCACTTGAATTAGGGATGACAACATGGTAAAGTAGAATTGAATTATGGGTGTCCGTCCCCTCTTTAAGATGAGAAAAATCCACGAAAACATAACAGGTCGGATATGACATGTTAAGATATTTTGTCATTTTTAATGAGGTGGCTTGACATAAATAAGTTGGAGCCTTAGAGACGATAAAAATTAGAAAAGTTTTTGTAAGAGTACTAAAAATAGAGAAAACGTGCTATTTGGGAATGATAATAAAACATATTAAAAGGATTACATATATAAATATGAGTCCGAATTTGGTAATAATGGGATGTAAAACTCATGTTTACACAATTTAATAAGAGATTTCCACATTAGTATTTTACTTAAAATTCAATACATCTTATCACACCTAATAATATCTCAATAAACTCTCAATTTGGTTGGATTTATATATGGGTATTAGAATTGATTGGGTATGATTGTGTTTATTCTTAAATATGTGATAAGATAGTGTAGCATATTGGGATTGGAGGGGTAAAATATAGGTTATACACACAGGTGTATGTATGTGTATACAAGAATGAGTAAAACCTATTCTCGACTCACTACCTTTTTGAGGTGGGGAATCGGGAAACCCCACCTAGTGTAGATTAGAGATGGATAAATTCTTACCCTTGAATAAATACTATATTTATACGTTATATTAAATTCTTTAATTAAATTTAATATTTAGATTTCTTAATTAAATTTAAGCATATACTTTTTATAACTTTTTTTTCCGCCATGTTACATTGTACTTGGTCGTTCTTTTTTGTTCACTGTAGTAAGACTGCGAGACATTTGGTCAAGGAGAAACATTATACAATATATTATTATGATCTAGGATGATAAGCCTACATAATCTCTTGCATCACAAATGCAAGTGTATGATGTATGTGTATTTGTCATATACAGAGTCCTGAATGACAGTTGCTATTGATCATCAACTTGAAGTGCACTTTTAAATTTTGTAGCCATATATGCAAATTGCATGCTCTTTGTTTTTGTTTTTTGTTTTTTAAATATATATATAGTGCATAATAAGCAATAAAACTCTTTAACTCCAAGCCTACTTCAGAAAATATTATCCAGTGCAAGTGATACTTCTTGATTGCTACCTTCAACAATAGGATTGTACAAGAGGTAATTTTTCAAATAATAATAATAATAATCCATTATTCACGCACTTGTGACCTAAATTCAAGTGGTAATGGGCCAGAGTGGAATGCATTTTTCTGGGCAGTGATTTGGGCTTTGCATGGGTCCCTTTTCTAGTATTTTCTTTTTTATTAGATATATTATCTAAGCTGTAATGTATGGTAATTGATGGTTGCTTTACTTATTGAAAATGAATTGGATGTCCATTTTTTATAATGTAAAATTCAAATTTAAAACATTTTCCTATAAGAAAAAAACTTTTATCTCTATTGGGCATGAATTATTATTTAATTACATGAAGGTAGTTAGCAACTTGCTAAAAGTCTTCAAGAATTTATTTCAGTGACTTTTATATTCATTAGAATTGGAGTTTATGGAGTAGTAGGGGACTCCCTAATATATGCAGCTTTAAAAACTTTCACAAATAAGGGACCAGAGAAGATTTTACTCTTGTTGAGGGTAAGTAGCTAATTAAAGAGAAACAGAAAGCAATCCTTATTAATCATGTGACATCAATCACAATCATATTATATTGTCAAAAGTATGCTTTCTTTTTTTCTTTTCCTTTTTTGAGAATCTTCAAAACTCTGATTCAATCATGTCTTTCATGTGACTAAAGGTTAATTTTTCATTGAAAATCTTTGTAGCTCCCTCTCTCTCTCTTAACCAGATTTATTTTCAGTCATAAAGTATATACATAAGAGAGTGAAAGAGTAAAAGAATTTTCATGTTTGTCTTGAATTTCAAGTTTCGAACTCCAAATTGGACCTTTGACTGCTGACTTCTCCAAAGCAGTTCATCTGTTTACCAAGCGTTTGGTTGACCCAATTGGATATGGTCTAATAAATCTATATGAGAGCAACACAAGTTGACTTGTTCGTTTGAAAAAAACAAAAAAAAATCATTCATTTCAATGGACTTTTTATACCCAAAGGTTTGAAGAAGTCAAGTTCAATATCACCACCTTTTCTGAAATGGTTCTGATTCTTTTCATTCTACAATTACATCAGGAGGGGAAGCTCCAAATAGCATCCTCACACCAATAAAAGACACGTATAGTACTATATATTAAGATAACACATACCATTTCATTGGTCATCTAGTTTGTTAGGTGTCACCCATTTTTTCATGTTTGAGTAGCCAGGTGCATATATAATGGCCACATATGAGTCCTATATGGTTGCAACATAGAATCGTCTTTTAAGTTTATTCTAACAAATATTTAACAAGATAAGGTGGTTGAACAACCATTTTTAAAGTTTGCATGGGAGCATCAAAAATGGTATTGGCTGAGAATAAAAATTGTAGGATAAAGTACTATTCTGATACTAAAACTTTATCAAAAGTTTATCTTTCATTTCTATACTTTAAAAAGTTCGTTTTTCATTTTTAAACTATTGAAAAATTCGTCTTTCATTCCTAAATCATTTACAAAATTTATGGATGAAAAAAGATTTTTTTTTTTTTTTTTTTTTTTTTTTTTTTTTTTTTTTTTTTTTTTTTTTTAAGTTTAAGGATGAAAAACAAACTTTTGATAAAATTTAGAGACTAAAATTGTATTTTACATAAAATTGTATATCCTATTATGAGTGTATTGTTTTTATAATCCATCAATTTGAGTTTGTTATGCGTTATTTTCTTCTCCGTACAAAATAATCAAAATTTTGAAAGGGAAAATTTTTTTTTGACATGTGCTATACAATAATAGATAGGGTCCTAAAGTGACATACTCATAATAAAATAGAAGATTTTTCTTCATTGGCTGCATGATTATACCCTGAAGCTTAAATAATTAGTATTGCTTGCCTAATTTAGAACTAGGTTAATTTTAAAGTAGGGAGTATGTAAAAGATGCACAGTATAGAAACATAATAACTAGTTGGTGCAATATCCGTATGAAGCAGGTGAGTTGTTGATCCATCATTAAGCTGAAAGTGGAGTATTAGTTAGGCCTAACATTGTTTGTAAAATTAAAAAAATGATATCCAAAAATATTTTCTTGTGAGTGATGGGTATAAGGAGACAAACATAACCTAGTAAGTCAACATACAAGAAAATTGATTTAAGCTCAAGGAAAGTACGGGACTCATAATAATTATACTATCTAATTTCGTACCAACTGAATTTTACCCTCTCAAAAAAATTTGCAGTTGTTGAGGAATGAGGATCTCATAATAATTTTTTGTTGTTCCACCAAAAGCAACAAATTTTAACAACAAAAAACTTAATGATCAAGATCAACAATGATCACCAAAAGCACTCACCCAACAAGAAGTTTAATTGTGTAACAAATTTAGCCCTAGTCTTTTGGAATTTGGTCATTGTAGATAACCATTCTAAATACTGTGTTTACAACCATGTACAAAACAAACAAAATTAACATTTAGTCTATCGCATAATTAATAAAACTTAGTGACTTACTAGTTACTCCCATTCAAGTTAATTATTTTAACGCCAAAAGCTTTTTAGCTTAACTAGTTAGTATTTCTTAATATTTTTAAGAGAGACATATAGGATTTAAATCATTGTCCTTTCCCAATTTTAACTATTGAATTATATTTTAACTACTACAACAACAAAAAAACAAATAGAATGAAAGATACAAAGTACTAAATATTCCAAAAAAAAATTTGCTAATTGATTTTAATAAATTTATAGCAAAGTTGTGTTTTAACCCGTTAGATCAACATGTCAAATTTGTAACACGTCAAGTTTCAAGTTTGACCAATTTTCCATGGGTCAAACATTCCTCTACTCATATTTTCTTCTTTTCTTATAAATAATGTTAGGAAATTTTTTTGTGATAAATAAGGATACGTTTGGATATCGCTTATTTTGCCAAAAATTGAAAACAATAAAAAAAATAATAAAAAAATTACTGTTCACGCGTGGGTTATTGTTCATTTGCATTTTTGCACTGTTCATGTCCCATGAATAGTGCAAGAGGCGCTGGTCTTCAAAAAAAAAAAAAAAAAAAAAGCGTAGACGCTGGATGCGCATCAGCGCTATCCAAACGCTGCTTAAGTCTTAGAATATAATAAAAAATTTTTTGCAACTTACGTTATGAGTGGTGGAAAAAATCTAATTAGCCCATGTAAAAATAATTGTTCATCATTCATAATCGATTACTTAACAAATTATAGAAAAAGTGTGTCTCTAAACTTTTTCTTTTTCCTTTTCTTTATGATTTGGGCATTTTAATGGATTTATGACTAATTTTTTTAGGCCTAGCAAAGCCTAATCCTAGGATGCGTGTAATCAACTGTCTAATATATTTTGCTAGGTCTAGCGAGTAGCGAAACCTAATCCTAGGATGTGTGTATTCCTTTGAATCTTTGATTTATTTTCCTTATATAATTGCTTGATATTCTTATTTCTTTGTAGCAAGGTTAAAATAAAATTAATATGAGGTGCGGTAAATTAAACAACTATATTTAGGCCTGCATGGGAGCTAAGACTATGTTGACTAGTACTGCATGAATACAAATTGTCTAATCTCAATTATTTTTTTAATTTTCTAGATAGGTTGTTGCTGGCATGATTAACCTTACATAATCCATGAAGATTTATTTATTTATTTATCATCTTCTAGTTGAGTAGTTGAGCTGATAATCTATTATTAGCTATAATTGAAGTCTTTGTTGAGCATTACATTGGTGATCATTAAGATTAAGAATTGAGTTCTTTCTATTTATTGGTCAATAGATTGCGGAGGTTAGTTAGGGGAGCAATTGAGCAATTATAGTAGGATCTAGTATCTAAAAAATTCATAAAAAACAAAGATTTTGAAGGATACACTTTATATTTTATTTAATTCATAAACTACTCCCCAAGGAAAAAGACGAAGTGGAGTTTATTTTGACATTAAACTGAACATGAATCTTATGTTTTTTTAGCCTACGCAAGCTAAATCCTTGTAACTCAACTGGTTGATACTTTTTGGTGTTCCAAACTCAGACATTTAGGGTTTAAATTCCCCTCACTCCAACTATCGATGTATATTAAATTACAGATTATCCCAACAACTTAAGTTAATTTATTCAAAAGAGCATTTAGAGTCAAGAAATGTTCTCATTTATACACACATGCATACATACACATACATGCACACTCGGAGATATGTGAAGTTCTCATAGCATGCATAATCTTTTATTAAAAAGGAAAGAAAAGACCAAAATTTGAGCAAAAAAGAAAAATGTTAAAGGATTTTCTTGACAAAAGTAACAAAGAAAACTCAATCGTATATCTATATTTTAGACTAAAAATTAGTTATGTTTGCAGGTATCATTTGCATAATATAATAAGAAACAAAATAGGACTCAATTCAAAAGAAGTTCACATGAAACCTTTATAGTGAAGAGGCTCTACATGCTATTAGACATGTCTTTGAACAATCAATACTTAGAAAGCCCATTTTAGCAGTATTGTAATAAACACATATTTTGTAAGAAAAAGGCAAATTAATAACTATTTCTGCTATGGAAATTTCTGGTTGCAATTAGATTCATGATACGGAGGTATTAGATACAGAGAACAGAGACTTCTGCTATAGCTGAAATGGGAATATGGATTTCGTAATTGTGAGCATGAAGTAATCAATTTTATTAATAAAAATTTTATCACTTATATAAAAATTATTATTTACTGTCCATTAAACAGTATTTGAGGTTCTATAGTTATCGTGAGGGATTGCAAAAGGTTCAGCTTCAAGGTATTTAAGCCTCAATCTAGAAAAGAAGAGAACCAGAGTCACTATGGGTTCAACAAATGCTATAGATGTGCCCAGGAACAAAATGTTGTGCCCAAAGTGTTGGTGAACAAATTATTCAGGTCACCATTAGCTTAGAAGAGTATCCCTTTTCATGTGATACAGAACATTACATTTTTTATGAATTTGCTTCCCCAAAATGCAAATTCAGGACAGTTTAATATGTTTAATCCTCATGACATTCCTGAAAGAGACGAGGGTTGATAGCAAGGGACTCACATAAATGATTGATTTGATTTTTTGTGAATATTCTTAATAACCATTTGACAAAAAAAATTAAATGAAATTATGCACACTTACATCTTAACTCAACTCAACTACGAGACAAAAATTTTTCACCCATTTTGCACTCTCTCCTGACATATATACTAGAGGAAATGAAGTTTCAAGTTACTGTATATTTTTTAGATACTGTATGAGGCAGAATATCATACATACAATAATCTTCACAAGCACAAAAGTGTGACTGGCACTTGAAGCCATGAGTTTTAAGAAATATGAACCCCAAAGACTAGCATCCTTGTTTACCTACAGCTATAACTCTACAAAAACATCTAAAAGTCACTGTGTATCTCGTAGAGAAGTAAAACTTTAGTAAAGAAGGAGCCCATTTCAGGCAATGCTACAATATTCTCCAAACAAAGCACTTGAATTTTAAGCTGCTTGAATTTTAAAAATAATTCTCAAGTACATAGAAGTAGGAAAAACTTACCCAAATGGAGCTCCTCCCAAGTCACTTGAGATGGTACTGCAAAATGAAAATGAAAATGAAAAATAAGCTTCTGTTTCAACGGAAAACAATCACCCAAATACACATATGATATTACAAAGTCAATTGTTAGGACCTTTGAAACTGAATTGTTTTGCAGCAACTAGTTTCAATACAACATAAGGTGAAAAAATATGATATATAAATGTTGGCTTCTTTGATTCAACAATTAAACAATAGAGAACTTCTTAACAATCACTTTCTTTATCTCACATCAGAATGTCCATAAAATATCTTAATATATTCCTCAATAACTTTTGCATAAGCAATATATCAAAGATGAATCCGTAATGAACCAGCAAACCAACAACTTGATTGGAAATTCCTATTGCATTTACGTCACCTAGTGACATTAAGCTTGCATGCTATATCTTCCAACATGACCAACTGAGCTCATAAAATAGCAGGGAGGTGAGAACCCTCTATGCTCTACAAGTACAAGATTAGTGAAAGAAGAGAAGAAAAAAACTAAACATACAAAACATTTCAACAAAAACAAATAACACACAAATAGTTAACCACGACACAAAGGATTTAAACAGAGATCTGCATAATTAATTAATGTTATTGACAAGTTTACCAATCACCAAAAGAAACTGTTTGTTCTCATGACTCATTTCTATTAATACACCAACAACTAAAACTTAATCCCAAAATTTAGGGGTTTGCTGTAGATCCTCAACGCACTAGTCAAGTAGGCTGTAGGCCACATGTATTCTTTTCTACAATTCTATCCTATCCGAAGATATACTCTCTGTTACCTCCTTAATTGACATGTCAATTTTTACTACTTCTATTTATGTTATTTTGGGCCTTTCTATCATTTTTCGTTCCCTCAACTTCAATCAACTCACACATTTCAATTGATAATCAGCATAAATTGATTTTTCGATAAGATAACAACAACAAAAAAAACCCAATTAAATTTCACCACAACCAAGTGGGGTTGCCAATCACATAGCTAAAAAACACAACTCCTAAAGAAACCAAGCTAATGGGTTTGTTTTTAAATCATAGTCAACAGAAACATAAAAACAGACCCAAAACCCAATTAGTCTATAAAAAAAATGGAGCCTTTACAAGAAATAATAAGCTAGATAAACAAGTAGAGAGAGAGAGCGAGAGAGAGAGAATACTTTAAGACCCCCAAGAATTCTGAGAGACCAACCAACGAGCAGTGGCAGCAGCATTTTTTGGGTCAGGTTTCTTGGTTAGGAGCAACCGTCCCTCTATGGAACCTGGAAAACCCACAAAAAACAAGAACAAATATAAAACATAGAAACAAGGAAGAAGGACTTTGATGCCCATGATGTTGCTATATTCTGTGATCTCCGAAGTCTGTCAAACACAGTAAAAGGGTCAAGAAGAAGAAGATGAAGAACTGAACAAAATATTCAAAGTATTTATAGCCCCAAAGTTTGAGGCATATCAATAGTGCCGTGTTGGCTGTTCCAAAAAAAAGATAAAATGGATTTATCCTCTACTATCCAGCCAGGATATGCACGTGGATAGGATTTTGTATAGTTTCTTATTTTTTAAAGGAAATGTTAACCAATTCTCTTAAGACATTGGTTTAGAAATTATGAAAAAATAATAAAATAATAAATATTGTTGATAATTTTTTATATTTTTTATAAAAGTGGTGTCAAAATTTTTCTATTATAATTTACTAACAATTGTCTTAAAGGCATCCGTTAACATGACTCTTAATTTAAATCAAAGTGTCCCTTAACTTGGTTCATGATTAGAAAGACAAACAATTTTTTTCTTTTTTTTAAAAAAAGAAAGAAAAACACAAAGTTGATCTACATACTTTGCCATAAATTTTTTTATTTTTATTTTAGGTGGATAGCAGGGAGGGGAGATACAAACAACATATATAAGCATTTTGTTTGTTTTAACATTAACATTATTTTAGAAAATGAATTATTTTTCAAAAATCATTTTTTTAGAAAATTATTTCATTTTCATATATTTGATAACAATCTTAAAATGAATTGAAAAAATAGCTTTTAACTTCCCTTATTTAGGTTGGTGTAAGATAGAGTTATTTTCCACTAAATTTTAATAGAAATCAATAGTTTGTTTCGATGTTAACATAGTATGAAAAATGAATTATTTTCTAAAAAATTATCTTATTTTCCTATTGTGGGGTCAAAGAATTTGGCCACCCCTGTCCACTTCATACTAAGCCCAAGGCTCACGCCGAGGAAGAAGAAATGCTCGAGGACGAACGAAGAAAATCCGAACTGCCAAGAAGCATTGTCGAGGACAATCCTGTCATCGGCGAACCAAAACCATAGAAGGGAAGAGCGGCACACCATCAAAGGCAGTCTCGTAGAGCATCCCAACAAAAAAGACAAGTACAGTGGGTCAGCCATGGGAGCCTGGTGGAGGGGCAATTCAAGGAGAGACTGTCACCTCCATATTAAATGGCCACAACTAACGTTCTAGCCACATTAATGAGAAAATGACCCCTGAACAGTGCTGCTTTGGTTGCTGCAACTCACAGAAAATTTGGAACGGCGGCTGACGGGGCAAGCACTTAAGAAGTGACCTGCATGATCAATAAATGGAGGGTCAGGATTAACTGAAAGGATGTATATAATGTAAGAAATCCTCCAGAATGAGGGAGATGTTTTTTGGAAGTAGAAAACACTGTAGCAACTGGTATCATCTCTATAATCTTTGTAACCAAGCACTGAGGAAATAATAAGAGAAAATAGCTCCTCGAACAAGTGCCGAGGATAGAATTTCATACTTAAAGTCCACCTTCTTGTTATTTAGTTTATCCATAACCATGTTTATTCATCGTTATCCTCACTAAAACCTAGTTCTTGAACTCATTCTTTACAAATTTATTATATTGGGCAAGTTGGGCCTGAGTCCACTCACTTAATAGCGGAAGTGCTCAAACCCAGTTCCTACAATTGGCACCGTCTGTGGGAAGAACTTGTGTCTTAGGAAGGGTAACAATCAAGCATGGTAGGATCAGGCCCTCATCAAGCAGGTCCCCACCAGCCTGAACCTACTGGATCCCAACGACAGGGTAACTTTCCCGACCCAGAGCGTGATCGGAATGAAGAGAATGGAAGGTTTCGAGAGGGAAGTGTGCACACCACTCAAACCAGCAGCAGCCACTCTCGTGTGAGAAGTCACGTGCTCCAAAGACAGAATAACAACCGACCCATGCAACAAGATGAAGTCAGGAGCCATGTATCCTAGAGACAGATTGATAATCAGGCCATGCAACGAGAGATAAACGATTTGAAGAGAAAGTTGCGCCATGCACAACGAAGGCGGTCTCAAACTAGCCCTGACATGCCCCCCAGTGATGAAGGCGGTGACGACTATAGAAAAAGATCGAGAACCCCTCCAAGCGAGACCTTCTCTTACAAAGAAGAGTAGTACCGTAGGCATAAACGTAAGAGCCCATCTCCTAGGGGCTTGGGAAACGATGCCATGAGCAGGGCACTGGATCAACTTTCCAAATCACCCTTCACACGCCACATAGAGGGGGCTACACTCCCCCAACGATTCCAGCAGCCAACCTTCACCATTTATAACGGCTAGGGCTGTCCACGGGTCGGTCCGGGTCGGGTTTGTGCCCAACCCGGAACCGACCCTACGGAACCGGGTTTAGGAAAAACTCACCCACCGCCGACTGCCGGAGTAAACGGATCAGGCGGATCAGACTTCAACGGGTTGGCAGACGGGTCGGTCGGCATCAAAGATTTGAGAAAACGAAGAGAAAACGGCGAGTAAACTGCAAGAAAAGGTGAGAAAAACCCAGATCCGACGAAAATCTCATCGGAATCTATGAGATTTCGCTAGATCCGATGGTAATCTCACCAGATTCGATGAAATTTCGCTAGATTTGGTCAAAATATCGTCGGATCTACGTGAAATAGCGCCTGAATCAAGGTTTTTTCGCCGAGATCTGGGTTTTTATCGCCGGAATCTGGAATTTTCTCGCCGGAATCTGGGTTTTTCTTCGGTCGATTCGGGTTTTTCGGGTTTTGAGGGAGAGAAACCGAAACCGACCCGCCGGAGTCGGTTTCTGGAGGAGAAAATCCGCCGCCGACCGCCGGAGTATGTCGGGGCTGCCGGTTTCGGATCGGTTCCGGTCGGATCTTCGGGTGGGTCGGGTCACCGGATATGTTTGGACAGCCCTAATAACGGCAACATAGACCCCGTGGAGCATGTGAGCCAATTTAACCAAAGGATGGTTGTCCATTCTAAAAACAAAGCTCTGATGTGCAAGGTTTTCCCATCTAACTTAGGACCAGTGGCGATGAGGTGGTTCAATGGCTTAAAGACGAATTCCATAGACTCGTATAGGCAGCTAACCCAAGCCTTTGGCTTTCTTTTCGTTACAAACAGCAGAGCTCCTCGGCCCCTAAGTGCGTTATTGTCGCTATCCATGGATAATGGAGAAACTCTGAAGGCTTACTTGGACAAATATTGTGAGATGTATAATGAAATGGACGGCAATTGTGACGATGTCGCCCTCAGCACCTTCAAAAATAGTCTCCCAGCCGAGCATGGCTTGAGGAAGTCTCTAACTAGCAAGCCTGCCACCAGTGTGTGTCAACTAATGGATCGGATTGATAAGTTAAACGAGTAGAGAAAGACCAGCTGCAGGGTAAGGGAAAAGAGAAGGTTATCCCTCAAGAGATGAGAGATTTCAAGTCGGACCGATATAACAGCAGCCGCCTGAGGAGAGATTTCGTAGGGCAATCCAGAGCAACCAGCACACAGACTGTCAATACTGTATTCCGAGAACCAGTACATCAAGTGTTGGAGAAAATCAAGAACAAGCCATACTTTAAATGGCCGAATAAGGTGGCGGGAGAGTCCACGAGGCACAATCAGAACTTTTATTGCCAGTACCATCAGGACCACGGATATACCACGGAGAACTGCAGGAACCTCTGGAACTATCTGGACCAGTTGGTCCGAGAAGGAAAGCTGAACCACCTTCTGCATCATTCCAGTGGTCATCTAGGCCAGACCCATTAGGAACCCCAAAGAGATACTGCCCTAAGGCCACCCTTAGGGACGATCAATGTAATCTTGGCCACGCTAGGAAGGACAAGCACGTGCCCTTCACGAGTGTTATCTGTGGCCCAGCTGCCTGCCGATGAGTCCCAGCCAGAGCCGAAGAGAGCTAGAATGAATTCTCACCCAATCTTGAGTTTTTTAGAAGAAGACAAGATCGGAACCACCCAGCCCCATGACGATGCGCTGTTGATCACTCTCAGAATCGGGGACTACGATGTGAAAAGAGTGATAGTGGATGGTGGCAGTGCTGCCAAGATTATGTACCCCGACCTCTACAAGGGGCTGAATTTAAGATCAGAAGATTTGATGCCTTATAGCTCTCTTTTAATGAGCTTCGACGGGAAGCTTGTTATTCTAAAGAGCATAGTTAGGCTACCCATCCAGATCGGCCCAGAGAGAGTGGAGGTGAACTTTATCGTGGTAAACACCTACTCTCCATATACAGCCATCGTTAGTAGGCCCTAGCTTCATACCTTGGGGGCTGTTGCCTCCTCCTTGCATCAGAAAGTGAAATTCCCGTCAGGAGGCCAGGTTCTCGAAATCCGTGGTTGCCAATCCACGGCAAGGCAGTGTGTGGTGGCTGTCATTTCACATCGGCTCAATGCGGAGTCTTCGGCCTCTGCTGAGAAGGACTTATAGCAATCAAAGGCCCTGGTGTCGCCTCTTGATATAGCCGCTGAGGAGGTAAGATGCAAAGATCTAAAGAGAGTGGTCATTGGCGGTGACCCGGATAAGATCTCTCAAGTAGAGGCTCAATTGCCTCCTCAGGAGAAGGGGGAGTTAATCGAACTTCTCAAAAGCAATATTGACGTATTTGCATGGGATGCCTGCGATGATCCAGGGATTGATCCAGCCTTCATCTGTCACCATCTCAATGTTAACCCATTCATCACTCCCAAGAAGCAGCCACCCTGGCGACCCTCAAGAGAGCATGCTGATACGATTAGGGGCGAAGTGGAGAAACTCAAGCGTGCAAGGGCTATCAAAGAGGTTTTCTACCCCGAATGGTTGGGCAACACCATGGTAGTTAAGAAGAAAAGTGAAAAATGGCAGGTTTGTGTAGATTTCACGGACCTAAATAGAGCATGCCTAAAAAACCCGTTCCCCATGCCTTGGATGGACCAGCTGGTGGATGCAACAGCGGACCATCCTCGGATGAGCTTCTTAGACGCCTTTCAAGGCTATCATCAAATACCACTAGCCCTGGAGGATCAGGAGAAGGCAACCTTTGTGACATCTACTGGGAACTACCACTACAAAGTAATGTCGTTCGGTCTGAAGAATGCAAGGTCCACTTATCAAAGGATGATGACGAGAATGTTCGAGCCGTAGTTGGGCAAGAGCATCGAAATCTATGTTGATGATATGGTGGTAAAGAGTAAAGTGGTGTCTGAGCATTTAGGAGACCTCGACAATACCTTTAATGTCTTAAGAAAGCACAAGTTGCGCTTAAATGCTTCCAAATGCTCATTTAGCGTGGGATCAGGCAAGCTTTTAGGATATATGATTAATCATAGGGGAATTAAGGTTAATCCTGACCAGATCAAGGCTATTAACGACTTAAAACCATTGCAAAACGCCAAGGAGGTCCAAAAGCTTACTGGAATGATTGCAGCCCTGAATCGATTCATTTCCAGGTTAGCGGATAGATGCAGGCCATTCTATCTCTTGATCAACAAGTGGAAAGGATTTGAATGGTCCGAGGACTGTATTGTGGCCTTCCAGCAACTCAAGGAATACCTATCCCGGCCACCTATCATGTCCAGTCCTAAGGTCGATGAAGTCCTATACGCATATATTGCCATGGCCCCTCATGCTGTGAGCTTAGTGCTAATACGGGATGACAATGACCTTCAAAAGCCAGTCTATTACGTGAGTAAGTCGCTACATGAAGCTGAGGTCAAATACCTACCCTTGGAGAAAGCCATACTAGCTGCGGTCCATGCTACGCGAAAGCTTCCCCATTATTTTCAAGCCCACACAGTGGTTATCCTAACCCAATTGCCCTTGAAGTCCGTACTTCGGACTGCTGATTACACTGGAAGGATTGCCATATGGAACACAATTCTGGGAGCTTTTGACATCAAGTACATGCCTCGGACCTCCATAAAGGGCCAAGTCCTAGCTGACTTAGTGGCCGAATTTGTTGAACCACCAGTCAAAATATTAGCAGAGGAGCGAAACATGGATAGAAAATCGGTTGGGGTAGTCTCTAAGCTAGGACCCCCATGTTGGAAGGTGTACGTTGATGGCGCAGCAAATCAAATGGGGTCCAGAGTGGGGCTAGTCCTAGTGTCTCCTAAGAAGACCATCATAGAGAAATCCCTAAGGCTTGGGTTCTCGGCCACAAACAACGAAGCCGAGTACAAGGCCTTGTTACAAGGAATAGCCATGGTGCAGAAAATGGGAGGAATAGCAGTAGAGATGTTCTCGGATTCGAGATTAGTAGTGGGCCAGGTAAAGGGAGAGTTGGAAGCCAAAGAGGCGAGGATGCAAGCGTACTTAAGCCAGGTCAAACGCTTGCAGTCGAACTTGATCTTTTCAGCTTGTCACACGTCTCCAGAAGTGGAAACACCCATGTAGATTCATTGGCCACGCTTGCTACCTCCTCGGCAGAGAGTCTTCCTCGAACCATTCTTGTCGAGCATCTGGATAGAGCAAGCGAGGTGGCAAAAGGCATGGTCCATATCCATGAAGTTAGGGTGGGTCCTAGCTGGATGGACCCTATAGTGAGGTTCCTCAAAGGTGATACCTTGCCCGAAGAAAAGTCAGAGGCAAAAAAAATACGAAGAAATGCTTCTCGGTTCTGGTTGTCCGAGGACCACAAACTGTATAAGCGCTCCTATTCTAGGCCATATTTACTGTGTATTCACCTTGAAATATCAGAATTACTGCTTGAAGAGCTGCACAAGGGGATCTGTGGGAGTCACACATGGGGAAGATCTTTGTCGCACCGAGCCCTTACCCAGGGATACTGGTGGCTGGGGATGCAGAAGGAAGCCCTTGAATATGTCAAGAAATGTGACCAATGCCAAAGGTTTGCCCCAAATATTCATTAGCTAGAAGGGGTCCTCAACCCTTTGTCCAGTCCATGGCCGTTCGCCCAATGGGGCCTGGATATTGTAGGCCCTTTCCCCAAGGCAGCAGGGAATAAGAGATACCTGTTGGTCGGCACATATTACTTCACCAAATGGGTCGAAGCTGAGCCATTGGCCAACATCAGAGATGCGGATGCTAAAAGATTCATCTGGAGAAACATTGTTACACGATTTGGGGTCCCTCGAACCCTCATTTCAGATAATGGACTCCAATTTGACGGTAAAGCCTTCAGAAGATATTGTTGCGAACTGGGGATCACAAACAGGTACTCAACTCCAGCTTACCTTCAGAGAAATGGGCAAGCCGAGGCTGTCAACAAAGTCATAGTCAATGGGCTCAAGAAGAGGCTGGATGACGCCAAGGGAAGATGGGTAGAGGAGCTGCCACACATCTTATGGACTTACCGGACCACACCACGACAGTCAACAAGGGAGACACCCTTTGCCATAACTTATGGGGCCGAGGCTGTTATTCCTCTATAAGCAAACTTCTCGATGCTGAGGACGAGCTCCTTCGTTCCAAGCAATAATGATGGACTGCTGGGGAAGAGCCTAGATCTGATCGATGAACGAAGAGAAAATGCAGTGATCCAATTAGCCTATTACCACCAGAAGCTCAAGTAGGAACATGATGCCAATGTGAAACTGAAACCATTAGCACCAGGGGACTTAGTGTTGAGGAAAGTCGTGGGTGCTACCAAGAACCCATCCTGGGGGAAGCTGGGACTCAATTGGGAAGGACCATACCGAATCACTTCAGTAGCAGGAATAGGTGCATATTACTTAGAAGACTTAGATGAAAAAGCTGTACCTCGTCCATGGAATGTAAATAACTTGAAAATGTATTATTATTAACAAAAACATTTCTCTAATTCAAATTTTTAGTCCATTGTGATTATATGTCTTGTATTTTGGCAACCACCTAAGTACTAGACAGAATCAAGGTCTTGCATGGTCCTCGGATTCAAACCTATGGGGAAACTAGTTACTTCCAGAAGAACCTAAATGTTAGACAAAACCAAGGTCTTGCATGGTCTTCGGACTCAAACGTATGGGGAAACTAACTACTCCAAAAAAATCTAAGTGTTAGACAGAACCAAGGTCTTGCATGGTCCTCGGACTCAAACCTATGGGAAAACTAATTACTCCAGAAAAATCTAAGTGTTAGACAGAACCAAGGTCTTGCATGGTCCTCGGACTTAAATCTATAGGGAAACTAACTACTTCAAGAAAAATCTAAGTACTAGACAGAACCAAGGTCTTGCATGGTTCTCGGACTCAAACCTATGGGGAAACTAACTACTCCAGAAAAATCTAAGTGTTAGACAGAACCAAGGTCTTGCATGGTCTTCGGACTCAAACCTATGGGGAAACTAACTACTCCAGAAAAATCTAAGTGTTAAACAGAACCAAGGTTTTGCATGGTCCTCGGACTCAAACCTATGGGGAAACTAACTACTTCAAGAAAAATCTAAGTACTAGACAGAACCAAAGTCTTGCCTAGTTCTCGGACTTAAACCTATGGGGAAACTAGTTATTTCCAGAAGAACCTAGGTGTTAGACAGAACCAAGGTCTCGCATGGTCCTCGGACTCAAACCTATGGGGAAACTAATTACTCCAAAAAAAATCTAAGTGTTAGACAGAACCAAGGTCTTGCATGGTCCTCGGACTCAAACTTATGGGGAAACTAACTACTCCAGAAAAATTTAAGTGTTAGACAGAACCAAGGTTTTGCACGGTCCTCGGACTCAAACCTATAGGGAAACTAACTACTTCAAGAAAAATCTAAGTACTAGACAGAACCAAAGTTTTGCATGGTCCTCGAACTCAAACCTAAGGGGAAACTAACTACTTTCAACAAAGGCTTGAGCGTCAAACAGATTTCAGGTGTTGTGTGACTCCTCGGACCATAACCTCTGAGGAAATTAATGGGTTTGAGCACTTCTCTGAGTTACAAATAAATCCAAAGAGGAGTCTGGCACCTAGGAACACTTGCCCTGTCCTCATTCGATAAAGATATAAACAAACACTAGCCCATGAGCATCACTTAAGGCACTTTGAGGTACATTGAACATAACTCCCCTGCATAGTCAATAACTAACTGTTTCCTTGAGGTCAGTAAATTTTTGGAACATACCTATGAATGCCTTTGTACATTGAACTATGGCATTTGATCTCAAGATTTAAAGGTTTATCTTTATAAGTGCTGCGCGCTTAGCATTTTTTACCCATTGTAATAACCAATTCATGAGGTATAGGATTCATATTATAAGGTCATTGCCTTTCATAGTCCATTCAGCAAAAGCAAGTCGTAGTAATAGGGTGGCTCAATTGTTAATCAAAGTCTAAGTGGAAATTACCATTATGGACTCTACATTTTTTAGCGGTTGTTTCAAAAATGGAAAACAAGTCACACTGTTGAGGCTGTTTAGCTGATAATCAAAGCACAAGTTATATAAATAGTAGAACCCCTTATAGCAATAATTAACACATGAAAAGGGAAATGGCATACATTCAGTCCAAATGTTCCATTACAACAGTTCAAATATCTAAAAAAAAAAGGAGAAGAGAAAGAAACATGAGGCTAAAGCACAGCAAAGGCCGCCTATTTTTTTAACTTGATCTTCATTCCCCCATTGGGAGGTTGGTCTGAAGCGGCCTTAGGGTCTTCTAGGCTTTCACCTAGGGGGATAGCCTGCAGAGGCACCACAAGGAGAGCTGTCTCCTCGGCATGAGGGGCCTGGGCATTAGCTGAGGGCTTTGCAGCATCCTGGGGTGCTTCCTGGTCAGAGCCGTTATCTGTTTCGGTTACCCCAGAGGACTCAGCCTCTTTTGCAGGCTCATCAGGAGAAGTTGAAGCAAGAACAGTGTCAGGATGGCCTACCTCAACCACCTCGAGAGAAGTACCAGCCTCGGAGCTAGGAGAACTTGGCTCTCGGATGGTAAGAGGGTAGTATACATTCTCTACCTTCCAAAGGTCAGATGAAGCCTCAACTCCAGCTTGTTTAAGGGCTTCATTCCAAACCTGGGAACAGTAGAGCCTACACACCCCAAGTACTTGAGCCTTAAGAGTGGCCTGGGTCTCATCCATTCCCAAGGCATAAGCCTCCTCCTCGGCCTTCTCTTTGGAGCTCTCGGCCTCTGTCCTTGCGAACTCTGCCTCCACCTTAGCCCTCAAGGCTTCATCCCTAGCCCACTCCGCAATGTTCTTGGCCCCCTCTGCCTCGGTCAGCTTCTTCTTTAGATCAGTGATTTGCTCCTTGGCAATCTTCAGCTGATCCTCAGCTTCGAGGAGGCGCCTCGTCTGGTCCTCGGCTTGTTTTTGAGCGCCAGCCAGGCCTGACTCAGCGCTATCTCTGGCCCTTGTCATCTCCTTTAGATCTTCCCTCGATTTCAGGAGATCGGCCTTGGAGTTCTTCAGGGTCCACGTGGCATCCAGACGCTTGTCATGCTCGAGCTCCAAGGCCCTGCCCTGGTCGTTGGCTGCCTCTTCTAGCCTATAAATAGCCTGGACAGCCTGCCAATTGAAACAAACACTTGGTAAGTTGGAAATCGAGGAACAAAAATCAACGAAGTCACAAGTGTTAGAAGTCTTACTATGCCCAAGTACCTCTTGGTGTTGAGGAAAACCTCCTGCCTCCTCAAGTTCCCCAACTCAGGCATGTCGGCGAGAAGTAGTAGGGACCTCTCCAACGCATTGGCCACGTAGGTGCCTTCACCCCATCGGAAGTCCCTGAGAGATGCGTTGTCCATCAAAGGCTCCCCATGAAGCAATGGGGCAGGAAGCTAGGCCTGGGCCTTAGACTAAGGGGCGACTTCTTTCTCTTGGCTTTGGTGCCCGATTTTCAGTTGTTTTGAAGCTCATGAGGCTTCATCTTCTTCCCAAGAGGAACGAAGTCTCCCCCCATCCATGGGCTCCTTGTCCTTAGGACCCATTTTCCTTTTCGGATCGGCGGGCTCAGGCCGAGGAGGCAGAGTAGACTGGGGAGGAGGAAGTCTAGACTGTGGAGATGATGGTTGTAATTAGGTGGAGGAGGACCTGGTCTGAGTTAGCTGAGACTTGGTTAGGGGAGGAGGAAGCTTGGACTGTGGCTTCCCCGGCACGTCCTTCCCCAGTTGGCACTCAATTAGGTCAAGCAAGTTGGTTAAGGGTTTTCTCTTAAAACCCATTTCGGCTTGAGAAGAAGTCCCTACTGATAAGAGATCCACTTCAGTCAAACTGGGGTCGTCTAAGTCACCAGAGGGATCCTCGGATAGGTTAACTTGGTCAAATACACCAAAATCGTCCTCGGCCTCTATAGCTTGATAGGACGAAGAAGGGCTTGCCAACGGAGCGCCTTCTGGGACAGGGGATCCTTCGGGAATCAAGAACCCGTGTTCTACTATGGTGATTCTGTGAAGCCGAGGATCTTTGGCTCTGATCACGTACTTCGGAGCCGAGAATGATTTCTGGATGGGATCGTACCCGAGGATCTTGTGAGCGGCTCTGACTTGGTTATCATCATCGTTCACAAAAACCTCCGCCCTAAGGATGGTTGCCAAATTTTCCCAGTTGACCAAGTGAAAGTGTCGATCAAAGGCGTGTGGATCTGCAAAAAAGAAAGTATATTCATATTAGCAGCCAAACAGTGCAAACTATGACAACACAAAAGATCAACCCTCTCATACTCTAAATACCCCACCTGGTGCCCCCTCTTCTGTCGGACAGGGAAGGCCGTCGTGCCACCTCCTTGACATGATAAAAAAGTCCTTATTCAACCCCTTGCTGGACTCAGGGAGGCACTGAATAAGCCGAACCTTGTCATCCCTCGTTTTCATATAGTAGGATTTACTCTTTAGGTGTTGGAGGTTGTAGCACCAATTTACATCCTGATGGGTCAACCTCAACCCCATTTTCTCGTTTAAAGCGTCCACACAACTCAGGATCCTAAACATGTTGACGACGCACTGAGTGGGCGCTAATCAGAAATGCCTAAGGTAATCCCTCATCACTGGCCCCATAGGGATTCTCATACCACCTTCAATGAAGGTGATTATGGGAATCACCACTTCACCATCTTGCTTCCTAAAATACCACTCCCCTTCTTCACAGTATCTCAAGTCTACATTACAAGGTATCCTATAATTGGCGATGAATTTCTCCATTGCCTCTTCAGACTCAACCAACTTTTTTAATCTACCCATCCCTAGAAACGGCTAAAAGGCTCAAGGAAGGACGAAAGAAAGAGAGGAATAAGGGGAAAGGAAATTTAGAAGAGAGAAAGCACGAGTTAGAGAGATAAGAAGACTTACAGAAATGAGGAAAAGCTCCTCGGATAGGCCTTTTATTCTGAAAAGAAACGCGAGTTTGACTGGAGATTTAACTGAACTCAAGATATGTGTGCAAGAACTCTTGAATGTGAAAGTAAAGAGGCAAATCGGTTCAAGTGGGCATTTATACCTTCGATTAAAAATAACCGTGCGGGTTTTCCCGCCCATAAAGTTAAAGAAATCTCCATCGTTTGATTATCATCGTTTGAGGGGCTATTGTGGGGTCAAAGAATTTGGCCACCCTGGCCCACTTCATACTAAGCCTAAGGCCCACGCCGAGGAAGAAGAAATGCCTGAGGACGAACGAAGGAAATTCGAATTGCCAAAAAGCATCGCTGAGGACAATCCTGTCCTCGGCAAACCAAAACCATAGAAGGGAAGAGCGGCACACCATCAAAGGCAGTCTCGTAGAGCATCCTAACAAAAAAGACAAGTACAGTGGGTCAACCATGGAAGCCTGGTAGAGGGGCAATTCAAGGAGAGACTGTTACCTCCACATTAAATGCCCACAACTAATGTTCTGACCGCATTAATGAGGAAATGACCCCTGAACAGTGCTGCTTTGGTTGCTGCAACTCACAGAAGGTTTGGAAAGGCGGCTGAAGGGACAAGCACTCAAGAAGTGACCTGCATGATCAATAAATGGAGGGTCAGGATCAACTGAAAGGGGGTATATAATGTAAGAAATCCTTTAGAAGGAGGGAGAGGTTTTTTGGAAGCAGAAAACACTGTAGCAACTGGTATCATCTCTGTAATCTTTGTAACCAAGCACTGAGGATATAATAAGAGAAAATAGCTCCTCGAACAAGTGCCGAGGATAGAATTTCATACTTAAAGTCCACCTTCTTGTTATTTAGTTTATCCATAACCATGTCTATTCATCGTTATCCTCACTAAAACCTAGTTCTTGAACTCATTCTCTACAAATTTATTGTATTGGGCAAGTTAGGCCTGAGTCCACTCAACTAATAGCGGAAGTGCTCAAACCCAGTCCCTACACCTATGTTTGGTAGAAACTTTAAAATAATTTGGAAAACTATTATTTGACTTCCCTTACTTAGCTTGACTTAAAATATAGTTGTTTTTCCAAGAAATTTTAGTAAAAAATGACTCTATCTCACACCAAGCTAAATAAAAGAAATCAAAAGATGGTTTTCATCTGAACCATTTTTTGTTGATATTACCAAATACAGGAAAATGTAAAAAACTATCTTCACATAAAGTTTCCATCGAAACAAACTGATATAATATTTGATAATAAAAAAAATATTGGATTTCATTTTATATATCATCTACTTTTCAATTATTATTATTATTACTATTATTATTATAAAAATTAAATTAATATTATAATATTGATAAATTTTACTATATAATCCTTACAAACTAACGTGCCAATTTTTATATATAAAACAAAATTTTAGTAATTCATTTATTATATTGTTAATGTGAGATGACTTATATTCATTATGAGTTTATAAGTATTTTGTAGTAAAATTAGTATTGACTTTAGTATTTTTAGGAAATTTAAAATATTAAATTGTTGACAAATTTTACTATATAATTCTTACAAACTGATGTGTCTATTTTTAAATATAAAACACAAATTTTAAAAAAAATTTATTCTATTATTAACATGTACAAGTTATATTTATCGTCAATTTGCAAGTAGTTTATAGTATAGTTGGTATTAACTTCAGGATTTTCCAAAAATTTAAAATAATAATTGAATAATAAATGTTTGAAATTTTAAAATTTCTATATTAAAGTTGTTCTTGAAATTTAAGACATCTTGTTTCTTGTTGATAATATATATGGTCTAGGTTGTTTAGAGAAGTAGATAGTTGGGAGGGAAACGTGATTCAAATTATAAAGAATATCATTACTTTATGAGCGATCACTTGAAGTTAAACCCCTCCAATATTATTAAAGACTTGATAAAATATTTAGTTAATATAACTTTCATTAATTAAGTTATTTGACTTAAAAAATAAATTGGACCACCTCCTTTTTGGCTTTTTCCCCTCTCCCATTATTTTCCTATCGAATTAAATAAATAATAGATTCATTATTTTCTCCCTATAGGATTAGGATTTAGAAAGAACTTGGTGCTCTCCACTACACTGAATTGCAGTTAGAGCATTTACAGCAGTGGAGGCATATTACTATATTGCTAAAATTTAACTCCACAAACACAAAAATCTTGCTGCAATAGTGAAGCTAAATCTAAAAAATTTAGCTTCATTGTTACAGTGCACATCTATAGATAGATGTGCACTGTTCATGAGAGCTAAAAAAAAAATATTATTTTATTAAATTTCTCTCTCCTCTTCCATTAAAAAAATACTTTCTCTTTCTTTCTATTTCTCTCTCTCCGGCTTCTCTTCTTTCTTCCTCTTTCCTTCTCTTTTTTTTTTTTTCTCCCTCATCTACTCTCTATCCGCGCCGTGAGTGATGATCTCCACCGTCGATTTCCAAACGGAGGAGCCGATATCGTCGATGGCTTGACCGACCGACTCGAGCGATTCTTGAGCGACGGAAGCGCCGGCGTCGAGCGAAGCCAGGAAATCCATGACGGCTCGCGACTCGACTTCCCAGATCACCAATGTCTCTTTCTTCAACCCAGACCCGAATTCCTCTATATCGCGCCGGTAGGTTTGGATCACCGACTCCGATTTCGACGCGATCGTTTTGATCAATCCGTCGAAGCTCCAAATCGCGATGGAGTTTGAGTCCGAATCCAGGTTCGGTTCCGGAGTGTCGTCGTCATGGGGTGGCTGGGTTTCGTGATGGCTTGTGTTGGTTGGTGGTGGTGCCGTGAGGGGCAGTTGGCTTGTGTTGGCTTTTGTGGTGGGTTCGGGTGTGTCGATTGGTGAAGAACATGGGTTTTGTGGGTTTGTGGTGGTGGATCATGGTTGGTGGCAGATCGATGGTGGGTTTTACCATGGATTGATTGTGAGTTGGTGGCTGGGTTGGCTTGAGTGGTGGTGATGGTGGTGGTGCCGTGAAGGGCTGTGGGTTGAAGACAGGGAAGAGAGGGAGAAGATAGAGATAAAGATGAATAGTGAGAAAAAAATAATAAATAGGTGTTTGTGGATATATATTATTTTATTATGATGTTTATATTATTTTATTGTGTTGAAAACTAAAATAGATCCACTGCTGCAACATGTGTGTAGGTAAAATAGATAAAGTAACTTTTTGTGGTGCTAAATAGCTAAAATTATTGCTCCACTGCTGTGGATGCTCTTAGTAAGACGGAAAGCAACTAGAGAAGGGACACTGGTCCTTGTTTTGAGGGTCACACAACTCGCACTCGCTCCAACTCACCAGCATGGGTTTCCTTTGCACTTATTGGTTGGCATAGTATCAGTCATCACCTTAATCAGCAGTTCTCCTGTGACTTTATCTTATCGTGTTCACGTGTACCTTCTTCAAGCTTGTACCATAATTACCTCGTGGGATAAGAACAAAATAGGAAAAATGTATAGCACCGTGCGGTGCGGTGAAGTACGTGATTCTAAGGCTTATAAAGCTGACAAAATACTAACATAAAACTAAGAGATTCAAATTTTTTAGATTTTCTAAGTTATTCTAATAATAGATTTTTTAAAATCTTAATAATTATTTTATGATTTAAAGGTCTAGATTTTACTATATCAACATTCCACTAACAGTTATTATTAGTAGAATGATGACATGACAAAATCCAGACCATTAAATCATTAAAGAATTGTTAAAATTTAAGAAAATTTATTTGGTTGAGTACCTTAGAAAATTTAAAGGATCTGAGTCCAAAACTGAGGGGTTTATAAAAATTCTAACATAAAGTTAGGTGTTAATGGGCACCTTACGGTGCTCTTGTGTTTGTGTTATGGTAGGTCATAAAATGGACACCATTGATTGAAATTATATTGTTAGGTTCATATTTTTATGTAATTGGCATATCCTATGACTAAACACACTTTATTTGTTTATTATCTATCATTGTTTTTCACATGGTGCGCATAACATGTTAAGTGCTTTCGGAAAAGACGGTGAAACTAATCAAAACAGTCAATTCTAGTTTGTGCTATGGTTTCTCAGGACTAGTTGTTTTTAGATAGACTAGTTTATTTGAGCATGGGTTCATTCATTATATTCGACTTATTAATGATTGAACTTACTCTTGTACTTGAGGTTTTGTCATGGACTAACAAATGAAGAGATTGTTAGGGTCATGTGTTTTGGTATTGTCAAACCATGCCAAATTATGTGTCTTTTATTGAGTTTTGATGTGTCTTAAAGTTGTAATTGAATACCAAGTTGAAGAAACAAAGTTTGTCCAAGTAAATGTTAAGAAAAACACATTTTCAGCATATACCTTGATAGCAACTCGATAAAAGCTCAATACCTCTCAATAGAAGCTCGAAACTTATTGTCTCCTTGATAGAAGTCTTGACACAAACTCAATCGATCGTGCATCGTGGGTCAGCAAAAATTAGCAATGCGAAAAAGTCCATAACTTATTCGTTTGAAGCTCGAATTGAGATCCATTTGAAATGATATTTAAAGGATATTATAAGCCATCTATTAGGAGGCTTTTTAGAGAGAGAAACACTCCGTTTATGTGGCTAGGGTCTTGTAACCAAGTTTTCTCTATTTCACCAAACTAAAGAGTTTCTAAGTAGATCTGAAAATTCCATTGGTGAAGAAGCTGAAGTCATAGCAACCACTATAGATTTACTACTGTGATAAAAACCTTCAAGAGGTTCTTGAAGTCAGTTGGAGGTTTCCAATTGTGATTGTGGTTGAAGCGTTCATATATTGAAGAGTTTAGAGGTTTTCAAGCGGTAGAAGGTTTCTATTGTAAGTTCATCTACTGGGATTATAGAGTGTAGGGACAAATGTTTTATACTAGATCTGAAACTTTTCTTTATTATAGTGGATTGCTTTTTGGGAAGGTTTCTCCCTAGGTTTTTTTATTATGAAACTAGTTTATTTCATTAGTTTTCCTGAGTCATCATATCTTGTCTTATTTATTATTCCACTATGCATGATATTAACATGATATTGATGTTATATCAAAAAATAATTCATTGGTTTTTTCACATCCTTTCTAGTGTTTGTGCTATAATGGGTCTAATAGAAACTTTTTTTTTTTTTTAGAGAGATTTAACTTATGGCACTCGTTCTTGATAATAGCTCTTTTTATTATCAAACTAAGATACCAGTCGGTTTTTGATGTAGGCAAGAATTGAACCCTAAATCTCTTATTTAACTATCAGAAATTTCACTAGTTGAGTTAACTGGAACTCATTAATCTAATAGAAACCTTTTCAAATGAAGGTGCGTAAGATGTGAAAAAGTTGGTAAAAAATTTCGAAACCCTTGAAAATCAAAAAATGAAAATGCTAACCCATCATTTTAAAGAACCATTGTATAAAATGATGCTTCTCTAACTAGTGTCACTAAAAAACTAAAGAGTTCTCTTTTATGACGACAACTTAGGCCTTGTTTGGGTGGAAAAATATCATCATTCATCACTTAAATATTATCACTCATCACCCTATAACTCATTTCCTATCACTTAAAAATCTCCAAATATCACCTGAACCTGGTTTGGCACCTAAACCCGATTATGTTTTCGAATCCAAAAACTCAAAAATGTGTGACCCACACTTTGACCTAGGCTACCACTGCTCTCAAAACCCCTACCCGCCCCCTCCTCACCCCACTTACCCCAAAACCCAACTTTACGAAACCTTCCTCCTCACTTTCCTTCTACGCCTCAACACAAACTGTCCTCTACTCAATCCTCACCCAACTGCGCTGATGCCACCGATGATGGATGGGCTTTCTTCCTCTCTCCTTTTCCTTGAAACTGAACCCACAACCTACATTTTTACCTCCTTCCTCCGTCCTCGGCGTTGAAACCGAACCTAACATTAACCCAGACAAGGTGGGATTTATGTGAAGATGGAGCTGTGCTGAGGAAGTGAAGAAAGATAGGAGTGTAGTGATGTGGTTGTGTAGATGGGGTTGTAGTTGTGGAAGCAAATACTCATTAGAGCCATTGGTGGGGAGTACGAAAAGGAGCTGCAGATTTGACTCTTCTCTGACCGTGGGGTCCACTAATGTGAGGGTATTTACGAAATTGCCACCCGTTACTTTGTTTTTGTAACTCAAAAACACCTAAAACTTGTTTTTGTTTTCAGTAACTCATTACCCGGTTTGGTGAGAATTGAGTGATGGAAACAAAACCCCAAAACCCATCCAAACAAGCACCTTCTCCATGGAACCACTTATTTTGGGTGATGAGTAATGGAAATAGGGTGATGAGTGATGAAACCTACAAATCCAAACAACCCCCCATTGTCTTTTATTATGTTATCAGATGATAGGTTGACACAGAATTGAAAGAATATGTCAACAGTAAACACAATTGTCTCAACTTATGGCGCGCTTCACATTGAATAAAATGCACAAACTATTTGGATACCAAATTCTACCAATGTTTATGAATGTTTATTGTTTAGAATACAATGTAAAACAGTAAAGGTTCTCCGTTCCTGCGATTTAAATGCTTACATCAACAACATATTGTCTTATATTTTGTTATCAAACAATGGGTTGACACACTTGACACACAATTGTGAGAAAGGTTGTCAAAATCGGGATTCTACGTAGAATCATGAGAGGTAAGTAGGATCGTGGATCGTAGGATCGGATCGTAAATCGTAAGATCTTATCTATTTTCAGATTTTATGCAAAAAACCTATTGATAGTGACTTTGTATGTTATATAATCACTTAAAATATGAATCCATCCATTAAAAAAAAAAAATTGCATCATAAAATGTAATTTGCACGCACTACATCGTTCTTATGTCATTCTAACGAAACAAAATATATTTAACTTTTGACATAATGTATCTAAAAAGTTTAGTCCATGTTTAATTAGCAACTAAGTACCAAAATATTATCTACACATATGGAAAATGTTTTCCAAATTCTAAATTCCAAATCCAAAATAAATTAGGCTAGTTAGCATATAAAAACTAGCTAACTACAAATTTACAATATGTAATCCAAAAGAGAATTCTCAATCTAAGGTAAACTAATTAATTACAAATATGAAATCCAAAAGAGAATTCTCATTCTAAGGTTCTTCTAATCTAATAACTGTCATTGTCATATCCCATTTCATCATCTATATGCTTCTTAGTATCAACATCCAAAACGTTAAACTTAAGTACTATAGGTTTTTTTGAGATTTTATGTTGACATAGGAGTAAATTTGGGACTTCAATTCATTATTGGGCTTCTGATAACCCATTGGGCTTGTGGGTTTAGGTGGATTATCTTACCCAAATGAATCCCACTTAAAAAAAAAAAAAAAAAAAAAAAATCAAGCCAAATGGTAGGATTGGTAGGATCGGTAGGATCCTGTACGATCCTATACGATCCTACCATTTTTGCGATCCTGCTACGATTTTAAACTTTTGGGTGAGGTGAGATCGTAAAATCGTGTGATTTTACGATTTGGATCACGATTTTGACAACCATGATTGTGAGAATATGTAAACAATTGACACAACGGTCTCAATTTACACACTTCACATTGAATCCAGTGAACAATCAAATAAGAAAAGTGGGAATTATATATTATGAACCATTCACAAAACGATGGGGATATTTAATAGTAAAGAAATTACATTTTTTTTTTCCAGTATTTTTCCCCTGATCAAGGGAATCATAATTCTAGCACTCATTTTTTGGGATGCAGGTACTGATCTAGTGTGAGAGAATTTGGACCACCAGCCCCATCAATCAAAAATATATGCTCAATTGTCAGGTTGTAGTGCTTGAAGTTGTGATTTTTAGGCCTATCTGTCAACCATTTGAAACACAAATTTTAAGGTTGGGTACATTTAGTAGTAAAAAATATAGAAAAATAAAAAAGTAACACTTGCAACATGTCAAATGTCTCAGGTAAAAAAAGAAAAAAGAAAAAAAAGTGACCATTGAAAGAAGAATTACAATTAATGTATCAAATTTGTGCAATTACGTACCCTTCATTTCCTTATGCTTTGAGAACAAGGCGATTTTAGCCAATCCTGCTTCCTTAGAGTTTTTATCAACTAGCTTCAACTGAAATGCCATTACAGGAAGATTTTAATCCATGCTTGTCAAAATCAAAAGCACTAGTTACTAGCAAAGACAACTCTACGTAGGCTTTCTCTTTTATTTTAATTTCTTTGTGTTTTTCTTTTTGGTGGGGGTTGGGAGTGGGTTTGTTGAACAACAACACAAAATTAAACAAATGTCACTTTTCTTGGTTAAAATTTGAGAAAATTGGAAAATTTAAATAAGAGGAAATCTTCATCCTTATGGTGGAATTTTTTTTTTTTTTTTTTTTTTTAGAGATGGTTTCAACCTATAACGTTCACTCCTAATAATTGTTTTTTTATCATCAAACCAAGATACTAATTGATTTTTTTGGTGTAAGTGGGGATTATAACCTTAAATCTCTTATTTCATGACAAAAAATTTTACCAGTATAATTAACTGGAACCCACCATTATTGCAGAAACTTATATAAACTAATTATGGTTGATGCTTTGGTTAGGACATTTCTTCGATGTTAATAGTGCTCTTCTAGGATTATGAGCTCTCCATTTGCTTTGAAATGGATGGGTTTCATTTTTAGTTGAATATTTAATTTTAATATATATGATCAGATTTGCATTAATGGAAAAAAAAAAAAAAAAAAAAAAGGAGGATTATTTTTTATGGGTAAGGTGCCTAGTTATAATATTGTTATTATATGCGAGATAATTTATGATTTACTCAATAAATTTTTTTTAAAAAAAAAAAAAAAAAAACTATGATTTTTATAGTTTAGGACATCACTAATTAATCCTGTAATGTTGATAATTTAGCTCTAGCATCTAATACGCACATATATTATCCAATTAGAGACATTAACATTGATCTTTGACACCTGATGTAGATTTCTAAAACTTGTCTCTACAAATGTACTTTAATTAGTTGGATAACATATTTAAGCGTATTCAAGCATAAGAATGGAAGAAATATGTGCAAATTGGAAACTAGAGAGACAGACAAAATAGTCACTCATAGTGTTGACACTCATATATATGTACAGACATACAGTTCTTTTTATTTATTTTTCTTCAACCTATGTGACAATACAAATATTACAATTAGATAAAACTGATTTTGTAACTCACTTTTCCAGTGAGTGTAATTTTTGCACAACTGGGGTTCTCAGGGTCTATCTTTCCACAAGTTCCAAGAGGGTACTAGCTGATAGTGAATGAACTTCTCTCATCTTTCATTGCATCTTTGGCAGATGGATCAAAAGTTGCCAAGTAGAAATATGGGATGCCACTACCTTTGTGAGGTAGTCCATCACTGAATGAAACCACATTCCTTCGTTGTATTTGAACAATAATGTAAAATTAATATTCATCTCAAAGTGAACAGAGAACATTTTCATTCATTTGGAAAAACTAACATATTTCAGGCAATATTATATTATGCTACAATAACTTAATTAACTTCTATATATGCAGCTTGTACATGAGAAGTAACTCTCTAAGGCATAGGAATGGGAAAACCTTACCCAAATGGTGCTCGTCCCAAGTCAATTGAAACAGTACTGCAACATTAAAAAGAACAATAAGCTTCAAGTTCAACAAAGCATCCCTATACAACACAGCTATACCCATTTTGAGCTAACAAGCTAGAGAGTAGAGAGGGAGATCGAGCATACTTTAAGACTCCCCAGAAATTCTGAGAGACCAACCAACGAGCTCTGGCGGCAATATCTTTTGGGTCAGGTTTCTTTTCTGTGAGTAACCGTCCCTGTACGAAACCATGGAAGCCCACAAATATTAAGACCAAGTATAAAACATTGAAATAGTGAAAAAATCCATTGATGCTCATTTTTTTTTCTCTGGTATATGTTCAGACTCTAGGCCTAGAGTGAATACCAAGGAGAAGATGAAGAGAGAGTGCAAAAAGTCTTAGTATTTATAAACAAAATAGGTTGGATCATCATCATGTACCCTTTTGTGCATTCTAGTGTATAGCATATATAAGAAATTAAGCCATTTTGTGGTTGCCAAAAGACACTAGTGTAGTGTTTGTGTTAGGGGTTTTAGTACAAAGAATACGTAATGCTATATTTTGGAGGGTTTAATGCCTTTTCAAAATTTGTAAGGCCAGCCAAAAAGTTGAGATAAAGTCTGTGTGGAAGCTTGGCAGTGACTAGGCAATAACATGCAAGTCCAAAGAGGTTAGGTTGATTTTTATGAGTAATTCTTAGGTACTCCCGGAGCACGAAGAATGGTGCTCCCTCCTCTCACATTCATGGTAGGGTCCGCTCATTAAATTCATGGTGGGGTCCACCATAAATGTGAAAGGAGGGAGCACCATTTCACTATATTCCGGGACTACCTAAGAATTTTCCGATTTTTATAAGCCCGTAGATTGTTGAAAAAAGGGGGAAAAATAAGTATCCTTAGCCTTGACAAAATATATTGAATAATTATTTCCAAACTCTATATACCACTTTTTTGGGGGGTGTGTATGTATAGTTGCGTTTAAGTTGTATATGCATGATGTAATTTTAAATAATAATATATACAACTTATAACTGATGTAATTTTAAATAATGATATATACCATTCAACATTTTTTTATTGAATGTGAAATTAATAACAATCTCATAGGTAAAATGTTGAAATTTTAAGTTTTTATATTTTAAAATTACACAAATATGATTTTATAGATCGAATAAAAAATATTTGATTAATAAAAATTAATTTAGCATACATGTTAAGGAAAAAAAAATAATTAAAAAATTAATGAATTTTTTGAATTATTAATCCAATGAAAGTTATTAGACGGTGTTACCATCCATTTATTTATATCATACTGTTTGGAATTTACAAGGGACACTTAATTATATATGCTTAAGCCACCATATATTTACAAGGGCCACTTCATTAAAAAAAAAAAAAAAAAAAAAAAAAAAAAAAAAAAAAAAAAACATGTTGCTTTTCTCTTCATTTCACTTAAAATTGAGAACTACCCTCAAATGATGCATTTGTGTTTTGAATTAGTAATTCTTAGGTCCCGAGTACAGAGAATAACGTTTCCTTCTCTCATATTCATGATGAGATCCACTCATTAAACTCAATGTAGACTTCACCACAAATGTGAAAAGAGAAAGCACCAATTTTTCATGCTATAAAAATATCTAAGAATTTTCCGTCTTCAATGAAGTTTTTGTTAAGAGTGTGGTTTTGTGTCTTCAACCATGGTCCTTTAAGGCACACAATTCCCATCATCCCATGTAGGAGACGCATAGTAGCCTAGTAGGGGCTGTTTTGTATTCCTATTTCTATGGGCCGGATTAGGTAGAGTTGTATGAGTCCGAATGTTTAGATAATGGAAAATTATTAGATACTCTCAGAGTACCATAAATATATAGTTTCCTCTCTCACATGAATGGTGGGTCCCACCATGAATTTAATAAGTGGGACCCACTATTCATGTGAGAGGAGGGAGTACGCATTTATGGTACTCCAGGAGTACACAATAATTTTTCAGATAATGAAATGGTGGAATTATGGAGAAGTCCTTTATTTTAGCTTGAGTTAGTATTTGAGTCCTTAAATTCAGCATTTGAACATTGCTTTTGTTGTACAAAAACGGATGGAGTTAGTTTCATACAATTTATTATTCACTTAAAATTATTATTTCTTCTGTTTTTGGAAAATCACGTTTTTAACTTAAAAAAAAAAAAAAAAAAAAATGGTTTGAGGTTAGGTGTGGGTATTCGTGGGTAAAATTTCGGGGAGGAAGCGGCTATGAGTGCTTATCGGGTATTGAAATTTGGGTATCAACTTGAGGATAACAATGCTTATTCCAGTTTTTTTTTTTTTTTTTTTTCATCAGTAACTTTCCTAAACTCAAACAAGATAAAACGTCTATTACAATAGGACTTACAATTTACCTAGAACAAAGTTTAACTCTTCAACCCATAAGTTGATCATTTATAAGATATTTATGTGTATTATTTAAACAAATAACATGACTCATTGAAAATCTTTCAATTGCTTCATTATCGGTTGGAAGAAGATTCCTCCAAACAAATTTTGACCTAAATATTTCATCATTTTTCTTTCCCTATTGGATTGGTTGATTTTGTGGTGCTAAGTTGAGGTAAATTTAGTTTAACCATAATATCAATTATGAAAAGTGAAAGAAGCATTGAAAGTGGATCATATTTGATAATCGATATTGCATATGGAGAAATTAATGCATAATTTGTTAACATGGAAAAGACAAGCTTCATTGATTTAATCATTAGCAACAAATTTCATGAATTTATTGCATTATTTGAAAATTTTAAAGATGCTTTATCTTGGCTTATATTATTTGAAAAATTGATAGAAAATCTTATTAACAAGAATGATTTTACAAGGTAGCACATATCTTATAAAAATAAGAATGATTATGCACTGAATATTTCATCAATTTTCTTTCCAACATACATATATTTCATCATGAAATAAGTCCCTTTTTCCTTAAAGAAATTCATCCACCCCTCTTTCAGGAAAAACCGAACAAGTATATAGCGTTTTCCTTGCATTTAGTGGAACTCTCACACGGTCAGGTCACCACATGAGGATTCCACCGGTTTTGTGACTGTTCCAAATACTAGATATTATCCCCTTCTTCACACATGCTTAGAAACAAAGGAAAAATGTTATGAAAAACTTATATTCACGAGTCATGTCAGAAGTCTTGCCACAATTTAATCAACCTATTATTTGATAAACAAAGCCGAACTCGATCTGGCAATGTGTGTAAATGTTAAAAATTGTCGAGACTCTTTGTTGGCTTTTCTTATACAATCACATAAGTTTTTGGAAGCATATATTTTTTTCACATCAACTCAACATTTTACAATATATTTTTTTAATACAATTTTTAAAATTTCATAATTATAATAAATACTAAATTATTATGCTTTAGTTGAAATCAATTAAGACTCACTATTCTTTAGGTTCTAATAATAAGTGAAAATGTATTTTATGAGACAGTCTTATGAGACCTCTCTCACAATATGTGAAATCTATATATGTGAGACCTACACATGTTATGAGAGAGATATCTTATAAAACTATCCCATAAGATTATATTTTCTAGCAACATAATACTATCTGAATTTTGATTCTATTTATGAAAAGAAAATTCCAATTTTTTTTTAATAAAAAGTTAGAAAAAAGAGTAAAATATAGTAATTACCCTTAGGTTTAAGCTAATGACAATCAATTCTATTTCAAAATTGACCAATTTGATCCTAAACACAAACAAACAGTTAAAAAAGTTGACCATATTAGTTGTTACAATTTGACTGACTTTCATATAAGTTAGGTGTAACGCAGTTTATCCGTCAAACGATCAAAACAAAGAGTTAGAATATTAATGGCATTACACGTTATGTGCGTTTAGATACTAAATTGATCAATTCTAAAATTTTTGGGACTTGATTATCATTAGGCCAATGCTCAAGAATAATTAATTAATTACTGTATTTTACCCAAAAAAAAAAAAAAAAAAACATCAAATTGTCATGCCCCCTAGGTGCCCATTTCTCAGAACCAGCATGGGGAAAGACCAAAAAAAGTCCTATTCCAACCGTTGAAATCAAACACAAATCCCAGTCTGACTTTGCAACAATCCCACAAAGGCACAGACATCTCAGAAAACCCAAAAATCCTCAAGATCAAGATCTCCATTGATACAGAGATTGAAAAAGCAGAGAACTTTAACAATGGGTCTCTTCACATACACCATGGCAGGCGGTGGATTCATCCTGATGGGTACATGGGAAGCCCTTACCTCCACAAACCCAAATCACAATTCGATCCAATCTTCACCTCTCTCAACAATTCACCCACCACAACAAGCTTCGTCGTCGAAAATCAAAACAAACCCATCTTCCTCTTCTTCTTTAACCTTCGTTTTCTTCTCTGTCCTCTCTTCCTTGTTCCTCCTAAACTCCTTGGTCTCCTTCTTTGACGCCCTCAATTCCAATGACAAAATGGGCTCGGCTCTCCAACTACAAGTGCTCGCTATTGCCTCGCTCTTCTTGCTCTATTCCCTTACGGGTTTCGTGGTAAATTTCAAGAATTTCATTCCTATGCCTTGTTCTTTTCTTAGTTTGATTGGTCTTTTCGCTTTCGTGGAAGAGTTTTTGTTGTTTTACTTGCAGAGAAAAGACCCAAGTGGGATTGAAAATCAGTATTATGATTTGTTGCTTGTACCTATAGCTGTTTGTTTATTTGCCACAATGATGGAAGTGAAATCCCCAAAATCGAATTACCCGAAATTGGCTCGTGGGGTTGGGTTAATTCTACAGGGGACATGGTTTGTGCAAATGGGTATTTCTTTTTACACCAATTTGATTGCTCATGGATGTGCCTTGCATGAAAAGAGTAGAGGGAATTATACGATTAGGTGTAAGGGACACCCTGAGTATCACCGAGCAAGAGCGGTCGCCACGCTACAGTTTAATTGTCATCTCGCACTTATGGTGATTTTGGTCGTGGGGATTTACTCGGTTTTTGTCAGGAAGTATGGAGTTCCCGGTGATTTTATGCAGTATAGGCCGCTCAGCGCAGAAATGCAGCAAATTGAGAATGCACAATTCACTTTGGATTCTGATGATGATGTTGGTGAAGAGATTAAGGAAGTGGAGAATATGGGAAAGCAGAATGTGGGTATGTTGGAATTGGGTGTGAATGGTCATGGCTCTCATTAGTGAGGTAAAAAATCTAGTCGAATTTTGAGCTGGTGAATGAAATGTTTCAATTTATTATTTTTATTTTTTGTGATTGTTGTGAAGAATGTGGTTCACTTCGTGTACATGAATTGAGATAGTGTTTTAACTGGATTTCAGTTTTGTAGATTTTGTTCTAGATTTCTAGTTATATGTTATACATTGTGTGCTTCAGTTTGATATTGTAATGAAACTCTAAACTTCATTCTTTTTCTCATTTTATGTGATTTTGATACTGATATTGAGTGGTCTGTTGTGATTCATTTGATTTAGTATTGTTTGAAGTGTTTTTTTATTATTATTATTTTTTTTTTTATGAACAAGCTTATCAGTTCCATGGATTTTCAATTCATCTATATTATATAGTGTTTCTCTGTACTTGGTATTATCAACCCAATATTTCTGAGATGAAATAGAATATGGTCTTCTGATGGATTTATGAATTGCCATCGGTTAAGGTAATTTTAAGAAACATAAATTTTTCCAAAGACTAGTTCTTTATCCCAGTAAAGTAGATCATCCTTAATTCAATTTTATGCGACTTTCAAAAGCCTTACAAGTGTCTGAAGTAAAATTTCTTTAATTTTGTATAACATCTGGTGTTGTTAGTCTTTATGTGGCCATTATCTATGACTACGTTGTTTGTTCACATTGTTATTCATCATCTATAAACATGATTTAGCATCAGAAAAGATGAAATTTAATCAGGTAAGAGCTGCCACTAAAATCCTATCTTAAAGACACTAACCAACCGTGTTAATAACTTAAAAGCATAATGAATTTGGATCACAAAGCAAACTTTTTGTTAATATTATGGGCAGCAATTAGATTAGGAACCTAAGATAGCTGTATATATGGTAAAAAAAAGTTTGGTAGAATATTCATGCAATGTGGCTTGCATTTTTATAAGAATGGAAAAAAGTGTTTGTATGGATTTTAAGTAAAGAAGAAAAGTGATGTTCTCTCTTATTTGCCATTTTCTTGAAGAGATTCCCCCCCACCCCCCTCCCCCCTGTGTGCCCGCATGTGGTGGTGAAGCCATTTATTGAAAAGTCAAGATATATATATATATATATAAATAAAATTTTTATTTATTTATTTATTCTATAAAAATCTTATTTCTCCAAGCTCTTCATTCACGCACTTGTGAGGCCAGTGGTTCTCAAGTAAATTTTCCAGGAGCACTTGGATACTCAATGAGAACATTGATATTGGAAAGGAGTGCAATTTATGTTCTCAGTAGATTTCATTGCGTATGAGTTTCACATATGGTATTACTTATAAAAAAAAAAGGTTCCACATATGGTGCCTTTGTTGTGCATTTTCTACATTTGGTATGTATTTAATTTTGGGTTGGAAGCCATTGTGCTTACTTTTTGCCAATTATTTAAATGTTTATATGTTTTTGTCAAATAAACATGGTGTCTATTAGAATTTTTGGTCTTACAAAACTGAATGGTGTGGATAATTTTTACTTCAAAAGTAGGTAGAGATGGATGCCAGATTTCAAAAGGATGGTTTGTTAGGTTGCTTACTTTGTGTATGTATTGGTTATTTGTATAAAATTGAGGCTAAAGCAATCAAATATGCTCTAAGCTATTATTTTTTTTTTTCATTCTTGCCAAAAAAAAAAAGTGGAATATTGTTGGATGCATTGTAATTTTTTTTCCCCTGTTTTTCAAGCTTTCCAATTTAATGTAAGTTTGGAAATCTGGTAAACTTCTATTTAGTATTTATTATTGAAAGTGATTTTCAAGCTTATTGATTTAATGAAAAACATAATTAGAGAAGCCAGTCTTTTAGTATTTGTCTTTATTTTTTTCTCTGAGCCTGCACTAACAGGTATGGTTCACACACACACACGCTCATGCATTTCTGAATCCCTTCTAATATTCTGTTCTCAACTTGTTTGTGATTGAGATGGCCCTGGATCAAAATTAAGATCTGTGATAGATGCTGTGAATAACCTTAGTGTGAGATGCCAATTCATATCTTAGATTTCAATGGAAATTGCACGATGTGGAGCTCCTTATTCACATTGATTAATGCATGAAGAAATCAATACTAACATTTTGGATGACTTATTTTACTTATATGAAACTCCTATACGATTTGCACTTAGTTGGGCTCTACAATGATCCATAGAAGAATGCTTTATCGAGCACATGTGGACATGGATAAGCTTTTAATCAATTTTTTGTAAAAAGTCATACCTTTTGATTGTGGTGTGCCACCAATATCTTAGAATCAAATTCTCGTCCCAATACAGAGAATATGAATAAGCTCTGTACAGTTCAGCACACACAACAAGATTTTTTTTTCAACGGAAGAGAATATAATCCTTGTTGAATTGAAACTACTTGAGAGTCCCCTCTCCAGAAGGATCTGCTTTTATTTATTTATTTATTTATTCAATCTTGGATGGCTAGGATTTTTGCAAATTAAGATTCTAGAAGATAAGTTTCCACTTTGCACTCAGGCTCAAAGAAAATAAGAAATGACCTAGAACCAGCAGCAACCTGACTATGTTGAGGACACTTTTTGCACATCTTTGGAACAATGAAAATACTAATCTTAAAAAAAAATCTCCAAAATCCATTACTTTTAACTACAAAATTATGTACACCCAAGAGTTAGACACCTCAACTCTTGGATTTCTTTAGAAGGATTTCCATAAAAAAAAGCCAAGACTTTCATGCATAAAAGGGGTGGAAAACATTCCATAGAAGGAGGACAGTAAAAGAAGGAACTCATGTCCTTCACTTGGAGGAAAACCCCATCTGTTTTTATTTAGAAAATTCCAATACTCATACCCTCCAATTCAGCAAGTCCCCTAAATTGACCCTATCTCATTTATTAGCACTAATTAGTAATTACTAAGTGCCATTCCTCTGTCTTCCTCATCAATCAAAACTAGAATACCATGCAAATCACTCAAGAAACAAAAACACTATCTTTGAGACTTGGCTTGTACCAACTCGAGTACATCTCCTCCCCCCATCACTAACTCATATTCTTCTTTACTATTATGCTTTTGTATTGATTATTGTCGGGGACGTTTTTGTAACAAGGGCCGAAAATGTGAGAATGGCCCAAATCTCCCCTTGGGTTCTTTAGAAGTGTTTATTGTGGAGAATCAAGCCCAAAATTCCAAATGTATAATGAACAAAAGGCTAATGGTGCTTTGACAAGAGAGAATCAAAATGCTAATAACAAAAGTGTAGAAAAAGTATAAAAACATAATAGATCTGAAATTTCGACCCGCAGTCACTGAGAAGAGGAAAATTAGAGAGGTTGTGAGGAAGAGAGGGAAGGTTCCCTTGTACCCATATTTCCACCCCTAAGGTTCAGAATTGTGAGAATGTTTCCTAGCTCAGTGGGTTTTTGCTCTCAAGTTTCAGTTCTATAGGGAAAACGTGGTTCAACAGGTCTGAAACTTCAACTCACAGTCACCGAGAAGAGGAAATTGAGAGAGGTTGTGAGGAAGAGAGGGAAGATTCCCCTGTACCCATATTTCCACCCCTAAGGTTCGAAATTGTGAGATTGTTGATTGCCTGAATGGGCTTTTGCTCTGAAGTTTCAGGTCTCTAGGTAGAACGTGGTTCCCTCTTTTTTTGAGTTGATGAGAGTTTTATATAGAGTTTAGAGTGTTGCTAATGACTGGTTTTTGAGTAGTGGAAGAGGCTTTTATCCCCCATGATACTAATTTGGTGTTTTGGCTTGGGTTGCTTTTGTTTAGGGAAGAGTTTAGCATGCTTTTAGCATGATTTTGGAAATAAAGTGGCTGACTCCATTAGCTATTGTTTCCTTGTCATTGTAGGCTTTTGATAGTTGCATTTGGTGGCTACAATAGGCTAGCTAATTAGTTTAGGGTCAGCTATATTTTGGTGTGGAAAATGGAGCTGGCTAAAAATTAGAGGCATAGTCATCCAGAGCATAAAAGCTCTTTTGAGGTGGAAATTTTGGGTACAAGACCTCTTCCATGAACCTGAGGTGCTACCAATGTCCCTTGCCCACTTGGTAGCATGCATGGGTTGGGCTCATGCAAAAGGTCCGAAAGGAACCAACCCATACCCTCCAAACCACACTTTCTTAGTTTCCCCATAAGTTGCATGGGCTTGGGCCATGTTTAAAAGAATAAAATATAATATAATACATGAATTGAGCCCACAAGGAAGTCGGGCTTGTTTGAGTCGGGCTTGTTTGAATCGGGCTTGTACGAAATGTGTCGCGAAAATAGGTATCAACAATTATCATATCCTTCTTGCTTTGCTTTGTATTTATAAACATGGTTGGTTTTATCTTGAAAATGCAAAAATTGTTGAAGTCGCAAGTCTAGCCATAAAGGGGATATTAGATCTTGTCGATACTCAACAAAGTGAAGCCCTAGATGTCCGTTCAATCCAAGAACTCCATCATCACTTAACGGCAATGATCCAATGACTATTTTGACACACAATACCAAAAACTTAGGGATTAAACTAATACATGACACATTGTATAGTGTAAATGTGGGGGACCAAAATAGTAATTTTTTAAGTTTTTTAATTATGCAAAATATTATTTTTTTTCATAAGTAATTCTACAAAATAATTCAAATAAATGTAAATATTTTATTTTATTTTATATTTCTTGAAATTTTTGTGATAGAATTTCTATAGAGTAGAATTTTAAATTTCTTAAAACTTTTTTTGACTGAATTTCTTAAAACTTAGATATTAGAGTTTTACATAAATTAAACTAACCTAACAATAAGGAAAATAGGGAATGACCTTGAAGCTACAGCTTGACTGCCACTTCAAACAACATGGATTATAACTAGTTTCGTTTGATGAGTTTAACCAAAATCCTCCTTAAAAGATCTTGCAATTCTATATTTGTGAATTAAAACCAGTGACTTTTGTGGCTTGGATTTATGTGGTTAAAGATTCTTCCAAGACTTGTTCCACTATCACACACACAAAAAAAAAAAAAAAAAAAAAGGCCCTTCTAAGACCAATATACAAATTAATCAATATCATATATGAATTCAAAGTCTGAACTGAAGAGCAGTTTTACTTTGACAAATTGAAAGAAGTGGTTTTTTTTTTATAAACATGAGAAATTCTAAAACAGGATCCCATTGCCTTTGACATAGTCAAAGAAGGCATGAGCAAGCCTCAACCATAAGAAAATCGACTAAAATTTTCCAAGCAAATAATCTAACATATGACAATGTCACTAAACATACATATTTCATGATCTTGTTAAAAACGGAAATATTTTTCAGATTATCATTCGTATACTAATTAAAGACTAGAGACATAGCTATTCAAATATAATGTTCAAACAAGAAATAAAACATTGAGAGAATAACATTTAACATTTCACAGCGCATATTGGCAAAGAAGACTTGAACTTCAAAAGAGGCTATTTGGGAATTGATTAATGCAAAAGAACCTATGAAGCACGGGTGCGTTTCGAGACTCGGGTGCGGGTGCGGGACTCGGCAATTTTTAAAAAAGTAGGGTGCGGGTGCGGCGGGACTCGGCGATTAAAAAATTATTAAAAATATTTTTATTTATATTTTCTATATATTTTTACTATTAAAATATTTTTAAAAAACACATTACTATGCCTAATTTCACAAAACAAAGAAAGAAGAAGGCAAGAAACACATTACTATGCCTCTGAGGTGAGAATTTCGGCTTTTCTGGCTAGTTTCAAGGCCGATTTCGGCCGTTTCCGGCCTGTTTCGGCCGTGTCGGCCACCGGCCGATACGACCCGATATGGCCGATACGGCCCGATTCTGGCTGAAACAACCCGGTTCGGCGCGAATCGAAGTTGATTCGGCGCGAATCTAGCCGCGTCGGCGCGAATCAAGCCGAGTCGGCGCGAATCCGAGAAGAAAAAAAAAAAAAAAAAAACTCAGACGCGGCACTGACGCGCGGGCAACCGCGTCGGACGCCGCGTCTCGCGTCGGACTCGGGTGCGGCACCCTCCCAGCCGCGTCCGTGCTTTCTAGAAAAGAACACAACTTGATTCATGCAAATTTTTATAACTTGCTGAAGTGTGGCAAGTTGAGATTGATACAAAATCACTTTTACATACCCTCACTACTGCAACAATTTTTATTATCACCAATCGCAACATATGTCAATTTGTTTTGAAAAATCAGTTTGTGTGACTATACTTCTTGTTTGAGAATTGGGGTAAGCCTAGAAGGAAGCACATAAGAGAGTGTCTCAGACCATCCAAGCATGGCATGAGAAGCTGGCTTCTCCAACCTTCTAGTTCGAAGATTATATATGGTACAACACCTTCATCACAACTAATATATATGATATCCAAATCAAAAGGGTGGCAAGCAAATGGATACCCAGAACCTGAAATCGACTTCTTCAACAAACCATCATCACATCCCATATCAATAACTCTAATACTATGCTCCAAACACCACTTCCCAGCGTCAAAATTCTTCATTCCCCACACGTTCAAAGTCCTAGCAAGCCTTTTCCCACTTATCTCTACATACCGTAGCTCTCCTTGACACAAATCACGCATGCTTTGTGATCAAGTTCTCCATTTACACTATCCAAGTCCCTATCACTTGGCAAATTGATCACATTACAACAATCTGTAGGACCATCATAGAGGTTATAGGCTTTAATGCCAGCACCTCCAGGGCTAAGCCAATACACAATCCCATTGCAAGCAACAGCTTTATATGTGGAACGGTAACTGGGTCTATCCCAATTCACTTGAAACTCACTGCTCCATTCACCAGTCTCAGAAGAGTAAATCTCAGCAGTGACAAACTCATTTTCTCCCGGCTCTCCATTATATAAACAGCGCAACACTTTGTAACTTGTAACGACCCCACCTTCCAAACGTGAAGCAAATCCATCTAGCATTATGTTGCGATCAATACCAGGTTGAGGCAGTGCAAACCATTCCTTAGTAATAAGGTTGCACACATAGTACGCGTTTCTATCATACTCGCACAATCTAAACAACAACAACCCGTTGCTTGATGCTACGATAGAAACGTAATCTGAAGTGAGAAAATCAGGAAGACATATCTCTTCAGAGACCATTTTGTTCATTGTCACCTCGTATGAAACTAATAGGTTTGGCATTATTCTATTGAAAAAGGATTGGTTTAGGAGTCTCCATGAGGGTGAGGCATGAAAGCGAGAGATATAGGAGGAAGCGAAAGAAGGGTCTGAGATAAGAGAGAGCCAGCGTTTTGAAACGCACCTGAGTCTGAATAGGAGAACAAGCGGTAGTCTTAGGAGGTTTTCGATCCAAAGACAGTCTGGGAGATCATAACAATCATATGATGATTCTTGGACATGTTGGTCGTGTGGTTGTGTCTCTGACATTGTGGAGGCAGGTGAGTACGTCCCACTATATGATGTATGTATCATATCTTGCAAAAGATCTATAAGCATGTTGTGAGATTAGGGTTCTTGTGAGTAATTAGGATTTAGGAGGTGGGGTTTGGTGAGAGGCTAGTGGATTTGGGATTAAAGGGTACGCTCCGTTTGTTTCGATAGAAAATTTTGTGTAAATATAGTTTTCTCTATTTTTCAGTGTTTGGTAGCATAAAAAAAGATAAGTTAAAGGAAAACTATCTTTGGTTAACATAAAAAGTATGACTTATTTTTAGAGATTGGTTTCCATTAATTTTTTTTGGAAAACAACTCTATCTCACAGCAAGCTAAATAAAGGAAGTTAGGAGATTGTTTTTCAACTCATTTAAAGCTGCTACCAAACATTGAAAAATGAGATAGTTTATAGAAAATATTTTTTGAAAAATGACTCATTTTCTAGAAAAAATTATTGTTGAAACAAACAGAGCGTAGGTGCTATTAATTGGGGGAAGATTTCCTCCCATTTAAATAGTCTAATTTCCTCAAATATTTTTTTATTTGATTTTTTTATCTATGAAAAGACCAATATCTTTATTAAAATGAAAATAAATTCAATATATTTTAAGTCAAAATCTTCCTCTACCCAAGTTAGAAAACTACTAATGCCTTTGGCATTTTGAGCTAAAATATCCGCGGGTTTATTACCGCCACGCCTAACATGGGAAACAAGCATAGATCTAAAAACTTGCTACCATTGGATTACACAGACGTTGAAAGCATTAGAGAGTATAAGTGAGTTGCTCTCAAAGTGCGCATCCCAAATACCAATATCCCAGACATACTCCACGTACACCTTCCTCCATTACTTTCGCTTCAGTTTCTAAAGGCTCCATAAGGTAACGAAGCTTTTTATTTTATTTTTTATTTATTTTAAATTTAACAACAACAATATATATATATATGAAAAATGTAATGTAATAAAAAGATTTAAATTACATAATTATAATATTGTGAGAAGATGTTAATAAAATGAATTCTTTTAAAAAAAATTACCATAATTGGTTGACTAATTTGAAAATATCCAAGAATATTAAAAAAAAAATGTACTCCCCCATTTCCTTGTAAAATGTTTTATTAAGAGAGTGTGTTGTGTATAATATAACTTGCTTCACCTTCCCTTAAAAGTTACCATGGTTTTTGAGTGGAGTTGTGGTGTGCTTTGTGTTAGAACCCATTTCTCTCTCCCTTGTGTGTGTATTTGTTTCTCAAAAAAAAAGTTTAAATTATAAATTATTATATTGTTTCTAAAAAAAGTTTAAATTATTATATAATTTTAGAATTGTAGCATTTTTTCTTTTCTTTTCAAATATAAGTATAATGCCTATATGATTGAAATCTGAATTTTAAGGAAAGCTTTTATATATTTATCATTTTTATAGTTTTTTTAAGGCACATAACTGTAATTTCTAATTCCTATTTTACTTGTATTTTTTAGCCCAAAACTAAAGAGTTTGTTCCAAATAGAATTAAATTTCATATTTTTCAACCAAAAAATTAAGAAAAAAATATGAAATTTTTAGCCCAAAACTAAAAAGACAACCTACCAAAAGAATCAATTTAAGGCTCAATTAGTCCAAAATGGACTAAAGTGGACCGGGTTAGACCGAATGGACCAAAATGGACATATTACACCTAATTGGACAAAAGTGGACCGAATAGAACCGAAGTGAACCAAAAAAAAAAAAAAACAAAACAAATTGGATCAAAGGGACCGACTGGGACCAAATGAACCGAAATGCCACCTTTAATCTGTCCCAACAAATGTGTAACAATAATAAATACGAAGTTTCAACTTTTAGATAGTATATAAATGACTTGTTATTGGACAATTGCACCACATTACATGTTAACAATTTTTAAAGGAGATATGAGGCTTTTATTCTCTCGCATCCACTTTTTTACTTCCAATTTTACAAATCCATTTATATGTTTTAACTTTTAAAAGCAGACAATACCTTTTCCTATTTTAAAATATGTATATCAGCATCAATTGTGAATGTTGTGTAAAACAGCATATGTAAAATAAGTGTAGAAGTTTCTCTTTCATTTTTACAGCCGCCTTATGAATGACCAATATTTTGAACATGAAATGAGTCTCAACTAGTGAAAAACTGAAAATTGGAAAATACTACAACAATGCACGAATATTCCACTTGCACAACCAGTGTGCATGGACATCTCATAGAAATGTGATAATAGGCTGGACTACCTAATATTTGTTGTTGGGGTCCATGTAACCGGTCATTCTTGTAGATTTTGTCATCAAATCTCCACTCTGTCTTGTAGCTCTTAATAGAGGGGAAAAGTGCCAAATATTTGATATGTCAACAACACAATGGATGTGACCAAGATTACAAACTACATGACTTCAACTTTATTTTTCAAATCTGTTTTCTGTTTGGCTAACAAACAATAAAATTTTGTTGAATATCATCCAATGTCCACAATATCCCCAACAACTTCCTGAATTTGAAACCATTCTGTGGCCAAACATTTCTCAAGTATATACAAATGAACAGGAATTAAGACCAGTGAGTCTTTTGTTTCCACTCTTTAAGATTCTGCTGGCATAAAAAATTACTTGCTTACTTTCCACCCTGCGGCAAAACTTAAGACATTCACATTTTTTCGTTTTTCTTTAGGTTTTTTAAAGAAAATTGTTGCCACATTGAGCCAAGTTATCGACAGGGTTTAAATCAAATTGCAGAAACTGTATAAAAGTCAAAACTAATTAAAAGGTCATTTACAGTTTTCATTCTCCAATTCAGCCCTACTTATGTAACACTTACACAAAATCATGTAAAATAGAAAGCTCAATGTACTTAACAAGGCTAGAAGCCAGTAGAATTTGTCTAGGCAAGATTCATTCATGTTGTCAGAGAACCAGCCATGCCCTCCTTTTGAGCTGGTAAAAATTTCGACAAGGGAAATTGATAAGGCACTCAAGTAGCTTCCCACTCCAAAAACACTAGTGTATAGAGCAAACCCCATGGTTCTCATTCTAACTGGAACTTCATTGTAAAAGAACTCTTGCATCCCAACAACAGTGAAAATGTCTGAAATGCCCAAGAGAACGTATTGAGGCAGCAACCAGAAGATGCTAAGGGGTACCGTTTCTGATTGTGATTCAAGTTTTCCCATATTTCTGCTAATCTCCAGCCTCTTTGTTTCAACAATTGCTGCAATGATCATGGCTATGATAGAGAGAAACATTCCTATCCCCATTCTTTTCATAACACTAATACCTTTTTCATCACGAGTTATCAGTTGTGTAATCGGGATCAAAATCTTGTCATATAAAGGCATTAGAAGAATTATAGACAATGTAATAGCACTCTGTAGTGTAGCCGGTGGAATCTTGAAGCTTCCAACGTTCCTCTTCATTGTCATACCTTGTTTAGTAAAGAATGTCGCAGGTTGTTGAAAAATCACTGCAAACATTAGAAGCATTGTCCAGATGGGCAAAAGCCGCAGCACTACTTTCACGTTGTCAAACATGTGTACACCATTTCTTGGGTTCGCTTCCAAGTCGTTTATGCTGTCAAACTCTTCGCGACAAAGAGGTTTCTCTTGAAGCCTACAAACAAGCAAGATTTGTCATTGAAAAGTTCTGTCTTGAAGCACAAACAAGTAAGAATTGTCATTATAAAATGAAGATACCTTGAAATTGATACAAAAAAACTTACTCTAGCTCAATCTTATCAGCTTTGTAATTTGATAACTTGACTTCACAGTGCATAAATTTTGATTTGGCTGCTTTGAAAGCTTGAACTATGCTCTCAAAGGGGTTATTACAGATAGCATCATTTTGTTTATAAATAAACATCCGTCTTCCACAACAGAAAAATGCAACCGATGTTACCATTGCTGTCATGGGAATGGCAAATCCCAGTACCCAACCAAAGGTATCTTGGATGTAGGACATAACTGTGACACCCAACAGGCTTCCACTACAAACACCAAAATACCACCATTGGAAGAATGAACTCTTTTTATGAGACTTATTCTCGTTTTTGCTACAGGGCAATTCCTCATCATCATCGAGTTGATCTGCTCCAAAGGCTTGCAATGATGGGTTATATGCACCTTGGCCTATTGAAACCAAGTATAGTGACAAAAAAAGAAATGAAGAAGACATTGTTTTGTTTGTAGAAGAAGACCATGCCCATGCCAATGCTGTTGATGATGTCAATGCCACAAGCCCCTAAAAATGAAAAACATTGTAAGAACAAACTATATAATATCATCTTGATTATATTGCAAAAGCTTTCATAGACAGGCAATATATACATAATTTAATTGTAATATATATACAGAGAGAGAGAGAGAGAGAGAGAGAGAGAGACTTTATTATCCACAATACTTAACTTTTATTAATGCTCTCTTTCTCTTGCCTGTGTACTGCCGCGGCGGCTTTTGCTGCTACTCGTTATTTTCAAAAATAAAAATAAAAATGTGACTTCTCTATTGCCGGTGACCTTAGGGCCCAGCAGTTCCTGCTCCCTCGTGGGACTTAGTCCCAGGAATAAAATCATTTCACTTACAAATAGCAAAAAAGTGACTTTCCTATTCTTGGTAAATATTGTGTTGTTGATTTTTTCAATTTATACAGAGGAAATTGATACCATTATTTCCAATTGAGTTTGTAAGTTATTATCAGTATTTGAGGCTGGCCTATCCTTAATGAACTCTTTTCTCTTGTTTTGAGAATTACAAGTGATTCTTCATTATTAAGTAACAAAAAAAGGTAATAAAAGTGGTGTTAGCTTTTTGTAAAGATTAGTCCTTAAATTGATTAATTTTCTGCTCACAGTACTGCAACCTTTTTATTCTGCTACCATTACCAATAAATCTCCTTGACAAAACTACAATCCATGGTATTTGTTAGTGACAAAAACACAATGCTTGGTGGTGAAATTTCACTAAAGAGAAGACAACTTTTTCATAGGTTCCCAGTTAAATATAAGTTAATTTCCTACAAAAGTGGGAGTTTTGTGCACTAGGCCGAATGTCACCCACAATCGTAACAAATTTTCTTGATTCAAAATCCAAGCAATCACGTACCACCAGTCATGAGGTCATAATTTCCTCTTACTCAAAGGAAGCAAAGTAGCAAACTTTAAAGTTCTGGCTCTGTAGTTGTCTAGCCCCCATGACACACCCACGCACACACAAGGTCATTGGGTAATGAACTCTTAAAGGAGTTAAAGCAATTCTTGAAAAGCAGTAAAGACTTTTGACCACTAAAAATAAAAATAGCAGAAAAATGGTCTAATCAAACCATTATTATGGTAATCAGCAATCACTCAAGAGAACAAGAACTATTGAAATTAACTTATTAATCTTAGCAAGATTAAACATTCATTTCACTCAAGGGCTATCAGATAGTGGGCGCTAATCTTGGAAGTAGCTTGGCTTGCACTTGCTGATATAGTGATATTCAATTGGTGACAAAGTCTTAGGCAAATAAATGGCTCCTATTATTCCTTAATCATCACAAAAATTAATAAATTCTAATGGCCCCCAAAAGTTTACCAGCTAGTCTTCTACATTTTAAGAATATTAATTTTATAATTCAATTGGGTGGTGAATGGTGATGAATGATGACTAAGGCTCCATAATCACAATGGATTATCTAATCATCTTTTAAAGCCTTAAATAATTAGCCACACCTTGATAAGTAAACTTCTAGAAACAAGCTATGCAATATTAGTAAGTTGCTATCTCCATTCACTCGTGGGAATCACGGCCAAATATTGTGATAATAACACTAACATTAATAACAATTAACAACAACAACAAATCAAAGAACTGTACCATGCACTCAGAATCAAATTAAATAATAAAAAAATAAGAGAGAATTAAGAAGAGAGGAGTGACTCACAGCAGCATAGAGGAAAGAAGAGTTCAATATGGTGGAATATCTATCCCAATAAGAGTCAGCAAGAGGTGCCACTAGCAGTGGCAACATAGAAGTAAACCCACACCAACTGTTAACTGCTTTGGCTGCAGAAGAGTTGCTCATCTTCACAACATCTGTGAGATAAGTCACTAAATTTGATGCCACCCCTTTGAATGCAAACCTCTCCATACCAGCTAGCACTGTTAATTCAGCCATAAACAGATCAAATGAGAACTTTATTACACACATACACATTAACTAAGACATTATGAGGAAACAAATTAAGTTCATTACAAATGCTCATCCAAAGCTACAGCTATAGAATGGAGCACTTGTATATACCAAGGTGTAAAAATCCCCCAAATGTGTTTTAGAGAACTTACTAGACCCAAATAAGGGTGTTCATGGTTGAGAAAAATCATGTTTTATGGTTGAAAAAAAAGAGAGAAATTAAGATGATGGTATATATACTTAATTATTACCTATTAGAAGAATGCATGACTTGCTTAGTCCCTTTGTTCTCTGACCTCCAGCCATGAGTGAAGAGAAGGAATCAACTATCTGGAATCAAAGAGCCAATAAATAAGAGGGAGGTGAAAATTGAAGCAAGAACAAGTTGTAGCTATTTTGTCATTTTTATAATCAACGTAAGTAAGTTGCTTTCACCATCCAAAAACAGTTGCACCACTCATTATTGGCTCATATCTTGTTAATTGCCCCTTATATGTGCGTCCAAGGTTTTGTTTACAAGCTCTTAATGGGACACTAGACAATACACTAACGCTAAAGCTTTTCAAACATTGGTTGTATCTTTATATCAACAAAAGCTAATAATAAGTTTCCACTAAGATCAGCTTGGACATGGTGTCACGGGAGAAATTATACAGTTCTCATGGTGAACCATGTCATTTGTCCACCATTCCAATAAAAGACTTTTATCTATTTAAAATTACTGAGTCAGTATTTAGATTTTATTTAAAACTCCACAATTATAAACAAGTAAGGGTCTTTTACTGGAATGATAAACCACATCACTTGTTCACCATGAAGACTTTATAATTTCTCGTGTCGCGGTGATGTTATCAAGAAAAAAAATAAAAGAAAAAATGTCGACATGCGATGCAAAACCAAATACACAGGTACGCGAGTTTGATTCATGGATAGCCACCTGGCATCAATGACACGTCAATGTGCACACTTGTACAAACATTTTGAATGAAGATTTTCGAAGTTACAAGTATAGGATTCGATATGATATTGTGAATGATGATATAAATTACACTTTTTTGTCTAGATGAAGTCATGTAATTAATATCACATGAAAACGAATATAACATAAACAGTCAAAAAGCTTTTACTAGGAAGATCTTGTATTGGAATATTCGCGCGAGTCATTTTTGGTGACGATGAAGAAGTTCAGATTAATATTTTTTTTCATGTAATACCACATGAAAACGAGTATAGCATAAACAGTCAAAAAGCTTTTACTGTATATATTGGAGGATCTTGTTGGAATATTCGAGTTATTTTTAGTCGTGTGGTTGATGAAGTTGTTCGAAAATATTTAGTAGTGATAAAAAAAAAATGATTATAATATATTATATATTGTCAAGCCTAAACTTTTTGTGTTAAGTTAAGGTGGCAGCAATATAACATATAAAATCCTCACAAAGAAGTTTATCAAAAAAAAATCCTCACAAAGAAACTCCAAAAATTAAAGTATTAAAAACCCAACATGTGCTTAAGCTGATAAATTCTATCTAAACCTTACTAAATTTTTCTTTACATATAAGAATGATAGCAAGCAAGTCATCAGATCAAGAACAAAAGGAAAAGAGAAAAAGAATGCAACCAAACATATAATATAACGTATACAATTGTAAATCATACACAAAATGCAGACTTGTTTGGGGAAAAAAATACTTATATATGCAATTCAAGCAAGATTCCTTTTTGACTGAGTTTATCTCCACCTAACTCGTACCTTATTCGATCACGCCATTTTTACTGGTATTGTTTGTGCTGTCATAACTCATAATGTCATCATTTCATTGACAGCCATGAATTTTAACTTTACTACCTTTTGTCTAATGCAATCCTACACCAGAAAGAGCTAACAAACACAAACTGAAACACAAAATTGAATCAGTTTTATACTCTATTTTTTGCGTTACGTTCAGATCACTACTACTGCATGACTGACACATCAGTATGCGTTACACAAATGCATGGAAAGGAAATGTCTATGGCACACACGCACACACGCACAGCAAACACATGCAAACACACAACAAACACACAAACTTCAAAGTGACAAACGAAGAGAGACACATATATGTAGCTCTGAACCAGTGCTAGCCAATGACAGAATTGGCCACCAATGTCAATTACAAAACTAGCCACAAAATGGACAGATGGCAGTCTCACACAATGGGTATCAACATTTTCCATTGTTTGGGAGATCCACTATAACTTCGCCTCATTTCCCTACCTTAATGGTTTAGTGAGAAGGATAACACTTCTGCTATCCAACACCTCCACTACAAAAAGAATGCTACAAGAAAAGATAGCCAGTGACCAAAACGTAACACAATGCCTAATGGGTCATCAACACGTATGCATTTCTCTATTTCTAGATTATATTGTTCTTCTTTGGAAATTTTTTTGCACTTATCCCTATTGGGTTGTTATGAATCTCTTGTGATTAATTAGCAATTTCAACTTTGGTTAGCATTAATAGTTCAATGTTGAGTTGACACGTAAGGAAAGAACACCAACACAGAATTTAGTGCGTTTGCATGGCTTTTATACGTTGAATCCTTGTTTAATTCTCTCACATGTCCTCGATCTACAATAATCTACGCAATTATTCTTATCCCAAACAAAAGATATAAAAAGCATACAATTATTGATTTTGATCTTACATGGCCCACTCAGAGTATCGACATGCCTATGTGGAAGTTAATGGAATCGACATTTTGATGTGAAGCCACTGCATTATGTTGAGAAATTTTATGCAGACACTAAATAATGATTGTTTTGTGCCTAGTGGCCACTATAAGTCGACAATATATTTGGTAAGCCAACTAGACTTCATTCTACTTATAGCAATGTTCCGTCCAAAAATTGAATTACCCTCTGTGGTACACAAGTTTTCAGCATCTTATTATAAGTTTTTATCTTTCTGTTGGTCTTAATTACGTTCGAGGATACAAGGTTGTTAAGTAAAATAGAGTAGGGGACCGTCAAGTGCCGATGGTGATAGCTAGGGAAAATATAGGATTAAGACTGTTGGGTTCTAATTTTAATATTATTATTTTTAAATCAGATTGGGTCGTGTTTTTGTTTTCTATGTATACACGATTATCGTAAAAATCATATATTTTTACACAACTTTGCATGACCTGACGTGTATAAATTTTGGGGTTGAATTGGCTAAAATATGATTATTTTTTCTAGAGAAATGATATGTCCACAACATTTTTACAATAAATCATAAGTGGTAGGTTGTTACTGGTTGTTATTGTTGGGATAAAAAAGTAATCTTAGTGTTAAGTTCAAATTTGAACCAATAACAACTAACCATCTATGATTTGTTGTGAAAATATTGTAAAAATGTTGTGGACATAGCACCTCTCTTTTTCAATTATACAAGCACTAAGTCAAGTGCTCTAATAGAATAGGGGACCATCAAGTAATGATGGTGATAAGGAAAATATGGAACTAAGACTATTGAGCTCTAAATTTAAATTTTTTTATTATTTAAAATTAGATTGGGTCAAGTTCTTGTGTGTGTATATATTTGTTAATTTCATTTATTTTGAATTTGAAACTTATTTTAAATTTGCTATTTTAATTTAATTTTGGTATTTTGAGACATGAAGAAGTTGACATATTAGTTCCAAGGTCCATTTTTTCTACAATTAAGGCTGGACAAAATGGCCAACTCGAATCTCTAGGGGGTCAAGCTTTTATCATTTGGGGAAAAATACCCCAAACCCAACTTAACCCATGCTTATCCCTAGTAATATAAAAGTACAATTGTACTACTTGAAAAAAATAATAAATTGTACCTAACCAAATAACCAAAATAAAATCAGATAAACAAATTGAAGAATGTATTGGATTTCTAACAATTAGAAGAAATCAACAAAAAGTACAAACTTTTCATTTATATTATATAAATTGATTTTCTATATATAATAATATTATAGATAGAGATATGGATATAGCATAAATGGAAATGGGATTGAGATTTTTTGGTAGGCGACCCCAAGTCTTCAAGATATTTAACTGAAACAATATTGACAAATTTGAAAGGTTATTTCAGACTATTTAAATTGGAATTTGGAAGAAGTTTTAAACTTGAAAGGTTGTTTCAAACTACTTAAATTGGTATTTGCTGGAAGTATTCAAAAATTCGGAATTCTTTCTACGGACTTGATAGCTATAAATTAAGACTCCACAGACTTAAGAGGGAAAATTGAATATGATATCTATGTAGTTTACATAGTACAATCACATATAGTTTACTTAGATTCTCAAAAAAGAAAGTTCAATTACTTTCAATAAGGTATTGGCTCAATTTGATTGCAATCATATTGCATTAAGTTTCTTGAGGTTTTGTTTTGTTTCTCACTAAATTTAATTTTCCATTAGTAAGAAGATTTATACAAAAATAGATGGGTGAATATATTGGGAAAGATTCTTTTCTCTTGGTTGACAAAGTTAGTAATGCTAATTTTATCGAGAAATCAAATTGGCCGTCAACTACCACGAAAGCAAATATGGGAATGAAGCAAAACAAGGAATACAAAGAAAATATGGAACCAATTTGTGTAAATAGAAAAGAAGAACACGTAACATCAAGGAAGAAACTTCAATTTGAATTGATTCCATTCTATTAACTATTTACGCATATTTCTACCAGGTTCAATGAAGCCATGTTAAATTATCAAGGATTTTTTTTTTTTTTTTTTAATTATCAAGGGGTTAGGTTCCAATAATAATTTTATATCTAAAAATTGATTAAAGTTGTATATCATTTTGAAGAATTAAAATTAAAGGATCGGAAGAATAATTTCTAGTATACATTGTTTTGAGTGAATTTTAACAAGAAGTCCTACTAAAACATATTTGTTATGAATTTGTAATAAGACTTTACACCCCTAATCAACTAAAATCCATATGTTAAAAAGATTTATGATTTAGATTAAAAAAATATTTATGATTTTATAAATATATATTTATTTATTTACTTTAATACTTTATTCAACCCATTTAAACCAATTTAATGGCAAATCACAACCATCATGCATTGTAGGTTCAAATATTATTATATGGAAATGCTAATAATGATAATAATGTTCATTAAAACAGAACAGAAGAAATTTATTAAATACAATTTTTAGAGAGAGAGAGAGAGAGAGAGAATCTTGTTACCTCCATTTTTTTCATTGATCACGACAAATTTGGAACCCGCCAGAAAGTTATCTTTGATAGTGGATTAGGATGACAAACTTCGTGTCTTTGTCTCTTTGATCCTCGACTTGCATTGTTCAATATGGTTGCAGGCTTCAATGGCAGTACTTACTTTGATAGGTGCAATTCTAATTGTTAATAGACCAAAACCTGAGATTTGTTGCGGAAGATACCAAAGACAAATGAGATAAGTGGAGACAAGCAATCTAGCAAAAGAGAGAGAGAGAGAGAATTGCTAATTTTAGAGAGTATATGAGTGTCTTTAGGGTGACCAATAACATGTTAAGAAATTTTCAAACTTCGTTTTTGATGCACCAAAAGGTAGAACATGTGGACTTGGGAGTTCCTAGTTTTCTGTCAAATGGCAGGCATATCTTTTTAATTTGGTGTAATTGTATTACACTATTATGACAATATTTTGAAAGAAACAGAATCTCCCTTTTATATGCTTTCTGGTCTAACTGAACCCCATTTTCAAAGCATTTGTGAACTCTGTTGCCTTAGCACCACAGTTAGTGAAATATATAGCATGTTAATTATAACAAGATCTAATTGAGGATCAAATCGATGACATTATAATTATTTTAATAATTAAATAAATATATAATAACTCATCATACTTACTAAAAGAATTAGACAATATTAATAATATTAATAAGTAGAAAAAAAATATATAAACAATCAAATTAGTATTAAATAATAATAATAATAATTTTATTACTTTTTTCTATATAATTTTTTATGACATAGTTAATGTTGGAGAATATGAGAAGTTATACACAAAAATGGTATACAATAAGTTAGTGGGTGATAGATTGAGGGGCAATCTCTTGAGACTATTCACACCCTCTCAGTAGTATTATCTGTGCAGAGAGATTATTAGCACGTTGTCCCTAGGATACAATAAGCTTAGCCACCCATTATACACTTTACAAATTTACAAAAAATTGTAAAGTAAAAGCCTCATCAATTTTAACTTCTCCGGTTCTCCCATACCCATAAATAAGGAGGATTTTATTTTTGTTGGTTTAATGAATGGAATGTTGTAGAAGAGTAGGTGGCTATGGAAAGAATTTAGGAAGAAGCTTGCTTTTTGAGTGGAGAGAAGAGATGATATGAGTGTGCTATTTATAGGCTTAGAAAAGAAAGAAAGAATCCTAAAGCTTTAAATAAATGAAGGGTTGTGTTAATGGGTGCCTTTAGAAAAGAAAGAATCCTAGTATCTGTTTGGATAGTGCTGAAAAGCACTTGCGTCTGCATTTCACGTTTTCTTTCTTCTTCTTTTTTTTTTTTTTTTTTTTTGAGAAGAGCGTTTCACGTTTTCAGATGTGGGATTATGTTTTTCCAGTGGGTCCCGTGCATTGTTCACAGGATCCGTAAGTACTTTATTAAAAAAAAAAAACTTTAAAACTAAGTCCCACAGTACTATTCACATTTAAAAATTATTTTGCTACAATGTTTTTAATTTTTAGTTTTCAGCAAAATAAACGATATTCAAACAAACAGGACCAGCTAAATGGTGGAGCAAGAGATGCAATCGCCTAAAGCCCCAAGTTAAAAAAAGGCCCCCAAATTTCAACCAATAGGGTTATTTATAATCAATAAATAAAATAATATTTTTTTACTAGATGAAAAACAAATAAAAAATAGAGAAAAATGCAACGGCCACAATATTTTTCACAATACTTTTACAACTAATGCTAAGTAGTACGTTGTTACAACTTGTTATTGATGGCAAAAAAATAATAATTATAGTGATATTTTCAAATAGAAAACAAAAAGCAACTTAAAACCCAGGATTTGTTGTAAAAAATATTGTGAATGTTGCACTTAAAAAAAAAAAGAATAATAATAAAAGTTTAGTTAGCAAACTTTTACTAGTTCTCATCAAAGTCTACTATTAACACCACTCTTTTACTTACCACTATCAATCTACCAAATCAAAAAGTATGAAAAATTTTGTCAAATTTTTTTTGTCAATAAAATTTCTAAAAAAAAGAAAAAATTATACGTAGTTCATGTTAATTAGTAGTAATTTTGCATCTAAAACAAGATAATCAATTTTCACTTTAGGCTCCCAAATGCATAAACCGCCCCTGCAAACAGACCCCTAAAGCTTTAAATAATATGAGTGTGTTATTTTATTTTCTCATCCATTAACATTTCCCATAAATAAAAGATAAGTTTAACTCACACACATTTATTACAGCGACGCAAACAAAGTGTAAAATAATTCTGGGAGAAATTCTCGTGTGTGTTTTATGACTTTAGGTTCAAGATAATGAATCACTACTCTAGTAGATATTTCATAACAACAGGTATAAAGTCAAATTTTAATAAAATACTACAATTAAGAATGTACGATTCATAGAACTGATAGGCTTTTCTTGTAGTGATCTATTCTAAAATAAAAAGGTGTTGCATTAGGAAAATAAGTGACTTAAAATGCAAACTATTCTCTCTCTCTCTCTCTCTCTCTCTCTCTCTCTCGTATTCTTCACCAATCACCTGCCCATTTCCTGAGGCACCCACCCTAAATTCCCCAATATCCCAATCAGACCTTCCAATTGCATGTCGACATTGTCGCAAGCATTTCTGTTGCCGCTATAGTTGTAAATCAACACTGTCTAGATGAAGTCTTCGCTTTCTATAGTAACAGGAACCATTGACCGGTTCATGATCAAACCAATTGTTACAAGTCATTAAAAGGAGATAGAAAATGTAAGGGCCCCTTTGGTACATGTGTTTAAAAACTGAAAATTGTTGTTTGAAAGCATTTGTGAAAATACGTGTGGGTGAAAAAGTGTGTAGAAATACGTGTAATATTGTTTAAAAATTAAAAATTGTTGTTTGAAAACACAAACCAAACACCCCCTAAATCGTTAAGATTAACATGATTAAAATTTTGAATAAATTATTTTATTTAATTTATAAATATTTTATTATTTTGACTAATTTAAGCATAATAATTTTTTATACTTTCTAGTGAATGTGTTTTTAAATTTTACTTTTACCTTTTGATAGATTTTGTTTCAATTTTTTGAAAGAATTTCATATTCCATTTTTTTTTTAATAATAAGTGTTCTAAATAGCACTACAAAAAACGAGGTCTATAACCACGGCCTATCCTGCATGACAATAGCCCCCTGCGGAGACCTATAGCTGCGTTTTTCCACCTCTTATAAGCTAAGACCTATAGCTGCTTTTTGTAAAAACGCGGCTATAGACCCGCTTTGGGCTGCGTTTAAAACGTGGTTATAGCCTGGATCTATAGCTGCGTTTTTAAAACGCGGCTATAGGCTAAGACCTGTAGCTGTGTTTTTTAAAACGCGGCTAAAGCCACCTACATTGGGTTTTTCTATAGCTGCGTTTTTAATTAAAAACGCGGCTATAGGTTTTTTTATTTTGTTTTATTTTATTTAGTTCTTGCTAAATCTGTAATTCCAGCCCAAAACAATTGCCAACACTCAACAAATGCAACCAACAAACAAAACAAGTTCATTGCCTAAAGATTGCATTGCCCAAATAATTTACATAAACAAAACAAGTTCCCAACAAAAGATTTTTACATCACCCAATATTGATTCTGCAAACTGATTACTCTACAATTCAAAGGATTCAATTAGCACGCACACACATGCAAATACACAAATATTAAGTCTGCAAACCCATTACTCTACAATTCAGACAGTTTAATTAACACATATGCATACAAAGTACAAACATTGAGCCAAATGAATTCTGCAAACCCATTAGTCTACCGTTCATAGGGTTCAATAAACACACACATGCACGCAGACACACCCAATATTAATTTTGCAAACCCATTACTCTACAAATTTTGCAAACCCAATATTAGTCAAAGAACAGGTAAGTTTCACTGCATGCCTATCCTTAATGAACTCTTTTCTCTTGTTTTGAGAATCACAAGTGATTCTTCATTATTAAGTAACAAAAAAAGGTAATAAAAGTGTTGTTAGCTTTTTGTAAAGATTAGTCCTTTAATTGATTAATTTTCTGCTCACAGTACTGCAACCTTTTTATCCAAGCAATCACGTACCACCAGTCATGAGGTCATGATTTCCTCATACTCAAGGGAAGCAAAGTAGAAAACTTTAAAGTTCTGGCTCTGTAGTTGTCTGGCCCCCATGACACACGCACACACAAGGTCATTGGGTAATGAACTCTTATTAAAGGAGTTAAAAGCAATTCCTGAAAAGCAGTAAAGACTTCTACCAAAAAAAAAAAAAGGAAAAGCAGTAAAGACTTTTGACCATTAAAAATAAAAATAGCAATAAAATGGTCCTAATCAAACCATTATTATGGTAATCAGCAATCACTCAAGAGAACAAGAACTATTGAAATTAACTTATTTAATCTTAGCAAGATTAAACATTCATTTCACTCAAGGGCTATCAGATAGTGGGCGCTAATCTTGGAAGTAGCTTGGCTTGCACTTGCTGATATAGTGATATTCAATTGGTGACAAAGTCTTAGGCAAATAAATGGCTCTTCTTATTCCTTAATCATCACAAAAATTAATAAATTCTAATGGACCCCAAAAGTAACCTGAGGTCCTGAGGTAAGTAAAGAATTTTACAATGTCATTATGCCGCTGAGCAGTTAAAATCACCATTATGCATATGCCATTCATAAGAACGACTATTTTAAAAGTTCATATTTTCTACAAAAAATTATCTATATTTTCTTCAACAACATCATGATAACACCCAGACGTAGAAACCAGCAAGTACAATTATCTAAAAATTCAGATTTACTTCAAAGACAGAAAATATCAAGATATAGCGAGCCATAAACAAATGCAATCAACCAGTCGCATTTAGAGAACATAAATAACAAAGGAGAAGAACCAAAAATAAAAATACCAGAATCAACCAGTCGCATTTATATCATCTCATTCTTCTGCACAAACCATTAAAATACTAGAATCAATGAAACCCATTTGCTAAAGAAGCCAAAAACCATTTAATTTTTTTTTTTTTTTTTTATCAACAAAAAAATTTACCACTAATATGAGGGCCTTGACAGCAAGGTATTGAGAGCAAAGAAATCGACGCTCAGCCACGTCTCCTCGAGATTCAGAATTACAGGGCCCTAACTCTTCACAAACTCTTTCACCATGATTACTACTGTTACTTCCATGCATCTGCCACTGATCAACCCTCCATGATGCATGAAGTGGAAAGCTTGTTACAATGATGCTCTCCATGGATTAAGACACATCGATATTGTTTGCAAAACTTTTTCACCCATTGATTTATCATTCTAGACAAATTTTATGATATGGAGGAACACAAAACTTCTATGTTCATAGTATTAACAAAGGTTCTTCTAGCATTGGTACAAGTGCAAGAGTTTTAAATTCTTATCCATGTACACTTCAAAAGCAAGGTAAAGTTTCTCCAACCAAGAGAGAATGATGCAAGGAGCATAAGGACTTTTTTTTTAATTTAGTTTCACTTAAATTTAGTAGTCAACTGTTTTTTTTTTTTTTTCATTGGATTTTATTTGTTAATTAGGTTATTATTATTATATTTTATGTTTTAATTAATTTCTTAAAATCAAGGTTATTTTCGTAAATCAATGATTTGAATTTGACCCAAGTAAATAGGATTAAAGTTTAGTCCTAGTAGTCAATATAAGCATGCGATTGTACCCTGATACAGAGAATTTTGCTTGAGTAACAAATATATTTGTTGGAAATTTTTGCTTCAATAGCTTAATACTGATTCCAAGCAACCCAAAGCAAAAAATTCACAATTTTTGTTTCTCTCGCTTGATAATAATTCAAAGCAAGCTTAAGTGTTGATTCTTATGTGTATTTTTATTTTTCTATTCTTGTGTTAATTCTCGAATTCCTTGAGAATTGAGAATTTTGTCCTGCATTACCTTTGGTAAATTTTGGTATAAGAGCTTGATGTTTCAACATTACAAGTCAGTCAAGTGAGCCTGCATATATCCTATAAATTATCCTCATAATTCCCATTGTGACCTCTGTTTTTTAATTTAACTGTCATCCCTGACCCTGTGACACCTGGTCAGACTAATGGAACCCACGTGATAGGCATCCGAACTTCCTATACAGAAAATTTTGCTTAAGAATTCTCTTTGAAAGCTTTGCAGCATGATACAGCCAGTACAAGTCACAATTTCTAGCAAAAAAAAAATCACGCAGATTCTCTAAACAAATAATAAAATAAAAAACAACAAAGCTGTGGTAATGATTAGAGTTTTATTATTTGAATCACTATTCATTCCCATCATTGTAGCATTCTTTTCTTTGGTTAAAGGATAAGATTCTAATGTCATTCACATAAAAAAGTTGCTGTCAATAAAAGATGTAATAGACAGACAAAGATAACAAGCATACTGAATCATACCCACATTTTAAGCACAGGTAAAATTTTGGATGATCTTGATAAAAGAGCAATAAAATAATAATTACCTCATTGTATTGCCTAAAAAGCCACTTTGACAAAGTAGACCACCTTCGAGATAATGCAATGCTTGGATGATGATAGAACTGTTCAGCATGCCGCAGGAAGAGAAACACAAACATGAATATGGCAATAAATGGAGAAAGAAGAAGCATTGCAAGCCCAACAACCTTAAGCAAGCTTTGTGCCAAAGATGATTCATATATATCTGGCTGCATCGTATCAAAAGGTTCATATTCTAAAAAAATGCAATGCTGATGAACATTTGTAGTAGAATTTCTCTGATTTTAGACTTATAGTTTGATTCTTTGTAAGGTTAGTTGCAACTTCTATTTAGCCCTTGTTTGGGAGGAGGGAATGGAATGAAATATAAAGAAATGAAAAGAATAATTTTAAAATATTCTTCCATTCTCTTGTTTTGGAGTTTTAATAGAGGGAATGGAAAGTCCATTCCTTTTCATTCCCTTTATGATCATTCCATTCAATTCTCTTATGAACTCCCAAACGAAGCCTTAGTTTCCTTTGCTCGTTTTTTTTGTTAGATGTTGCATCTTTTAGCTGCTGGAGTTTGCCATTTGTATGGTTTGTTTCTTTGATAATTCATTCATTCATTAAAAAAAGGAAAAGGGTTAAATTTATCTATGATTTTCCTTAAGGACCTTGATTATATTTGCTCACTTAGTTTTTGCATTGCCAAACAATCTAAAATTAAAGTGCGCATTCAATCCTGAATTCCCTTGCAACCAAACCTTAATGTTCTAACTAAATTAACTTCTTTTTTTTATTGAAAATATTGCTCCTATGATTATAGTTTTTTTTTTTTTTTGGTTTACTGTGTTCTTTTTTGTGGTTTAATTATTGAGAAGTTCTAGATTTGGATAGAAAGCGGAAGAAAATGCAAGTTTTGAGGAATGTTCTGCAACAGTTGAGGTTCATATTCTTTAAGAGTGAAAAGTCAAAGGTGATTCAGATTTCAACAATTGTTGTGCAATTTAATTTAAGGTGCGAATAGATCATTACAATGGAGACTTTTTTTTTCTTTTTTGGCTTTCTGGAAAGTGTGAGTGTGACAATTGTTTAATATATATGATGGCACCTTAATTTTTTCCTGTGTGGTGTGGTGGCATGAGCTGATAGTAGAGAGAAATACATGGTAAATGGCATATTAAATGCTTCTTCCTTCACTGTCACAGTCGCTGAAACTAAACTATATATACTCCCAAGTATTAATGGAACCAAAATAAACAAAATTTCTAGTATCAATGGGCGAAATTTAATCCCTTCTTGCACCACTTTCATCATTATTCATTGCCACCACGCCGTGGTGTGGTGGTCATCTCACTAGTTCTAACTACTTTATTATGGCGAGGATAATAGATTCAAGCTAATACAAACATAAATTCTTTATCCTACTTTTATGTTTCATTTTTATTCTTTACCAACCATGGTATGTTGTGAGTTTGAATTTTTTTTTTTTTTTTTTTTTTCCATTTTAAACCTTAATTATTTTATAAGAAAAATTAAACGAATGCATTGCAAGTTGTGATTGAGAAAGAGTATAAAGTGAAACACAAAAAATAGTGTTGTGGTAAGCTTCTAGAAAAGTAATATTGTTCAAATTATAGTTTTCCATTTTAACATGCATGTTGTTATAAAAAAGTTTTGTTTCTTTAATATCACTAAATAGTGCTAAAAGGCTGCCTTTCTCTTTCTCAAACAAGATCATTTTTATTTCATTTTAAATTAAGAGAATCTACTTTACAACTAACATTTTGCTGAAACCTGGATCTAACGGTGTATAAATTGTTGACACTTTATGCAAGTTTAAATTTGCAATATTAAATTTAGTTTTAACTTTTAATCTCTTCAAGATTAATAGATAAAGTACACCTTAAGAGCACTAGCATTAGGGGTGTAAACACCCCTAGTTTCTATTTTACAACCCAAGACACTTAAAACCCATTCCATCCAGGTTTGTAAACTTAAAAAACTTTGCAACCTATGAATAGTAAAGGTTGCATAGAGGTTGTAAAGAAAAAAAATTTTAATCTTGTTATTGTGTGTGAAGAGAAAAAGAGAGTGGGAGGAGAGTACTTTTTATTATTTTATTAGGTAGTTTATATTATTTTTTTGGGTTGTATGTAAAAATAAAAACTGGAATGTAGAGTGAGTTGTAAAATAAGTTTTTTTTTTTTTTTTTTTTTTTTTAGAATACTAAGTATTTTTAACACACACAGGGGGAGGGGAGACGATTTTTTAAAGAAACTTACAGTAGTGTATATTTAAAAGAGCCTAACTCTTGAATACACAGCATAGATTTTAAAAAACATTCTCCCATTTTCCCGTGTGTGTGTTAAAAATACTTAATATTCTCAAAAAAAAAAAAATAGTGGGTTAATCCTACATTGAAAAATGAGTGTGAGTTGTAAAATAAGTTGGTAAAATAAATAAAGTGAGTTTGAGGATGCAATATATATATATATATATAAATATATATTTTTTGGCATCCCCATATGCTAATGCTCTAACAAGATATAATAAATCACAGTAAAATAAAAAAATAAAAAAATTTTCCTAAACTTTCATAGCAGTTTGGACAGTCCGCTACAACCACTTCATAAGATATATACCCTACCATACAATACATTGTTCAAGAAACTCAACAAACAACCATTCAAAATGGAACTTTCATTATTCTTGTTCAAGATAATGTAATAACTCCCTGTATTACATTGTTCAAAACAATGTTATAATTCCTATTCATCCATAACATTGGTGAATCAAAATGGATAGTATATCCATGATTATCCATATATACAACCATCAAAAATCAATAAGTCATTGTCAATATATTACAAATTAAGTTCGTAACTAAACCCACGGGTTTATTGAGTTTAGATCCACAGTTTTCGAACATGGAGAGCTCGGAATAGATTACATGGACATTGGACCCACTCAAGATATAAACTATAAACTCTGCTTTCATGGAAATTTATTTTAAATATTTTTTATAATTATTTGCATTTTTTTTTTGTTAGGTGCTTCGGCATTAGCTCAAAAAACAAGTGAACAACGTTCGAGAGGAAAGAACGTTGCAGGCTTGATGCTATTGTTAGTAGGATTTTACTAATGTGTGCCCTAAGAGTACACATTAACCGGACCCTTGTTAGTAAAGAAGAGGTGTTAGTGTGACTCCTGTTCTTTTTTCTTTTTCTTTTTTGCTGTTTGATGTTAGCTCATCTCTCATACTCAACATCAATCTGGATTTGGTAATTTGGTATTAAAATTGATATCTTTGAGTTGTTTATTTAAGCCACTGGTCATAATTCTTGGTTAACTCATCATGTCGGGATTCTTGTCACTTGACAAACTTAACTAGTTATTGAAACTAATGGATTGTAACTTGTAAGCCTCACTGGCACAGTATAGTGAGGGATTCAAACCCCAGTTCTTCTCATGAGAAGAGGTGGACAATGCAACTCACAAACAATTTAACATTAATTTTAAATGAATGATTTAGGAGTAAATAGAATAACAAATAAATTAAAAACTAAGTTTGTGCTTCCATTACAAGATACCGAACCACACAGTATATCATAGAACTAGAAGTCTAGAACCATATCTACAAAACTGACATACAGAAAAACCGCTAACTCAATTCCTTTACCCAAAGTGATCACATTCTCCACGCCTAGTAACTTAGAGGGGAAAAAAAATAAGAATAAATTATTATAGTGTAATTACCTATCAAGTTTGATAAGATCTCAAAAAAAAAAGAATAATAATAATATATATATATATACACACACACACACATACTTAGGTACAGTACTTTAAATATTGTTCCTTAGGTTCCCTTCTTAAGATTCAGCCATGCGACTACTTAAATTAAAAATCCATTTTCATTTTATGAGAAAAGATCTACATAGCAGAATCTTAAAAAGAAAACCTAAAGAACAAAACCTAAGTAGTGTACCTAAGTTTTGCTCATATATATATATATATATATATTTATACACTACATTAATTGTGAGTTGGTAACATTTTAGACTGTTGAATAAATAAATAAAAACATCTTATATTTCAAATGTATGTTAGACCACCGCACACCCTTGGTGCGATGGTCACTCCACAAGTATAAATGCTTGTGGGGTGTGGGGACAAGGGCCGAGGTTCAAGTTTTCAAGAAGGAGTTTCACACACATATACACTTAAATTATATTAGAGTAAAATTCTATCTTGTATAAAAATAAATAAATAATGTATGTTAGATAAGGGTTTTGCAGGTCGGCTAATAATTTTTAGTGATTATTCCTCCTTATTTATTGTAACTATTGAATTTCTTAGAAAATAAATAAAAATCAAATACCTAAAAATGAATCTTTATTTGTTGGCTGATATAGAAGTAATAGAAATAATCAAGTGACTTTTTTTTAAAGCATTGCTCACTATATCTAAGGTCTAAACACCTAATTAGTACCTAATATTTAAAGGGAAAACTTAAATAATGCCTTGAAGACATTAGTTTATGACATATTTTTAAATATATTATATAGAAAATTAAAAAAGTAATTGACTTTTTTTTATACATTTTTATATTTATTTTGTATGAAAATGGTAGCAGAACATTCGTATAGTCTTCTTTTTTCCTTTTTTCTTTTTTTTGAGTAAATCGTATGGTCTATTTAAAGGGTACTAGATAGCGTTTAAATCACTTGGCATCCCAGCATATACTCAGTTAAAAGATCCTCTCTTTCAGTTTCTGTGTCTTTCACTGTGACTCCAAAAGAACCGTTACAGTTGAGTTGATAGTCCGGTACTTGTTTTCTGCAGCACTACTACAAACTACTTTACTTTCTTCTTTCCCGCAATCACAGAACACACTTTCCAAATTCCTTTGCTTTTTATATATAAAATTTAGATACCATATTATTTACAAAGCCATTGTATGAGAAGCTAAAAGATCTGGTAGAATTTTCGAACATGGAGAGCTCGGAGGAGAAGGTGGTCGCCGTTATCATGGTGGGTGGACCCACAAAAGGTATATAAACTATAAACTCTGCTTCCATGGAAATTTTCTTCTTCTTTTTTTTTAATTTTTTTTTTTTTTTGTTGTTGGGCAGGGACTAGATTTCGACCTCTTTCATTCAATACTCCTAAACCCTTATTCCCTTTGGCTGGTCAGCCAATGGTTCATCATCCAATTTCAGCTTGTAAAAGGGTTAGCTTTTTTAAAAATAAAAAATTCCCATTTCACTTTGTTTGGTTACTGAGAAAATTGTTGAAGAAAAATCCTTTCTTTATGGCATTTTAGCATTTACTAGTTGAAAGGATAAATGGGATTTTCAATATTGGAGATCAGAATTATATATGTTTGTTGAATTGCTTGGTGGGATTGTTTGGTTTCTGTTGTTTTTGTTGTAGATACCAAATTTGGCCCAGATTTTTTTGATTGGATTTTATGAAGAGCGCGAATTCGCGCTATATGTGTCTTCAATATCCAATGAGTTGAAAGTACCTGTGAGGTGAGTAGTGAGTGAATTTTGATTTTTTAAGTTGTGTGATGGTTGTAAAATGCTTTGACAATGTTGGAATGTTGGATCACCAATGAGCATTGGCTCAAATGACACTCCTTCCTCTCATAAGGTTGGGTGGAGGATCAGGTCATGGATTCAACTAGGTGTGTGCATATCTTAAAGTGGTTTCTTGTTGATTGTGATGAATCTAGGTATTTGAAAGAGGACAAGCCACATGGTTCGGCTGGTGGGCTTTACTACTTTAGAGATATGATCATGGAAGACAGCCCGGTATGAACTCTGATCTTGTTTATCTTTCTTTTTTGCAATTTTTTTTTTTTTTTTTGAGGGTTGGGGGGGGGGGGGGGGGGGGGGGGGGGGGTCCAAGCATGAGAAATCAAGCTTTGCTCTGTTACTTTTTAAAAGTGCTTATTTCTGTAATTAATAGAACAAATGGTGAACTTGTTATATGTGTGCTTTAGTACTCATACATACATCTACTTCCTTTGTGCAGTCGCATATCTTTTTGCTGAATTGTGATGTTTGCTGCAATTTTCCACTACCCGACATGCTTGGTGAGTTTCACTCTATGTATGATGTGTGTTAAATGGCTTATGAATATAACTTTTGTTTCGGATAAATCATGTTCATGTATGACATTTATTATAATGATATATTTGTTTCTTGTTATGTACATAAGTTGTAGAAAATGTAATTGTTTCACTTGTATTGTTCTTTTCAACAGAGGCCCATAGAAGATACGGTGGGATGGGAACAATGTTAGTAATCAAGGTTGGTAAATGCATAAATGCAGAATTATGTTACAACATCATCACCAATTGCAAATGCTCTTCATTTATTTTATTCTTTTCTGGCTTCATGTGCAGGTTTCTGCTGAATCAGCAAACCAGTTTGGTGAGTTGATTGCTGATCCAATCACCAAAGAGCTGTTGCACTACACTGAGAAACCTGAGACCTTTGTATGTACAATGTGTACTTTTTGTTTACAGTGTTCTGACTTAATTGGTTTTTGATAGCCTTATTTGATTGCTCAGGGTTCCTCACTTCTGGCCATGTTAAATTTGGGTTAACTATGTTCATGACATGTAGGTAAGTGATCTGATCAACTGTGGTGTCTACGTCTTTACCCCAGAGATTTTCACTGCCATTGAAGGTGTCTCCACTCACAGGGAAGATACAGGTTTGTATTGATGCATCACATCCCTAATTAGTTATTGCTGTGTATTTTAGATTAGCTCCAGTCTACTACAAATTTTCATCATTACAGACTACAGTATTTATGAAAAACTGTTTACTACAACTGCTTTAAACCTTTATGAAAAACTGGAGACATGTCTTGAAGCTTAAGTCAAAATGACAAATGATTATTGATGGAGATGGTGATGGTGATGCATAATGTTCCTTTTTAAAACACAAACATGCATTCCAAATTAGGAAGACAATTATTGAACTTTTTTGGCTAATAGAGTGCATTACAATTTGTGGAATAAACCACAAACAGAGATCATTAGCAATAAATTTACGTCTAATCAGATGATGAGAAGTGTGAGATTAACTTGGTAATGGAATATGGTTTGTGAGCAGTCTTTAATTTCTTGAGCCCTTATGACAAGTTGAATTGTTTGATTTAAATTATTAGCTATACTGAAATAAAAGAATTATTTTTCTTGGATCAGTACAGAATATTTAAAACATGACTTAGCTTAGCTTTTTAAGTACTTAATGAAATGGAGATGCTGCTTGTTGTAGTCATTAAGTTCTCACAAGATCATTTGGTGTGGAATATGCAAAACAAGTTTTCCATCCTGTTTGAATCTGACTTCTTCTTTCTTTTTTTTATTGCAGCCAATCTACGTCATGTGTCCAGCTTTGAAGCCTTTCATTCTTTGACAAGGTTTAACTTGTACTATTACTTTCATATTGAAAAGCATAATTTTAATATGTTATGGAACTGATATTCAGAAAACACAGTGAAAATTTTTAGTTGCACCACAACATGCATCACACATAGATGCATTGAAACATGAGTTACAGATCATATATATAATTTGATTGTTATATAGATGTTGATCTTGCTTGCATTATAGCAAATGCAAAATGTTTCTAAGCTAGATATTTCAATGGAAGTGCAATATAGAAACTGTATACATAATTATGCGGGTTTCCATCTCGGGGCATGAAAGCAATATTACACTTCACATTATGAAGTACTGGAGCATTGCTGTTTGAGCTTCCATGTGTTTTTATAGAATATATTCATGACATGTATTATATTCTTTGCAAATATGTTCCCTTTTCACTGTAATTACAAATTCACTGAATTATAGATAGCATTTTTTAGACAACGTTTCTTTGATTCATCTGTTGATTTATGAAAGCTGTAGTTTGTTTCAGTTGTCATTTGCTGATTTTTGTTTCTCTTAACAGAACCCTTCCTAAGGATTTTGTAAGATTGGACCAAGATATTTTGTCACCACTTGCTGGAAAGAAGCAGTTGTATACATATGAGACCATGGATTTCTGGGAGCAGATAAAAACTCCAGGGTACAATAATTGTGCCCATATTTTCAATCTTTTTCCCATTATTCATAACTTTGGATTACATTTCCTCATCTAAATCTGTCTTGATTACAGAATATCTTTAAAATGTTCGGCTTTGTATCTTGCCCAATTCCGATTGACTTCCCCCCATCTTTTGGCTGGTGGAGATGGTACTAAAAGTGCTACAGTTATTGGTGATGTTTACGTTCATCCATCTGCAAAAGTTCATCCAACTGCAAAGGTAGTGTCACCTCATCTCCTTCCATAATCTGTATGCTAGCAGTACCCCCTATTCACTGTTCTTTAAAAATGTTATTAAAAAAAAATTTATATTGATGAGAATCAATATATGAGATGCCCAAACGTCCATTGGTAGTAACCCATTGAAGTACTATGGAATCAAATGTATAACAGTATGATCTAGAAATAAGTAGGCTTCGATAGTCAGTTAGCTCATCCATTGTGGTTCATTACCAATTGCAAATCCCAATATTTGATACTTAGCAGGTAAAACCCAATAATTTGAAAACATTTGGGGTGAATGTTCTAGGATGGTAGGAACAAACCCGGTAAACTCTTAATTTGGAGGAAATGAGAGGAGGATCAAATAGATTAATATTTGATACGTAGTTATGCCTGACACAACTAATTTTAAAGGTAGGGTTTCAATGTAATGCAAAGAAAATGGAATCATGTCCTTCAAAATTATCAAGCATTCTGGCTAACTTGACTTTGGACAAGCATTTGCATGTACACCAAGCACACAAATTCTTTAAGTGGCCTATACTGAATATTAATACTTCTTTTACTAGGCTGCAACCCAAGAATTTCCTGTCTTTGACAGCTTTGAATTTTCTATTTTTCACATCTCTCCCACCCCCCCCCCCCCCCC